>CM021101.1:786758002-787203299 GCA_007115665.2 Sequoiadendron giganteum | reverse complement strand
AAACTAGGAAAAACTTTTTTGAGTTCTTACCAAAACTGAAGATTCCACATCAATTCACCTAGTTTTTCTAGGTCTTTTTCTTCCACATCTCTTCAACCTCTGCTTCTTCGGAATTGGGCCAGCGATAACAACTACCTCCTCTCTTTCAAATCCCTCCTGACATTTAAGCAAAAATTTTAGGTTCTCCCACGCCACCAACCTTTCTAGCTTATAGACTTCCTTGTCCATACTCCTGTGCCAATGAATGAAAGGGATAATCCCTTCTTCCATCGCTTCGTCCATATCCTCGATGCCCTCCGAGACGTCAAATCCAATGCTCGACACTGCCCATTCCAGGAATGACTCTAAATTCCCCATCAACTCCGCCACGAACAGATTCAGCATCACATCTTTTATCTCCTTTTCATCCTTGCCCAGCTCTAAGGCCCAGGCAAAGATCATCGAGGCAATATCCGCATTCAAACGCCCTCTGTGCATCGCTGTTATGAACTCTGGTCCCAGTATCTCCAGCACCGCTTCCACTATCTCATCCTTTAGGCATTTGAGTAGTTGCTTTAGTCATTTCCATGACGACGGCCCGAAGAATGCCTTCTGCTGCAGTGTTGTCGAGAATCCTCGCATAGCCTCCATTGACACCTGCTTCCTGTAAAAGCAAAAACCTGAACAAAGAAATAAACTATTAAAAACAAAATTCTGTGCCTGTCATTACTTATTGGCTTGTCCGTCCAGTCTGTTATCATCATACCGGTGTGTCTCAGATCACATTAATATCTATGAGTTAAAGAAATCTTTTTTCTACCAAAGCAAGATTTTGCACGCACCACCAGCATCACATCCAGCCTTGTCTTCCTTGCAATCCAAACATGACCTATCCTTGGTGTGATAGCACAACCATCACTCCTCCAATGGGTTATTTCCATTAATGCCCATTTATACCCCCGCCTAAAAAGGCCCGCCACCCGACCAACCACCTGCATTCAAAAATGTACTGCTTTCTACCACTATTCGAGCATTTCTTTTGAAAAAGAAACCATTATATCCTCCTCTAAGGAGGATATACCCCTAAAATCTTCAACTGCCAAACCACCAACTTCATCCAACGTTGTCGCCCATTTAGATAATTTGTCTGCTTCTTTGTTGCCTTCTCGTCGTATATGGCTGACTTTAAAATTTTCAAAGGATTCTAGATTGATGGTGATTTCTTTTATAATATTTTGAAGATGCCACGCTTTCATCCCCTCATCAACAATTGCCTGTACTATTATCAAAGAGTCACCTTCTAGGTGTACTTTTTGACATCACATGATCTCGCTAACTGCACAGCTAGTAACGCTACCTTAGCCTCCACCATATTATTTGTACCTGGTTCTAACTTCTTCACTGCAAGAGCAATGACATTTAATGTGTGATCCCTTATAATAGCCCCAACCCCTAAAATACTTGGGTTATTCTTTGCAGCCCCATCAAAATTTATTTTATGCCACCCATCCACTGGTTTGTTCCAAGTAATAGGCAACTCTTTTGCATTTCAAGAAGAGAGAACCATAGAAGTTGAAATATTTATAATCTGGATACCTGGCCATGCTCTTTGCACCTTTCTATCATCATAAGAGAAGGTTCGTCTCTAATTTTGGATATCCCTTGCAGTAGCAATCATTACTTCTTCTATGCTATGATCAATTCTATTGATCAATCTTTTTAGGGTTTCTTTTTTATCCAGAAAAATCCTCCTATTTCTCTCTTTCCATATCTCCCATATGATGAGAGAGGGCGAGACCAGCCATATGCAAGATAGAAGAGATTTAGTTTTAAATTTTGGCCAGCTTTCAAAAACATTCCCGATTGACCAATGCATTGGGCTTTGCCAACCCAGCTTGTGTTTAATATGATCCCAACATTTTCCAGCCACCTCGCATTGGATAAGAAGATGATCAATCGATTCTTTAGCTTCACCACACATAACACATTTGGAAGGACCAGCAAAACCAAGTCTCTTCCTCCTTTCTCCTGTTAAAATTCTTCCTTTAACCGCTAACCAAGCAAAAGTTCCAACTTTTGGTAAATAATTTTTACTCCAATATAAATCCTTTGCCCAAAACATTTCTCCGTCAAGCGTATCCAACATTTGATAGCCTATTTTGACCAAATAGCACCCATTTGTTAACCCACACCAAACTATTTTGTCTAGATTTCTAGTGAAGGACACTCCCCTTGATTGGAAAATCAATTTCATTTGTTGAGCTTGTTGGGTGGATAAGCCTTCGTCGGGTACATCCTTCCAAACCCAAGCGGGTCCAATCAGCCCCTGACGCATTATAAGATAATCTTGGACTTTAGAGCCCCATTTTTGCGTAAAGTGCATTTTAAGAGTTTGCAGCTAAGGGTCCTCCCCTAAATTAGGATGACCATCCCAAAAGTCCTCCCAAAACCTTGCTTGTAAACCATTACCAATTTTCCATGAAAGGTGACTAAGTATCACAGGTTGATAGGAGATAATGAAGTTCCAAATGGCCGAGCCACTTGGTGGATTATAAATTGTAAGAATCCTATGATTCTCATCTGAATCTAGATATTTTTCTCTAAGGACATTGACCCATAATAAGTCTGGATTAGCATACATATTCCAAACTAGTTTGGCACCCAGAGCTTCATTCAAGATTTGCCAATTTCGCATACCAGCACCACCTTTCTCTTTGGGTCTGCAAATTTTGTCCCAAGCTAGCAGTGGAATCTTGTCCTCTTCACTAGCTCCACTCCAAAAGAACTTTTGCATTCTCTTCCCAATTTCTAAAATTATTTTCCTTGGAATTTTTAGACACATCATAGAGTAAACCGGTATTGTCAATATCACTGATTTAAGCATAAGAATTATGCCAGCAGAAGTAAGCCATTTACTCTTCCACCCATCCATCCATTTCAGACATGCATCTATCAGATCTTTCCAAATGTTGGATTTGTTTGCTCCCCCAAAGAGGGGGATCCCAAGGTATTTACTCGAGAGACTACCAACACGCATACCCATAATCCTGCAAATCTCTTTCTGCTTTTATAAAGGGGTATTGAAGAAGAAGATTTCTAATTTATGCCAGTTAATACATTGATCGGAAGCAACCCCATAGTCATTCAAAACATTCTTCATTACCCAAGCTTCTCGAAAGGACGAATCACCCATTAAAACGTATCATCCGCAAATTGTAAGTGAGAAATTGGGTCCAAACCTTCAACCACTTTGATCCCCTTCCATTTTCCCAATCTGCATTTTTGTGAAATCAGCCTACCAAGGGCCTCAGCAAGAATAATAAAAAGGAAAGGTGAGATTGGATCTCCTTGCCTAATTCCTTTGGAGGAATCAAAGAAACCTTGTGGACTACCATTCACCAATACTAAGAAGCGAGGAGTACTGATACAATTCTCAATCCATTTTAACCAAGCTGAACCAAACCTAAATTTCTCTAAGATCTTAAGCAGGAAGCTTCTATTAACCTCATCATAGGCCCGCTTAATGTCCAGTTTCACCATCATTTTTTCAACTTTAGCCATATGAACTATGTGAATAGTTTCATGGGAAACAATCACACCTTCAAAGATAGAGCGATTCGGACGGAATCCACTTTGTTCCGGAGAAATCACCAACCCCATAACCTTTTTCAATCTATTGGCAATGACTTTAGAGATAATTTTATACATAGTATCACACAGAGAAATAGGTCTGAAGTCCTCAAAAGAGTTAATAACGGATATTTTCAGAACAAGGGTGATGAAAGTGTTGTTTAAATCTTTTAGAATAAGGCCACTCTCCTGAAATTCTTCAACCACCTCACAAAGATCAAATGCAAAAAGATCCCAGAAATGCTGAAAGAAGATTGCCAGAAATCCATTCGACCTAGGAGCCTTATCCCCCCCCCAGATCAAAAAGAGCTCTCTTCACCTCTTTTAAAGAGATTTTTTCCATCAACATTTTATTTTGCCCTTCCAAGATACATTTTGGAATATTTTCTAGAATATCAGAAGTTGGAATATCATTTCTAGGGGGTGCATTAAATATTTCAAAGTAAAAAATAACTGCTTCTTTATTTATTTGAGCGGGTTCATTCAGCAGTTCACCTTTAGAGTTTCTAATGGACAAAACTTTATTAAAGGATCGGCGAACCTTGACTGAGGTATGGAAAAACTTTGAATTCCTATCACCTTCCTTCAGCCAGGTTTCCCTAGACTTTTGCCTCCAGAAGACTTCTTCACGGGCTAGCGTTTCAGAATACTCTTGATTGAGTTTTTTTTCCAAAGCAAAATCCACTTCTTTCATGCCATGCTCAATGATTCTTGAGTGAAAAGCATTTAGATCCTCCTCCAGCTCCAATTTTTTATTGAAGATGTTCTTAAAGGATTCACGGTTCCAAAATTTTAGCTATTCTTTCAGGAATTGTAATTTCTTGACAAAAATGAAGGCTTTACATCTCGTGCATCTGGGAGCATTTGCCCACCATTTCTTTACTAATTCTTTGAAGCCTTTAGCCCTCAACCACATTTTTTCAAACTTGAACGGGCACATGTCCGGTGTTGCTTCCTCTTGAATCCTTAAAATTATTGGGTAATGATCTGACCCGGTAATTGGCAGAATTTCTGCTTCACACAACCAGTTTTGTTCCACCCAATCACCTGCTATAAAAAACCTATCCAATTTTTCAGCAATATTTAAAAAGCCTGCCCGTCGATTTGTCCAATTGAACTCACCTTTTTTGAAAGATAGCTCAAGCATCCCATTTTGCATAACAAAATCTGAAAAATCCTGTTGGCTACGTCCCGACCAACATAAACCCCCAAGTTTGTCTGAAGGTATCATGATAGCATTAAAATCACCTCCAATTAGAAACATACACCCTTCCTTTTCTCTTAAAACCTTTGTTAGATCTTCCCATAATGTTTTCTCTTGGGCCAGATTGCTTGGGCCATAGACATTTATGAGCTCAAAACTTATCCGCAAAGAATTTACCTTCACATGACACCATTGCTAGAATCTTTCCTATCTGATCACCTGAACATCCATGACCGCCTCATTCCACATAATCCCAAGACCACCTGAGGCACCTTCTGCCCTAGATAGAGCACACTTCCATCGTCCAAAACATTTTGTGAATAAACCAAATTCAGATTCTTTGATCTTAGTTTCCTATAGCATAACCAAACTGGGTCTTGTTTGATCAAGACATCTCTTGATCAGACGAATCTTGTCAAGGGCATTGCAGCCCCTGACATTCCACGAAAGGAACCTCATTGTTGCCGGGAACAGGCATAGCCTTTCCCCGATCTTAGTTTGCTTTGCCCCACTGCATTGCCTGCTAATTCCAATCTCATTCTATTTGTTTTGGGTCCTTTTTTCTTTTTTTCCCCAACTTAGCTTTGCTTATCGAAGCCACAAATTGGTCAATAGTTCTCTTCTTAATAATTCCCAGATTATCATCTATGCCTAAAATATCATCCAACCTCATGTTTTCATCCGATTTATACATAGAGCTTGAATCCAATATGTCACCCCCACTATCACAAGCCCCTTCGAAGGCATTCTCAAGATTTCTTATAGGTGATATAGGAATATCTTTAAAAAAGGGCTCCTCTCCTAAGACACTATGTGCTTCTTCCTAAGGAATAACCTTAACGACTTCAAGTTTTTCCTTGTGACCGAAAGGTTCCTGCAACCCTAATTCAACTGCCTTATCTGCCCAATCTTTTGAGAATCCTTCCACTCTTGGAGAGCCTTCCTTTGTGACAGTCCATCTAAGTTCTGGTAAAGCTTTTGGGATTGGTAGGCTATCTGTTGCTAAAGGAGAAGCTTCATTTACTGGTTTTTCCAATATTTCACTTGGGAAGGCTTCCTCCCATGGTGTAGACATATGCCCATTACAAATAGCTTCCAAACCTTGCATAACCTCAAAATTCGTCTCATTAAATAGCTTCACCCTTCCGTTGGGTGTTTCCTTTCCTAGTTCATTTTTTTCAACTCCTTGACTCTGTTTCTGAGTGTGCTCCCAAGCATTTTTGTATTCCTTTTCCAGTAAGGAGTCAATCTCTTCCCAATTAACTCCACTTCCAGGGCCTTCAACCTCCCTGGCTACCCATTGATCATCCAATCCATAAGTAACCCAAAGTTGGGAGTTTCCAAGCCCTTCCCTCTGAGCACCTTTCGATAGCTCAATAATAACCTTCGTTAAGCTTTCGTGCTCCAGACCTTTTCCTTTCTCCAAAGGGTCTTGATAAGGGCTGCAAACCTATTTTCCAAGGCAATTTCCGCATTCAAATATTGACTCCTCAATTTCTATTTTTTGACGCCATAGTCCACTGCCCGTTTTGAGTTCTAAAATTTCAGGGAGAGAATGAATGCCCTATCTTAGAATATAGATGTGAGGGAAAATGCTAAGCATCGGTTTTTCCACCACTTCCTCAGATTTCAAAAAAGTCCCAAATTTATTGCCTATCAGTCGTAGTGTTTCCTGGCCCCAATATTCATATGGGAGGTTTCTTAGTCTAATCCACACCGGCACTTCCTCAACTTTTGTTTCATTTGCATTGAAATTTGGCGTCCAATCCTTGATAAAGAACCCCAACCCTTCCATCACAAAAGGGTCGCTATTTATTATCCATTCCTTATCCAAAGTTGATTTGCAGATAACTAGAAAGAAGCCATTTTCTAGGGTTTTAAGTTCACAGTCGCGTCCCCAATGACTATCACACCAGGCCCTAAGCTTGGAGAAAGCAGGTCATTTCCCACCCCATTTCAAGAAAAAAGCCCTAGCTTTTAACAAACTAACTGTGTCATTCCAATCTCTATTTTCTAAAAGCAAGGTATTCATAGTTGCATAGGAAATACTAGGTATTACCTTGCTAGGGCCGACCTTCTTCGCCTACCTTTTTGAACGCCAGAACTTGTGCTCCAATTTTTTGAAAACCACTCTTTTGCAACTGCACCAGATTCTGGGATTAGCTCCATTCTGCACACCAGCTCTGCCTTGGGACCCAACGTTAACTCCAGAAGCTCACTTGGCAATCTGCCTGTCCAGAGCCTGCCAAGCCCTATGCGAGTTATTCCATCGATCATTGTTGTGGGCTTTCTTGTTTCTCCTATTGAAAGGCCAACGTGATTATAGAGCAGCTCCATACTACAAATCTTGATGTCTACGGAAAGCCTGTCGATGTCGTCGCTCCACTATCTTGTCCTCTTAGTTTAGTAGTTTGACTCCCACCACATTTATTGGTGAAGTTATAAATGGGTATTTGAAAATGCTACAACATTTAATCAATAACATATGTATTATATGTGATTTTATTTACCTATTATAGATATAGATGATGGATATGAGAAGGATTAGTATGTAGAACTATTTATTTGTATAATATCTATATTATTTCTTGTTGAATTTTGAAATGGTCAATCATTACTTTGTTGCCCAATAAGGAACCAATCACTAAAGATATCAACCCTCTAATCATTTGAAAATATGAAATATTTTACTATATTTATGAAAATAGAAGTAGGAAATTTGCATGTTCATGATTATAAGAGATAACTAGGGATAAATGTTGAGTAAATTTTGAGAAGCCATTTATTTGATGAATCATACACATTATTGTATACCTTGTTGTATGTAACATGCATTAAATTAAAAATAGATTTTATGTCCTATAAACTACTTTCATCTTACAGCATATTATGCAAGGTATATAATTAACTATAATAGGTCTAATGCAACTAGTGTTTTCTTAACCTAGTGACAAGTTTTAGGGGTTAAGAGCACAATTGAGTGTAGTTGTTGTGTAACTTATTGATAAGTCACCTTGAACTCATATATTAAACTATTTTAGTGGCCTATAGGAACACCATCCTAGTTTTAATCTAAGCTTGAAGAGTGGGATACCCACTCTCATAGTTAGCCTTTAACCTTCCTAAATATATAAGCGATACTATCTTTAACTCCTAGATAATAAACCCCCAAACTTGAAGGTGAAGAAAATCTCTCAAAAAAATTATTTGTTATTTTATGACCTAACATAATGTATCTTTAATATAGTATAATAATATGTAAAATACTACCATGAGTATGCATAATATTCATAATATGTGATATAAAATAATGATCACCACAATGAACATCATCATGTGTGGAACAAGGTAGCTCACATATATAATTATCCTTAAATTCATCAAAATGTGTATTATCAAAGGAACACTTATCTAGGGAGATAGACATAGTCTTTCATGGAATGCATGAGGAATATCTTTATTAATATAGCCATGGATGGAGGGTTTAATTATGTATTGTCCAAACATATAATAAAATGAAACAAATCATGGTTACACAATAAGAAAACTCAATGACAATAAACTAATGAATATATTGATTCATAATCAAGAATGAATTACAATCTATCTCACTAGGATTCCAATATACTATACCTTATCTATTTTATTTTAAACATGTAATTACCAAATTTGAATTATATTACAATGTAACTCTAATTTTCCTTCAATATCTCATGCTTTCATACTATCATGCTCATGATCTCATGCTCTCTTCTCTATCTTCATTTTTTCTTGTTCCTCCCAAATGATTGTGAATGATGTTTATATATTATCATGACCCCTTGTGAATGATGTCAGTCAACCAAAATGTGGAACAAGGTCCAATATATTTATCAAGTGTGTAGCTAGAAAAACATGTAGATAAAATATCCTATATGGAATGTGGTCATGGTAAACATAGTGTAAATAAGTCCAAAGCACTCTTGAGCCCAATGTATCATGTGATATTTTCCTTTGTTACTGCAAGCTTTAGAAAGTTGTCACAATCCTTGAATAATGTAACTAAGCATAATTTACCAAGCCTGATGTTACCCCTTTTTGGTAATCAAAATCTTCTTGAAGTTAAATATAATATTGAAGGATAATAGTAGAACATGTTTTCCAAACTAAGAGGTAAGATATGTAACTATAGTGAAATATGGTAGGATCTACATGGTGATTGACTAATGACTTAAAACTTGTAAATAAACAAAAAAGTGAAACAAAAATATTTTTGGTTGATGCAAGATTGCTCTTACACCTTGGAATTCTCTGTACATCAAACATTGAGGTTATTTGAAAATTGATTCCCTTATTTACTAGTGTTTATAAGGAAACAAAGATGGTTTACCTTAGCATTAGATCTTATTCTAGCCTTCCTTTCCACTTCACCAAATATTCCTCATACTTCCTATTCTTGGTACTTCCAAACTTGTCATTAAAAATATCCTTTATCTCCTCCTTTTGTTTTTTATTAGGAAAAATAGGTTTTGAAGGGGCCCCAAAACCCTTTGCAACAAAGAGAAGTTACAAGAAAGACTAAAACAATAAACCCTGCATCCCAAAAAACCAAAAATTTGACAAAACATAAAACCAAGAAACCCATTAGCAACCCAATAGCAAAAACATCAACAACAAGGCTGACAGAACAAAAGCAATAGCAAAGCTACACATTTTTTCAAGAACATTGGTCGAGGCCATATTTTCCTCAATGACCCCCTTGTGTATTTCAACCACATCCTTGAGCTCCTCAAACGAAATAGCAACCCTTTTCTTGGTCTTGCTCCTTGTTCTCAAACATGGGCCAACATCCATATTCTTCTCAACATCGAGGCCAAATTCCTCAGTCTTCTCCACTAGATTCATGCAGTTGACATCCTCAATGACCTTCTCATGTTCACCCAAATCCAGTGACTTTCCAGTCCATTTTATGGATTTCTCATTTAAAATAGAGAGGCCCCTAGCAGAAGATTTCAAGAAATTATTGGTAATGTTAACTGCAATCTTCAAATCATCAAAAATCTTACTAATACTACATCATCACACTTTGACTATCATTAAATATATTGCATCATTATACTACCCTTCCTAATACTAATATAGATCTAAAACATTAAATATTGGAGATATGCCCAATCCTTTTGATAAATCAACTTCATATGCATTTCCTAAATCAAATCTCTTGAAAATTCTACAAGGACCAAACTTCTTCATTTTTAAATTATTGTATGTACCAGTTGGGAATATTTCCTTTCTAAGAAATATCATCACTTGATTTCCGACCAAAAAATCCTTTATCTCCTTTTCTTATCAACCTTTTCCTTATATCTACCCTTTATCTTCTTTGAGTAACTCACAATTTCCATATGCACTTCCTTCATATGTTCTAAAAATTTTAAATGGTATTTTACGTTTACTTTTGTTTACTAAGTTATTGTATGCAATTTCTTCCTATGGTAGAATCATATCCTAATTTCCTCTCTTTTTACCTACTAGGAATCTCAACAAGTTACCCAAAAACTCATGCTTACAATTTTTTCTTATTCATCAAACTATGGATGATATGCATACCTAAATTATTAATCTATCTTCATATTCTTCTACAATATCTTCCTAAAATATCCAAAAAAAAATTGTGTCCATATCTAAAACTATACTCTCTGGTAATCATACATCCTCATAACTTCCTTGAAAAATAATTCAGCTATATGTATTGTGTCATTGTTCTTCTTACATAGAATGAAATCTACCAACTTATAAAATCTATCTACAACTAGAAATATTGAATCATACCATCTCTATGTTCTTGGTAGTCCTAATATGAAATCCATTCTTATATCTTGATTTCTCTCCAATAATGGTAATGATTGATACAAACCAACATTTTGAATACTTCCCTTTGAAACTTGAAATGTCCTATAGCTTTGAATATATTTTGGGAAAAAAATAGTTCTCACCAATGCAATGGTCTTAACTACTCAGATTATGCGAGAAGCGAGAACTGGGCCAAGATTTGATGTCAGTCGTAGATCACACGCAACTTCACTCAACAAATGATCAAAGATCAAAATAGCATAATGAAGAGAAATCTGAAATGAGAGAAAAATAGAGACAAGGCAAGAGAAATTGCATAATACTCTCAATACTCCCACCGAGCAATCATCGAACTAGCGGCACTAGTGAAGGTGAGAGGAGAGTGCTCAATATATAGAAAAATAAGGGCAAATACATCCAAGAGGTGCATTAACTCCTAATACCCATAAAAGTTGGGAGGTTATCACCTACTTGGTAAATGACAAAACATGTGGAATAACCTCCTTAAGTGAAGACAAAGAGGAGGTGGCACATAAAGCCAAAAGAGGGTGAGAAACCCAACTACCCCATAACCTACCTAGGTAAAAACAGAATAGTGGTAATGAGAGGTGGCACAACAAGACAAAAGAGGATGTGTAACTCAACTACCCATGTGTTGGGAGAGAGTGATACATGTAGCTGATGTATTTCACCAAGTTTCCTCATATTAACCACACCTAATAAACCTACGAAATCTTAAATAATATGTGTAGAAAAAATAAATACCCCTAACATAAGGAAAATAAAAAACCTACAATAACACCCCCCCTTAAGTGTAGCTTAGTTGGGTGAAAAGATGGATCCCGATAAATGAATCCATGTTAGCGTTGTTTGGTGTTTTCTGCATAGCAACAACTCAGACAGAATAAATTTTATCCTATCTCTCTTGAAAGGTTGATCTCTATGAACAAAGAGATAACCCCAAGGTATCTCGGGTGTCAGGTCTTGACAATGCAGTGGAACCAAATCAGTGATAAAATTTGAAAATGTTGGTAATCACAAGGGGCCTTACGAATGAACAATGTTAGAGGTCTACATTCATCAGGTGCAGCAATATGGTGATGCTTTAATTTCAAGTTCTAACAGAGCTTAAAGAAATAAAAAAAAGATGAGGGTTTCAGAAGTCTTAAGATCAACACTACTCCTAAGATTAACCATGAAAATGATGAAATATTTGTAATGGACCAATCCCTTAAAACCAATTTTCGTTTAACCCAGGCTATACCTGCAATCTTGCATAAAATAGTCCAATCTTCTAAGGTGTTAAATATTTTCAGATCATGGGCATTCATTCAATGGAACTGAATAAATGCCTATAATTGAATTAAGCACATAATTAGCAGGTATAGGTTGACCTTGCACAACATTCCCATGGTCAAGAAGCTGCTCAAAGTATGAACCAGAGATTGCTACAACACTCCAAGCACTATATCACAAGCATCATTAACTAAACCTAAGATACATTCAAACATTTCCAAGCCATTTAAGAGATAGAACAAGAACCATGCAAGATTATTCAATCCAAAGAAGGCACCAAACATAGCACAATGTCTACACTTTGTATTAAATCATCAAATTAACAACAATTCTAGTCTGTTACAGCACTTGCTTGAAATGTAAAACTAACTTCTAATCTACCAGCCTGCTATTCTACTGCTAAATCTACTCTTTACAAGTCTTTTGACTTAATCAGCTAATGGAAGAACCCTTTTTGAACCTAACTGAACCTAACTGAATGAGGCACAATGCCATTCTTATAGACTTCATGTTCAATGCAAACGCCAAGCTAGGGTTACGAAGAGAGATGGTCATCAATCAGATCAGCCCAGACAGCCTATAATAATTCACCACCCAGCATTGAATGCATGAAGTGCCCCTTCAAATCAACTTGGGATCCCAAAAGTCATGGTACAGTCCCTCGAACCATGCCCGCCATTAATGCTCCATCTGCCCAAAGCAGACGAATGAAACTGCACACGCAAGCTCAACTTCCTTGAAGTCACAAAGTGTACCCAAGCAAATCCCGCAAATCTCGCTATATCCTCAAAACACGCACACTCCATCCCTTTTCAGTCATGATAGCACCAACCTGCTCGATTCAATCTACAGACAAAGAGCCATAATTAGCAACCAGTATAGCACAAGAAATTAGGTCATTATGTCATGAAAATCACATCAAATCATCAAGGAAATCCAAATAATCAATCAAACTCCCTTAAACCATCGTTAAAACATCATCTCTCAAAGTTCAAGATTTTCACCCCTTCATGGATTTTAGCTCAGGAAGGAATTTCAAAAAAATTCGAGCCAGACAGACTACAGTGAGTGAAGCACAAAAATGGCTCAAAAGCCAAACATTCATAGATTAATCAGTCATGAAATTCCTACATGTAATATTAAATCATCTAAATTCATCATACAATGCAAAGCTAGTATCAATTAGGCCAAGAATCCCCTCATATCTTGACAAACAGCAGATCTTCGAAGAAATCCGACCAGGCAGGAAATCCCTGAGCTTGGAAAAACACAGTAGGAATGAACATCGAGCGATTCCCAAAGTGGTGGATTCCTATGGAGTCAACGTCGGTCCTGTGAACCCCTAAACCTGCAAATGCACAAAGAAGTCAAACATTGTTAGTGTTAAATCTAAATGCAAGCAAACGATGAGGGATTCCCCATAAAATCCATCTATCTAAAACTTAAATTAGGAAATGAAGAACACAATGAAATTATAACATGTAAATCTTAATTAACCAAATAGCATTATGATCCTATGGGGGAATTGGTGCCAATGATATGTTGCAATTGGCCCTTTCCCAATTCCTATGATTGCGAATGTGGATTGATAAAGAAATGGTCAAATCTCCAAAGAGATTTGAGCATAATCTTGGTGCAAATGTGAAAATGATAGGAATGGTGGATGAAGATAGCAAAATCAATTCACTTGAAGAGAGTAACTTTGGATATGAGTTGTGGATGAAGATTGAGGAGAAGAGTCTCCAATGTATAGATTCAAATCTTGGAAGAGATAATGGAAATAAGCAATGTGGAACAAAAGATAGTCCAATGGCATTGTGCCACTTGTCCAAATGTGATTGGATAAGGAATGTGCAAGTTTTGGCCAATGTGCCAATAAATGCAATTAGGTGGCATTTCAAACTTCAGAAATGACATGTTGAAGAGGGAAAAGGAATGAAGTTAATGTCACTTGGCTCAAGGTCAAGAATATGTAAGAGGCTTTTAATGCCTTGTTGGAAGGACCAAGTCCACTTGGACTTTTTGAATTCAAATAAAGAATATTCCCTTTTTGATGCTTTGTGAGGGAAAATAGAGGAATTAATAAATCAAAGTAATTGATTTATTGTGCAACTTGCATTCTCTAGAGAATTTTAGTGAGAAGGATTAACTTAATCAATGTTTTGATTAATTTAAAGGAGAATTAGGCAATGTGACAATTTAGATTTAGATTTATGAATTGATTTAAGTCCAAAATTGAGAGGAAATGATTTATTAAATAAATGATTTGATTTATTTAATAAAGAAGGAATGTGTTAGATTAAATCAAATAAGGTTTAATTTATTTAATTTAATGAAAGACTTTAGAGATTTTAATCAAATAAAATGATTTATTTAATTAAACAGCAATGTAGGGTTAATTAAATTAAACTGATTAATTTAATCAAAGGAGGTGATAGACTTAATCCAATAAATAGTGATTTATTGAATTAAAGGATAGAAAGTGATGAAATGCTGAGAATTTGATTTGAGAGGAAACGTTGTTAGTAGTCGGGATCAGGTGTGCCAAAATGAACTTGTACATTTTCCATGTCTACAAGTCCAAGTCACCAAGTTAGCTCACCGAGCTCATCAAGCCCACCAAGTCGACCATCTGAGCTCACCACGCCACCGTGAGCTCTCTGACACGACTCTGTGGTAACGCGGTTAACCGCGCCACCACAAGCTACCTATCTTATTGCCATGGTATGATGGTAAACCGTGGGTACATGGAGTGAGACCGCCACTATGGGTTACCCAACAAACTAGCACAGTACCATGATAAACCGCGGGACCATGGAGCCAGACTGCCACCGTGACGAAGGCAAAGACTCCCCGTGGCATGGCAGTGAACCGGGAAAACAATGAAGGTAAGGAAGACTGGCCAAGTCTGGGGAGGACATAAATCCATGAGCTAAAGAAAACTTCGAACGCAGTGCAAAGAATGAGCTCGGTCGGGAAAATGAGGAAGGAAAGGATAGCTCGGGAGAATCCGAGGGAGGCGAAAATTCCTGAAGACAACGAAATCCCCGAAGGCAGAGCTCTGTCGAGAAAAGAACAAAGCAAAGGATAAATGAAAGAATCTAAAGATGAAGGAAATTACCAAAGGTAGCGAAATCCCCGAAGGCAGTAAAAGGCCGGGAAAAACAAGCAACCGAGGAAATCTGGTAGGGATGAAAAATCCCGGAATCAGTGAAAAACTCGAAATTGACCCCCTAGACTCAGAATTTTCAAAGTGTTAGCACAATGGGGGCATTTTTCCAATAAGATAAGCTTCAAATAACATGGAAAACAGGCACAAATGCAAGGCCAAGGATGAAAACCTCAAGATTTTAAAAGACAAGCACAAGGAAGGCCACATAAAAGAGCTAGAAGACCAGGCAAAAAGAGAGGGTCCTTACTTTCAGTGGGGCGGGTGTGAAAAATTGCACAATAGTTAGGTACCCATGTACATAGAGATACCCCCATAAGAAGAAGCCCCCCAGAAGAGGAATAGCCCCCCCAAATAGAGAGATTAGAATGAAGGACTAAGAAGCCCCTCCTGAAGTAGACACCTATCACACCCCAAGAAAAGCTCGCAAATGAAGGAACTTTCTTTCTATGAAGGGTTTGATGAAGATCTCTGCAATCTTCTCTGATGTAAAACAATACTTAAGATCCTTGATGCCTTCCTGAATCAACTCTCGAATGTAGTGCATATGAATCTCAATGTGTTTCATCCTCTTAATGTGTTTCATCCTCTAATGATTTACTGGATTCCTTGAGATTTTTATTGCACTCTAATTATCACAAAAGATGATAGTAGGCTTTCTAACTGAAATACCAAACTTAGTGAGAATATTTTGAAGCCAAATAGCCTCAATGGTGGTATTAACTACCCCTCGATACTCATCCTTTGTACATGAAAGATAAATTGTAGATTGCTTCTTGCTCGACCAACATACTGGATCAGAACCAAGTGAGAATCAATACCCTAAAGTAGACTTGCGATCTTGATAATCAGTTGCCTAATCTGAATCTGTGTATCCCACCAGGTCAATATCTATGCCCACTGCATATTGAATCCCATAATTGTGAGTACCTTGAATATAGTGAAGGATCTGCTTAACTGCTTTCCAATGTAGCTCATGTGGCTCCTTCATGAATCAAGAGACCATGCTCACAACATATGAAATGTCAGTCGCGAATGACTCAAGTAGATGAGACTCCCAACAAGTTTTCGATACAAAGTTCCATCAAGTAAGGGTGAAGAACACTTAGCCTCAAGCTTGACCCTTGAAAAAAATGGAGTCGATGCAGGCTTACAGTCAGCCATGCAAAATTTGGAGAGCATATCAAGTGTATCCTTGGGTTTTCCAAGGAAGATTCCTGAAGATGCTTGAGCGATCTCAATCCCCAAGAATTAATGCAAAAGACCCAAGTCAGACATCAAAAACCTATCATGTAGAGTAGTTTTCATCGCCTTGATGGTGGAAGAGTGAATCTCTGTGATCAATAAGTCATCAACATAGAGAACCAAGAATGTGAGAGTGTCATCTTGTTATAGAATGTATACATTTAGACCATAATGGCATAGTTTAAACCCAACTGTCAGAAGGAAGGAGTCCATCTTGGCATACTAAGCTCAAGGAGCCTATTTGAGGTCATAGAGAGACTTATGAAATCTATACACAAGTGATGGATCCTGTATGAACCCCTGTGGCTACTCCATGTAGATTTCCTCCTAAAGGTCACCATGAAGAAAAGCACTCTTTACATCCATCTAATGAACTTACCAATGATGTTTTGTAGCTATAGCAAGGAAAATTCGGATAGAATTCATGTTAGCAACTGGTGCAAAAGTTTTAGAGTATTCAATCCTGGGAACCTGGGAGAATCCTTTTGCATACACCCAAAATCGGTCAAGATAATCGATTAATTAAATACAAGGTATTTAATTAATAAACTCCTTTTAATTCATCTACTTATAAATAAATTGCAAAATTTATTTATATAGTTCATTTTCTTAATTCTTCCTATCTAAAATCATTTTCTTCTAAATTTACTTAAATAAACAAATCTAACTAATTTGTTTTATTTGATTAATTCCCTCTCAATTTAAAATTCAATTTTTAATTCAATTTTGTCACATTTCTACATATTCTTCTAACCTCCTTCCACCTCATCTACCACCTCAGCATGTGTCACATGAATTTAAATATTTATATTTTCTAAATAGAAATTTCTATCAACAAACTCCTAACAAGATTGGAAACACATGGCTTCTTCCTCCCTTTGATGCTCTTCAACACTTGGCAAAGTGTTCTATTAAAGGGAACCACCTCCATGATTCTCTCTAACTTCTTCTTTCTCTACTGTCGATCTCTCTGGATCACAATCTTGACCGTTGAATCTTGCCACATCATAATATGCCTTGGAAATCCTATAAATACAGCATCATCCTCCAGGTTTTCATCACACATCTTTTGAGAAAACTTACTCTGCCAGAATCATACTAACATTTGGAGAGCATTGGCTTAAAATCTTTAGTTTCCATTTTGCATTTACATTGTGGTATTTTTATAATGGCAAATTTATTTTGTAGAATCATAGCATTGCTTTAGTTTTATAGAATTTATCCCAGCATTGCATTTAGAATTGCATCTTATCATTAGCAATAATCTTTACATCATTTACACGACAGTAATTGCATCCATCATTTAGCCTTTTATATCCAAAAAAAATACAAAAATATGTTAATGTAAGCATCTAGCTTTGCATTTCATAAATCTTCTCGTTTCTTAAGTTGCCATCTGATAAATTCAGGTGCAACACATAAATAAATTTGAGAGCATACATGAATTTGAGGGTCTTTAAGATTAGAGAGCAATGAAATGATTTTAAAGAGTAGATATAGTAGTTTGTCTTGTTATTTCAATCTCTTTTATGTAAGACGTTTCATTGATGTGTGGTTAGTTTTATCTTTTTGGTACCCATAATTTTACATCACACACCTTTTGCTACCAACTGAGCCTTATGCTTATCAACAAAAACATCTGCTACAAATTATGTTTGATAGATCCACTTGCATTGAACAATTTTTATTCCCTTAGGAAGAGGGACTAAATCCCATGTGTGATTCCTCTCTAAGGAATTGAACTCTTCTTGCATTGCAACATCCCACTCAAGAACACCAGAAGCTTATCGAAAAGACTGTGGATCAAAAGTTGAAGCAATGAAGATATGTGGAACCTATTGAAACTATGACCATGTTCTTCTTGTTTTTGATGGATCACCAACCCAATCACCTAGTGACTCCAATGTCTATCTAGCCCAAAGAGGTGTTGAGGCTGGAGAATTTGGGGGAGAATCATCAACCTCTTAATGATGACTAGAAGAGGAATGTGATTCCTCATCATCACTATCACCATCTGAAGTAGAGGAAGAAGACTCCTCATCAATATTAGGAGAATTAAGATCCTCTGAAGAACTGTCATCATAATGCAATGTCTCCAATGTGATAGTGGATGGAGAAGTGGTGGGAGAAGAACTAGAAGAGCTCTCCTCAAAATGAACACTCCTCTCAATGAACAACCCATGAGTGGTGGGATGGAGAAGCCTATAATGTTTGACATCATCTAGATACCCAAAAAATATGCAAGGCTTGCTTTGCTCCATCCATAGCCTTGCATTTCTCTATTGTTATATGGGCCCATGCAAGAGAACCAAACACACGAAAGTGCTTAACTATGGGTTTTTGACCAGTCCAATCTTGAAAAGGAGTTACCCCCTTCACAACTTTGTGAGGAACTCGGTTTTGTATGTAACATGCACAACTGATGGTCTCTGCCCAATACTGAGGTGCCAAATATTTGGAGTGTATCATACAATTTTCCATCTCCTTCAAGGATTTTTTCTTGCATTTTGCGACACCATTCTACTAAGGACTGTATGGAACTATGTGTTGCATGGTGATTCCTTCTGAAGCACAAAACTGTTCAAACTGATTGTTAACATATTCTCCTCCATTATTTGTACACAGAATCTTGATGAACTTTTCAGATTATTTCTCTACAAAATCTTTAAAATCCAAAAAATGATCAAAGACCTCAGACTTCTATTTGAGAAAATAGACCCATGTATCTAGAAAATTCATCAATAAATGTCAAGACATATCTAACCCTACTAAAAGATGGTTATGGCAATGGTCTTGCCAATTCACTATGTACCAACTCCAATAGATCTATAGCTCTCCATGCTTTGCCTTTATCATATTTCTCCTCATGATGCTTACCAAGAATGCATCCTTGGAAAACCCCATCAAAAAATTGAATAGAAAGAAATCCTAAAACCATGTCATGTTGACTAAGCTATTGCAAGTGACGATAGTTCAAGTGGCCAAATCGTTGATGCCATAAACAACTCACCTCATCTACGTGAGTGAGTAACACTATCGAAGGAGATTCAAGAACAAAGTGAGAAAACTGATATAGCCTAGACTGATGATTTGTTTTTCCCATAGCAACTGTAGACCCATTATGCATTTCAATTATTACCACTTTGGAGTGAAATCAACTCGCTTACCAAAACCAGTGTGAGTGATCTGATAAATAGATAGGAGATTAGTTGACAAAGATGGAACACAAAGAACATCCTCAAATGTCCCTTCACCCACATTAACAAACCCTCTCCCATGCACTTAAACAAGAGTGTCATCACCCATAAGTATGGTAGGCATAGAACATGGCTCCAAAGAGGTAAAATTATCCTCTGCTGAGGCCATGTGGTGTGAAGCACCTGAGTCAATGATCCAAGACTTTGATTGTGAAGCAACAGTAACTAGGGCCTTTCCCTTTCCTTTCCCCTTGCTTTATTATGTGTCCTTAGAAGAACCTTCTGATGAACCTTATTTGACTAAATCGGGTACCTTCATATTGTTATTTTCTAGAAGATGTGAAAGGTGGTCAATTTTTTTCTTTAAAAATTTTTGTTCATCATGGTTAGGCCTCTTACAGTAAGAACACTTGGCCTTCTCCTTCTTAGGTTGTTCACCTTTTGATGAAGAGGTTTGATTATCTACTTTTCAAGTAGCAAATTTATGATCTTTCTTCTTCTCTCCTTGGTTCTTTTGTTTCTTATCTTGCTTGTTAGACCCTTTTGCTCTTTCGTGCCCTGATCAACAGCCAAGGCATGTGACTTAGAGGGTTTAATTATACTGATTAGAACCATTTTTTCTTGCTCCCTAGTGAGTTCTGCAGCAAACTCATCTAGAGAAGGCATTTTATATGTGGAACCTAGAGCACATTTTATAGCATAAAATATACAAACAAATATAGAATAAATAGGACCAAGCTTTGAAATAATACTCAAGATCAATTGCTTATCATCTTTCTTGATTCCACACTGTTCCAATTACAATCTAACACCTTTGAATTTTGTGAAGAAGTTTTGTATGGTGTCAAAATTTGAAGGACTTAACCCTATGAGTTCGTTCTCCAATTGATGACCGCTTAACTCATCTTGCTTACCAAAGAGGTTTTACAATGTTGTCCACACATCATTTGGTGTTTTAGTAGACTCGATATGAAAAAGTAGGTATGGAGATACTGACATACACAAAGTGCCAAAAACTTCATCACATTTGTTAAACCATTTAATCTTTTTTGCATCATCTTGTGGTTCAGTTTCAAGTACCATTGTTACACGATGATATCCATGTCTTTTCATATATATTACCATATTAGATTTCCATTCAAAATAATTATATGGAGTTAAAACTAGAACTATAGATGCATCCATGAGAGCAGAAAAGAATATTGCAAAGAAGGAAAAGTGCAAAGAAAGAAGACACGCGAGACACCCCCCCTTTCCACTAGTCTTAAAAATTACCCCCTAGATATTACAATGTGGGCACTTTATGATTAGTGTTTTTATAAGGATTTTCCAGATTACAAGGATTTTAAGGCTCTTAATAGCCAAAATTACAATATTTGATACAAATTAATTGTCAAATAAAAATCTGAAAAAATAACCTTGTAGCTATCTTTTACTCTTCAATATCTTTCTAACACTTTTTTTTTTTTAAAAATGGATTACAAAAGTGAAAGATATGACTTATTGATAAAAAAAAAAATGCAGAAAATTCAACCTACATATCTGATTGAAAAAGGCATAATTTTTTATTAAAACCTTCGTGGATGGAAAGTGCTCATTTCTAGCTTTTCGTCAAGTACTCATTTGCAAAAATCTGACACCCAAGGAAAAACTTATGCAATTTTGACAAAATGCAAAATCTGCCTGTGAAAAATGACTCATGCCTTTTTCTGATTTTATTTCTGCAAAATTTATCAACTTTATGCAAAAATTAATGACACATTAGATGGTTATTCAACCCTGGGAATAAACCCAGAAATCATTTTTCTTAAAAAGAGCGGAAGCCAAATTTCTAAAGCCAAAATGAAAACGGCTTGAATAAAAAAATTCAAGTTTTTAACTTTGATTTTTTTACTATATCCTCCAATCTCTGATTTTGGTGAAATAAAAGTCAATTTTGAATTTCTTAAACCTTCTAGACTCTCTAGAAATGTTGAAAAAGCCTCCAATATTACCAAAAAGTTGCAAATCACCTAGATCTCACAAGAATAGATATATGTAAACCAGATTAAATATATGCTTATTTTCCTCTTAAACTGTTTTGATTCTCCAGTTCATCTGAAGATGCAAAAGAAGAGCATACTGGGTTTTTGAGAAAAATATTAGCTCTTTATTAGTCTCAAATCTCTCGAAAAAATAGATAATAAAATGAACTATACTAGACAACACGGCTCTGATACCATGTTAGATTATGCGAGAAGAGAGAACCGAGCCAAGATCTAATGTAGGTCATAGATCACATGCAACTTCACTCAACAGATGATCAAAGATCAAAATAGTAGAATGAAGAGAAATCTGAAATGAGAGAAAAATAGAGACAAGGCAAGAGAAATTGCAAAATACTCTCAATACTCCCACTGAGCGATCACCAAACTAGTCACACTAGTGAAGGTGAGAGGAGAGTGCTCAATATATAGAAAAATAAGGGCAAATACATCCAAGAGGTGCATTAACTCCTACTACCCATAAAAGGTGGGAGGTTATCACCTACTTGGTAAATGATAAAACATGTGGCATAACCTCCTTAGGTGAAGACAAAGAGGAGGTGGCACATAAAGCCAAAAGAGGGTGAGAAACCCAACTACCCCATAACCTACCTAAGTAAAAACAGAATAGTGGTTATGAGAGGCGGCACAACAAGCCAAAAGAGGATGTGTAACTCAACTACCCATGTGTGGGGAGAGAGTGACACATGTAGCCGATGTATTTCGCCATGTGTCCTCATATTAACAACACCTAATAAACCTAAACAAGCTTAAATAATGTGTAGGAAAAAATAAATACCCCTAACATAAGGAAAATAAAAAACCTACACTAACAATGTCCTATATTTTATTTTTATTTTCCTTGTGTATTTTGTGACTTATGTATATTATGATACATATATTGATGGTTGGCAATTTAATCTCAACATTATGATTGGATTATTTTTGCATGTTATGCTTGACCTTGCCATTTGAAAATATTCCATAAATGGTAATTTAAATAAATCTAGTGAAATTAGGATGCATGTACACAATTAAGTTTGAGTTATCATTTTTACATAGTCTTGACATGCGTTGAGGATTTTTTATTTAATGATTCCAATGGTCATTCTTGAAAGAGTTATTATCCATATTTTTCTCAATCAATGGTTATTGCCTAAATTATCTTTAGGAACTATCCTTGTTCAATATTTGTCTTTAAATATAGTTTTTCAAATGGTTGATATTAAAATTGCCTTAGTTAATGTTGTTATTGAAGCTATAGATCCATCATTATCTTTGACTTGCATTTGATACCAATATGTTGTTTAATGTTGAAGTTCAATAATCAACTTGGGTCAGCAAGTTTACGGGTGGAAAAAAAAATCAGTAAGTTCAAGTGGTTGGGCTGTGAATTAGATAATATCATTAATTATTTTGGTGGGTATCTACTCATTTATGCATGATAAATCTTTTTAAATTTTGAACCTTAATTTTGGGAACTTAGTGTTGAGATGATTATTATTGCTAGTAATGGTTAGTTGAAGTTTGATTTTCTTTGGGTAATCACAATTGGTTCATTCACATAAAGATCTTTTTTTGCAAATATTATTACTATTGTCGTTCATTAATGAAGCATTAAAACAAAGTGTAATGAATGCTTTATCTACTAACAATATTATTGTTTTGTGATTGTTAATCATGATAATATCATCATAGCTTAAGAATATAGACAATGTGAATAACATTAATATTAACAGTTTGAATGGTGTCAACATTGAGTTATTAGTGCATAAATAGATTATTAGTTAGGTAATCTTGATTTTGAGAATAACGGTATAAATGTATTAGTTAGTGGTAAGTGGTAAATTTATAGCTGGTAAAAGTTATTAGCAATATGGATAATGTTAGTAAATATAAATACTAAAAGAAAGATAAGGCTAAAAGTAATCATAATACTAATATAAGTGTTATTAAAGTTGATGTGATTACGGATATTTGATATTAATTGTTACCATATTTTTACTCATAAGGTTCAATCAGGTGGAGTTTATTTTTTTTTAAACTGAGAAAGATGAGTTACATTTTTATTACTTTATTTCATTACATTCAGATGTATAAATGAAAAAATCAAAAAATATTACAAAGGTTGTAACAAATTATTGCATTTATACACGTGCATATAACAGAAGAAAATCTAGATCATTTTTGAAAAAGTAATCTTTATTGAATGTATAATTGTGCATTGTCTCATACAAGCCATGAGACTAACTATAGCTTATTCAATACAAATCAGGATCAAAAAGTACATGAATAAGTAAATGAAACAAGAGAAAGTGCATGTAGAGAGGGTAACCAGTCATTGCCTGAATGACTGGTTCAAAGTTGTCTTGTCCTTCCTAGCTCCTTGGTGCTCCTGATTCCTGCATTAGGTAATAGCAATGTGTTAGAGCAGTGCTCCAAGCAATGAAAGGTTACATACTATACATGATAATTTACCTATGCACGTATAAATTGATCATGATGTGCATTAAACGAGCTATGTGTGCCAGAAAGAAATAAGATCATCTGATGCATCAATCATATGCATACATTTTTCTAACTATTTGCTTCATGTGCAGTTACAGGTGTAATCATGTATTTGTTTTGTTCAGATCAAATGAGTGGGGAAAATGTGGCTCCCACAAGGGTTGAGCCCAGCTCATAGCAATGATTGCATTATTTTAATTTGTGCACAGTCTTTATGAATATTCTAAGTGCATATGGAATTACATATAAAATAAAAAGTTGATATCAATCATGATTATTTCATAATCATAATGTAGAAGATCTTGTAGTGTCATGAAACTAAACAGTGGTATTCATCAACCATGGAATGATAACATCATTGTTATTAATGATAAGCCTTTGCTTATTAAAATAGTGGAGGAATCGTAAAATCAGCCTGATCGTTCAAAGGTACAATCCTCTAAAAGATATTTTGCAGTGAGGAAGGTGAATATATGACAAAACATGCACAAGAAGTTGGGTCACTGTCATAACTATAGCAAAGGTCAAATGTGCATCATCTTCCTTATTCAACCATTTCATATCTGAGAATGTATTGCAGATTTGTAAGGACATTCCTTTAACCATGATAAGAAGATAGTGAGTTCAAAATACAACAATAGACAATTCTAAGTGAATAGTTGACAGTGAAAAGACCATAAAGAAATATCACGGCCATGGAGATAACCAGCCCTCTATTTTTTACAGCAGGGAAAAGAAGCACACATAGAAATGCTTAAGTGTTTCTATAAGAAAATGCAAGTTGAATGCCACAATGGGAAGCTGATTGGCAATTTATGCTTGAGAAATACAGGAAATCTTCAACCTAGAATGGGGTTTTAAATCTACACAAAATGAATAAAATATACAAGGAAAAGCATGATGAAGGGTTAAAGGGTTAAAGCATGCAGCCCTATTTTCTTTTTCTGAGTGTATTTTTTATAAATATTGAAAAAGTGGAAGGCAGTATTGTTCTGTGATAGAAAACCTATTGTGTTGCAAAGAGGAGAGCACAGTTGTCTGCTACAGTGAGAAATCTTGAATATATGACAATGAAACTCAAAATCTGGGGATGAACAACAAGAGTTAAGGTAGTCATATTACAAAGTATGTATTTAGGCATGAGAATAGAAGTTGGTAGGGATGATGATGTAAACATATAGTAGAGTAAATCATATAAAAGCAATCCATGGCCATGGAAAATGAAGCAGACCCATTTGAAACAGGATCTAATGAATCAATTTATGTTACAGAATCAAAGGAAAATGGTGAACACAGAGACTGCCCTGATTTAATAGGATGAAGCATATTCTCTACAGAAAATAGAACTTTAAAAAACTTCCATACCTAGAATGCCCTCAAGCTAGGGTTTTGAAGTAAAAAAATGAAACTATTTTTCTGGAAATGGAACCAAATCATTGGAATAGGGTTCGGTACCAAAAGCAAGTGATAAGCCCTTGAAAAATCTTGAGGAGGAAACAAGAAAAACACAGAGGCCGAGTCACTTTTATCATTTTTCTCAAAGAAGAATCAAGTTAGAGGCGACCAAGTAAAGAATATACAACTTGATAAAAGTGTCTCATAGAGATAAAGATACCAAAGCCATTTTTAAAAAAGGGGTGTTTGTGACCTTTTTTTCGAGTCATAAAGGTTTTCTCCGTGAATAAAGGTATAATAATAGAAAAACATGCACAGTCGCGACCATGACTAGAGGGATAATTAGAAAATACAAAGTTTCCAAGGGTAGAGGATATGGAGAATAAAGGAAACACACAAAGAACAAATATTTATGTCTTTCTTTTTTGTTTAGGAAAATTTAAGGCAACATTTTTCTTCGTGGATTCAGCAAATAGGGGCTTACTTGAGTTTTCATTTTTTGTCCTCCTATGGAAAATGCATACAAAATGCGCCCAAAATTTTCCTTTAAGACTCCATGAGCTCCTGGTAAAACCTTATGGCGGTGCCTTCCAGTGTTCAAGAGATTGCAAAGTGGAAAATGAAATGAGGATGAATGCTTTGCCTGCAGGTTTGTATTAGGGTTTCATAACCCTAAAGTGGCCGATGTAAGCTTGGTCTTTAATGCCTATGCTTTTAACAAATGAAGATAAACTATTGGACCCGTGGGCTAGGTTTTATATTTCATGCCTTAGGTTATGAATTACATATACCTTGTAATAAGTCTTTAAGACTTTATTATATTTGTTTTATTTTTCTTGTATTTTTATCATACTTTGTATCTTGCTTTCTTTTGGAAATGTATAAAATATTTACCTTAAGTGATAAACTTATAAATCACTTAGGAGTGGATATTATTTCAAGGCAAAAACAAGGTGCTTGAAGCTTTCAACATATGCAAGGAAAGAGGTATATGGATTTATTTCTTTTGAGAGCATCTAGGGAGGTTGGAATTAGTTTGAAAACATATGCCAAAGTTATAGGAGTTGCTTTTGACTCAATTTATGACTTTTGAGAGTGTTTAGGGGAGGATTGCAAACATTTTGAGCAAATATAGGCATGATAATTCAGTTTTGAAACAAAAGGAGGGTATCTAGGCATCATTTTATTGTGCCTTTATGTTTGACTTGGTCAAACAAGACTTTTTCATGTATATCGAGATCTTTTGGAGATGGATTTTGTTGCTAAATCTTAGGGTTTTGAAGGCATACAAGTTCATGAAGGTTCTAGAACCTATTTTGGTGGAGCTTGGCTACTTAACCACATTTGTAACTCATTTGACAGTTAGTTCTTCATATGCAAATAGAGACTTTGTGACTTTTAGATTCCCTTGTCATACTTTTGCAAATTTTGTAACTCATTTGGAGCATGATATACAAAATTTACCTTGGTTACCATTGATGATTCAATTTACTTTCTTGTTCTTGCAAAACATTGTGCATTTTCAGGTGATTGATCAAGTTCTTTGTGAATTTTTTCTATTTCCTTATAGCTTTGTCTCATGTTTGCATGCCTTTATTTGCAAAAGTAGTATTATACAGGTTACAAATTGTGTTTTTTCGGAATTGCACATGAACTTTTAATTTGTGAAAATTGCTTTTCCTTCTTGAGAGTGTGTGCAAGTCAAACCTGTTTGTGACATATTTATGCATAAACCTACAGTAACATGTTGTGCAGTTCCATACCCATCATCAATATTCAAGTGTATAACAATCTAAGTGTCTCATAGCTCTTGTCAATTTGGTGTATCACCCAGTTTGTTTCACATTTTTAGTATTTTTTATTTTTTTATGCAAACGTATCCTTACCCTTTTCCCCATCAAGTCAATAGTTTAGGTGATATCCATAGGAATCCGGCCTTCTCCGGAGGTTTGGTCTTACCCAAGTGTCTGTGCTTTTAAGATCATTCACATGTTACACTGGATTGTTGAATTCCACATTCAATTGGGTGCAAAGTCCAAGTGATAACACTAACCTCATCATTAGTATGTTCCATGTTCTTGTGTGGTTAATGATTATTAGTGTTATACATATTTATTAAAATATATGGTCGTTGTGTAAAATTTGGGGCATGATATTTGGTATCAAAGCGGGGTTCCAACACTAGGGACTTTGGGGATATGCTAATTAACTTATTTTGCTTAGGGTCCCAATTGTATGCAATGTTTTAATTATTGAGTAAATATTGATTTGTTGATATTTTGGGGTGAACTTGAAAATAAGATTAATTAAGTGATTTCATCCTTAGTTTTGCAAACAAGTCAAAAGTAGTATGTCATTTATAACTTGATTAAAGATACCTAGAGCTATATTCTTCTTATCCTTTGAATTAAACATCTTAGATTCATACAAGGTTGTTGTGATTATTATCTCCTTGTCCATGTTAAGAGCAAGTTGTTTTTTGCTTAAGAAGGAAAGTTCTTTGAATCACTTAAGTTTTATGAAAAGTTATGTTATATGAGTTATTTGAAGAACCTTGATTCATTCCCAATGTCTCCCTTTATTTTATTTTTGGTTGAATATTGTTATAAATGTTCTTGAATTCATTAGAAATGTAATAAAATAATGAGGAAAAGGAATTATATGAACTTGATTTTGGGCAAATTTTGTTCTTGACATAGTTAATCAAGGTTACTTATGTTCATCAACTTATCTTCCTTGCTTCATAATGGAGATAAATGCTCATTATAAATATAGATGAAGGCTTGTAGAGTCATTTCCTTGAGCAGTTATTTAATGATTGTTGCAGTAAAGAGGGTCATACTATTTGAATATTTTTCTTGGTTGTTCATTACAAAATTGTTACAATCTATTTTTTTGAGCGGTTATTTAACGATTGTTGCAGTGAAGAGGGTCATGCTATTTGAATTTTTGTCTAGATTGTGCATTACAAAATTGTTACAATCTAGTAAATCCACCATAACACATGGGCTAATTGTTAAGGATGTAGCATTCTCTAGATATTTGATAGTGAAAGTCATCTAGTTGAGTTGTTGGATTTAGACAAACTTATAACTTTTAATTTTGGATTGAAGGCAATGTGTGATGGTATGCTTGAAAATTTGGAAATATTGATGTCGATTTTTTGAAAATAAAGAGTTTAGTTATGGATGAAACTCTTGTTTTCTTTGGTTGTTGATAGTAACTTGAAGTTAAAAAGTTGTCCAATTCAAAAAAATTCATGTTTCATGAAGAAGACTAGTTTTACTGAATTAAATGCAAAATATTATCTTTGTTATTAAAATAAAAATATTGAGATACAATAGCTATGTGTGAAGAAATTTAGACCCAGTAATTATCCTTTAAATAATGGTGATTTGTAAAATTTTGTGCAATGGAACTATAAGATGAATCATGAATATTAGCTTGTAAACAATATTTCTACCCTTAGTGGTATATTGTGTTTTGAAGTATGGTAATTCCTTTTGATGATGTACGTACTTGTTGTAAGGATCATCTTGGGATTTGTGAATATGTGTTGCCTTGTGTTGTGTGTCATTTCTTATGTGCTTTATAGGGGATTTGGAGTTGTAAAGACGGTTGTCATTACACCAGAAGATCAACATGTTAATGCCCGATATAATCGCCAAAGTTAATGAATCTATGGGAGGTGATTAAGCCATGTCACAAAATTGAGCGATGCACTGCACAACACAAGGAGACCAAGGGCGCACTCCTTGCAACAATCCCCCCCAGTGCAAGCAAGGGATTCAAACCCATGACTCGAGCTCTACTACCAATTGTTGCAAAGACAGTTGTTGTTACACCAAAATATTGACTTGTTAATGCTCGATACAACTACTAGAGTTAATGAATCCACAGGAGGCAGTTAATCCATGCCACGAACCTAAGCGTTGTGTTACATAACACAAGGAGACCAAGGGCATACACCTTGCAACAATTGCCCCCCTCTTGTGAATAGGTATATTTTGGGTCCTCCATGTGCAAGGGGTTTGAGTGGGCACGACTCCCACACATAGGGGCATCTTTATTTCAGGGTATGATTACCCATACTTATTTTGGGGTAAGAGTGTCCTATAACTATGTGCATACTAGCTTGGGTTTGGAGGGACAAGAGTGGTTAGCCGATACTTTGTGGAGTATGGAGGTGTTGGTGTAAGACTGGATTTTGGATAAAAGTGATATATATATATATCCCTACTAGGTAGAGCCCCTACTCCCCCTATATGGAATTCCTTCTTGTAAATCCAATGTGATAGTGATGTGCTTGGGTGTTGGTAATTGCATGAAGTGTAAATCATTTGTGCATTATTAGTGTTAAGTGGTCTTGTTGTGTTCCAAGGTGGCCAAGTGTTTTCCAATAAAATTAAGGATGTTCATATTTTGTATAAGTGTCGTTGAAGGTTAAGAAAGTGCATTATAATACATGTTGTGAGAAACCAATGAATGTTATGTTCATGACTCAATTTTGAGATATAGGATATCCAAATTGGGATAAGGGTGTGGTGGACATCTAGGATGATCTACTTGTGTATACCCTTGTGTTAATTTATGTGTGATGTTATGATTGCATGTTTGTCGTTGTGTGCTAGAATTCCCCTAGTGGCGACCAAGTTCCATTCAGAGAAGAGTTTCACTAGTGTATTAGGGGTTGAGGGAGTTCCCATTCATTGGAACATTTTGATTCTTCATTGATGTTGTCCCTATCCTGGCCAATGGACTAATGTCAGAAGATTATATTCCCCCTTGGAATTTTGAGCTAGATTTGCTCCCCCTTTGAGGACCACATTTGTTGGTCTATAATGCAAAACCTTTTTCCTTGAGTTGTATCCCATGAGTTGAGGATGGATCTTGTGTGCCAAAATTTGGATGAGCTTCTACTTGGGCTAAAGATGTTGTAGATATTGGATATTCAAAGACATGGGTATTAGATGCAGTGTTCTTGTGATATCATGATTGGTCTATTCACATACAGGTATTGGTTCAATCAGTCATGGTTCGTGAGTAGTGTTGGAATAGAGGGAGAAGAATGCAATTGCTTAAATTTCACTATCCAGTATTTGCTAAAAGAATATAAAATGACAAAATTAAATGCTTGTGATAGTAGAACATTACAAAATTTCAGTGATTATGATAGAATTATGCAGTGGTGAATGGTGTTCTCTTGGGTAAGATTCAATGTACAAATTGTTTCTATTACAAGATACTTTAGATATATATGATTATGGCTATTTGGTTGGCATGCCCAAAATTATGTGGGACTATGCTTGGTTACTATGTAGATATTTTTTGGTTTGAGAACCACCATTCCCCTCCACCCCTCAAGTGGCTTGAAAAGTCACGTAGTGCATGTAATGTGCAACGTTTTTTGAAATAGTATTACTTTTGAAGTTTCCTTATGTTTCCTTTAATATTATCACCAATAGTGTCGTATTTTTGGGATATTTAATTTATGTGGTCCTTTTTGCCTCAAGGACAAGTTTAATTCGATTTAAACAGTTTTTAATTGAATTTGAGAAGTTTTCTTTTGTACTTTGTTTACTCTTTACTTTTCTTGAGAATTTTATTGTAAACTTTGAAATATTAATTTTATCTTCTTAAGTTTAAGGCTTCTTTAATATTTTGTACTATTAGCATATGTGTCAATGATGTGAACTCTGTAAATTGCTATATCTAGGAGGGATCCCTGGTAGGTCATATGGGGTTGCAGATGCATTGGGAAATTTATATTGTGAGGATGGGGATGTAAATGGGACCGGTATGGGATGATTGTAATCCATTCTCCATAGATCTTGTGTGTGATTCATTTTGTACCTTCCTTCTTGGAGGTTAACCCCTTTACACAAACAAGGGGAAGGTATTAGGAAATGTATGGAGGGATCCTAGAGAGGGCCTCAAGACCATCTTTCCTAATATTATTATGGTTACTCAGTAATGGCAGTTGCTTCAAATCAATGATATGGCATTTGGCATCGTTCCTCCTCCTAAATCTCATTCCCTGAACCATGTGATATGTCAGTGTTGTGTGGATTGTGTGTGTGTGTTGTAAGCTAATTTCTATGATGCTTATGGTTTAACTATAGGAATCATTGTAACAAAAGGAAAAAATGATTCCTTAAGTTGTAAATTCATTATGTTGTTGGGGTGATCCCACAATAGTGGTTTACATTTTTTGGCCAAACTTGACATTGAAATGAACATTTTGAACTTTTTCTTCACATTCGAACACCTATAGCTGCTAAACCATGAGAAATTTGAAGATGATACAAACTAGTCATTTGTGACATTTTGTCTATAGATTATAAATATATTTTTTTGTAAATTTTGAAATCAAATTGCATTTATTTTTTCATCTCCTTCAAAAACTAGTTTTTAACATTAAACACCATTTTTAAACAGAGATGTTCACCGTATAGAACATAATTTTTTCTCTATGAAGGATAAAATACTTATTTTTTTGAATTTAGATTTGTAACTATGATATCTAGCATGTTCATTTGGTTTCATAGTGTTTTATTGATTTTTTTTTCTTGTTTAAGTTTTGAAGTCAAACTAATTACAATTTAGACATAGGCAGACCGTATACAACATAACTTTTTTTGTATGTATCAAAATTCAATTATTATTTTTTGTTGGATCAAGGACATCCATACCTAGCATGGACATATTTTTCAAAAAAAATGGTAATATACTATTTTCCACATGTGCAAAACAAAGAGCTTGGTTTTCGGTGAAAAACCTTCATTCACAAGAAATAAAAAATAAATATAATAATCAAATTAAATATATTTTAAATTATAATTTTTGGGAAGCTTATAATAAGGACTACATACTTACAAAATATAAAGTTTAAATGAATTCATTTGATCCCCCAAAAGGTAAATCAAAAGTGGTTTTTTATCATCATTTTGATAGGTGTAAAGGAGACTTCGTTATAAGTATGGTTTAAAACTAGCAGGGTTTTATCCAAGAGGGCTTTATCTAAGGTGGTTTGATCAAACTCAATTCAATTGGAATCCTTTAAATGGAAATTTTCAAGGCTTAAATCATTATATTTTCTAAAAATATGTGATTTCAACAAAAATCAAGATGTCCCAAAAAGTGTAAACCACTATTGTGGGATCACCCTATTGTGAAATTATTGACCTATTTGTCTAAGTAATGATGATTGAAGTGAATATATATATGTATAAGTAGTCCTTAATAATCATATGTGGTAAATTAAGTAATGTAGAATTGGCATATGTGTAACATGAGTAAATCATCCTTGGGTAGTGTTGATAGTTAATTGTAAGGTTTACTCCAATATTTTAGAATACCTTGGAAGATAAAATTTATTATTATCATACTTGGAAGTCTTTACATAAAGGATTATTGTCAAGTGCTTGCACTTACCCTCACTTTTGGGGACTTCCTAGAGGAAGCCCAATCCTAGAGGGGGAGAGTGTAAGACCTCGTCTCTTGTGGTCTTGTTGATCTTGTTAGTCATTGATGGTATGTCCTATATTTTTTATTTTATTTTTATTTTTATTTTTTTTTATTTTCCTTGTTTATTTTGTGACTTATGTTTATGATACATATATTGATGGTTGGCAATTTAATCTCAACATTATGATTGAATTATTCTTGCATGTTATACTTGACCTTTCCATTTGAAAAATATTTCATAAATGGTGATTTAAATATATTTAGTGAAATTAGGATGCATGTACACAATTAAATTTGAATTATCATTTTTACATAGTTTTCACATGTGTTGAGGATTTTTCACTTAATGATTCCAATGGTCATTCTTGAAAGAGTTATTATCCATATTTTTCTCAATCAATGGTTATTGCCTAAATTGTATTTAAGAACTATCCTTGTTAAATATTTGTTTTTAAACATAATTTTTCAAATGGTTGATATTAAAATTGCCTTAGTTAATGTCATTATTGAAGTTATAGAGTCATCATTCTCTTTGAATTGCATTCGATACCAATATGTTGTTTAATGTTGAAGTTCAGTAATCAACTTGGGTTAGTAAGTTTATGGGTGGAAAAAAAATTAGTAAGTTCAAGTGGTTGGGTATCATTAGTGATTTTGGTAGGTATCTAGTCATTTATACGTGATAAATCTTTTTAGATTTTGAACCTTAATTTTGGGAACTTAGTGTTGAGATGATTGTTATTGTTAGTAATGTAGTTAGTTGGAGTTTAATTTTCTTTGGGTAATGACGATTAGGTCATTCACATAAAGATATTGTGTTGCATATATTATCAAGTTATTGTCGTTCATTAAGGAAGAATTAAAACAAAGTGTAATGAATGCTTTATCTACTAACAATATTACTATTGTGATTGTTAATCACAATAATATCATCATAGCTTAAGAATATAGACAATGTGAATAACATTAATATTAACAATTTGAATGGTGTCGACATTGAGTTATTAGTACATAAATAAATTGTTAGTTAGGTAATTTAGATTTTGAGAATAATGGTATAAATGTATTAGTCAATGGTAAGTGGTAAATTTATAGTTGGTAAAAGTTATTAGCATATTGATAATGTTAGTAAATATAAATACTAAAAGAAAGATAAGGCTAAAATTAATCATAATACTAATATAAGTGTTATTAAAGTTGATGTGATTAGGGATATTTGATATTAATTGTTACCAGATTTTTACTCATAAGGTTCAATCAGGTGGAGTTAATTGTTTTTTAAACTGAGAAAGATGAGGTATATTTTTATTACTTTCTTTCATTACATTCAAATATATAAATCAAAAAATCAAAAAAGATTACAAAGGTTGTAACAGATTATTGAATTTATACACGTGCATATAACAGAAGAAAGGTAAGGATAGAAGTAATTATAATACTAATATAAGTGTTATTAAAGTTGATGTGATTAGGGATATTTGATATTAACCTCATCATTAGTATGTTACATGTTCTTGTGTGGTTAATGATTATTAGTGTTATACGTATCTATTCAAAAAAATGGTGGTTGTGTAAAATTTGGGGCATGACATAATCGAAGGAAATAAATGATTCGATGGAGGGGTTGTGAAGTTACCAAAAACTAAGTTAGTATTTGGGCTTTAGTTGCACACTTTTTCCCTAATTTCTAACCTATGCTAGTATGCTCAAGTTTTCACAAGTTGTGAACTTGCTTGTTTCTGAGAGTTAAAGAAGAAATGCTAGCATGCTCAAATTTTCACAAGTTTTTAACTTGCTTGTTTTTTAGCATTAAAGAATAAATAATAGCATGCTCAACTTTTTACAAATTGTGAACTTGCTTGTTTTTTAGTATTAAAAAATAAGAAGTTGTGAACTTGCATTTTTTGTGAATTGAAGAAAAAATTCTACCATGCTCAACTTTTCACAAGTTGTAAACTTGCTTGTTTTTTAACATTAAAGAAAAAATGCTAGCATACTCAACCTTTCACATGTTGTAAAATTATTTATTTTTTAACATTAAAGAAGAAACACTAACATGCTCAACCTTTCAAAACTTGTAAAGTGGCTTGTAAATGAACATTAATGAAATAATTCTCTTTTACTCAACTTTTAGCAAGGTGTGAAATTGCTTATAACCAAGCATTAATTAAGGAAAAGCTCTCATGCTTGATTTCTCACAAAGTTGTAAACTTCACTTTCTTTGAACATTTAGGAGGAAAGACAAAGGCAGTTTTTATAACTACCTGGACCTACATTTCCATAAAATAAAAGCTTTGGAATAGGATATAGGTGTCCATCAAATCATCACAAAAGTGATTGTGTCAGATGTGTAGTTGCAAATGCTATTGTGGACATGTATGCCAGCATGGGAGCATAAATAAAACATGTAAATTGTTTATCCAAATGCCTAAAAGACATGACATCTCATAAGTTGTTGTGATTGAAGGATATATACCAAGTGAGTTTGTTGAAAGGCTTTGAGATTTTCTTATGGATGAAATGTGCAAGAGTAATAACAAAATCATAACCTTTTCTATGATCACCTCGACTTGTGCTTATAAGATGATCTGGTAAGAATTTTTGCAAAATTTGTAAGAACAGACAAGATGCATAAGCTATTTGACATAATGCTTCACAAAGATGTCATCTCATAGAATATGATGACTGTAGGTTTATGTAAAAGAATTTGTTGTAGTTATTCCTATAGACACCTACAAAGATGTCATCTCATGGAATATAATGCCTCAATGATTGCATAAACCTATATAGAAAATGTGGAGGCGTAGAAAAAGAAAGAGAAATGTTTGATGGAATAACTCAAAGAGATGTCATCTTATGCAGCTTGGAGGATATGCATGAAATGGATTTCTTGAAAAGACTTTATAAAATTTTAATTGGGTGTAGTTAGCAGGTGTAATGCCAAATCACACAACCTATGCTAACTCCTCTCTGCCTGTACCATAACAAAAGCTTTGAATTTGGATCTGAACCTTCACCAAAGCATACTAGAATTTGTATTTATTTTCATCAACTCCTAAGTAATCTTGTATACAATGTATGGAAACATAGATAAAGGCGTTGAAACTATTTGACATAATACCTTCAAAGAGATGCCATCTCATGAAATGTGATGATTATGGGGTATGCATGAAATAATGTGGGGACATATACAAGGCATGAGAACTATTTGATAAAGAGTTCCAAAGGTTTATTGAATAACATACCATGCCTATGCATAATAGTTATGCTAGAATAAAGTATGGGCATTTATTAAGCATAAAGAAATGATTTTTTTTGTCATTTGTTGTAGTTTCAATTTCCTTGGCAGAGATGCATGCAACTTGGAAATATAGACAATCTTAAACTATTTTAACATAATGCCTCAAAGAGTTACACTCTTGTGGTTGTTATGATTTCAAGATTTACACAAAATGGATTTATTGACTCTTTTGAAACTTTTGAGCAAATACAAAATGTGGAAACATAGACAATGCATGTCAGTTCTTCAACAAAATGCCTCAAAGAATCATAGTTTCATGGAATTTCATGGTTGAACATATGCATAAGATTTGAAATAGTTTTAGAGAATTTCAAGAAAATGAAACTTGGTAGGTGCAATGCCAAATTCCTTAACCTTTTCCCAACATTCTTTCAGCCTATGCATGACTAGAAGCTTTGGAGCAATATATTGACATCCATCGAAGCATAACAGAGTGACAAATATTGAAGTTAATGATCATAAATTAAATTGGTTGAAAAAACTATAGAATTTTTCCAGTAAATGCAAATGATAGGTGAAAATCTAAACTCAACAACCATGAAATATAAATATCAAGGATATGAATTTATCTTGGTACTTGAAAGCACACTTCCAGTGATATCAAATACGAGATTGGGGCATATTAGCATATAAGATTTTTGGAAAGTTATGGAAGAAGGGAAAATATCTCCATTATCACAAAAGGTGTTCAAAAGTGGGTTATCTCATGCCATAGGCTATTTGATGGTAGTTCAATGTCTCAATCTTGTCCTAGAATGCATAAACGCATACAATTTAAAAATCAGAGGAATCTAGACTATAGATAATAAATTAGTGGTGAAACTTGATGCCATTTATCTTGGAATCATTTTTAGGTTTCCTATTAGAGATCAGTTCACAAACATAAATAAGGAAAATTTTGAATAGTATTTTGCTAAAAAAATATCAATGTCTCAATACTATAGCAAGAAACTAGTCAATAACACCCAAAGGAGGAAAACCATAGCTACCAAGGGTGATTCATATATCTTTTTTTTTATGATGGTTCCAACATGGTTGTCCTTCTTAAGAGGATGATGGGTAATAAAAATTTAGATGATTTTGAAACATGGACATATATGTTCATTACCATCATTTATGTAGGTAATCGACTCATTGATTGGGGACGTATTATTAGTGACAATTTTCATATTTAGCTAACTTAATTTGAGTCAAACCAATATTTTTGTATCTTCTTCTATCTCTTTTACACTATTTCAAGCATGAAACTTGGTCAAGGCTCAACAAGAATGGAATATATGACAACATGACTCAAATCTATAATTTTTATACATAATTACTATTGAAACAAAGTTACAAAAACTTTTAGAGTTTGAATGATTATTTCACTATGTTGATAGTGAAAGAGCTTCAAGGAAATACTAGACTCAAAATATCTCTAGAGGCAATGAATCTTATCAAACAGTATAGGAGTTATTTCATTCATTCTATAAGAAAAATCTATCATTCGGAGCCACAATCTGCACTCATGGATCCATCTCATGCAACCTCCACTCAACCCTTTATTTGACACCAATAATTGCCTTATAATATTTTGGAACATGTAACTCTCCCTTTTGTTTTAGTTCCAAAATTCTAGTCATTTGATTTCCTAACTAGGAAGATATTTTGCTAAAATTCACTTTTTGGTGGAACAGCTTCTTGGAGCAATAATTTTTGACTCGGGTGTCTGATTTTCTATTATGATATATCATTGGGAAGGTGCACAAAGGTGGGGGATCAAAAAGTGGACACCCCACTTTTTGGCCCCATGAAAGCCATAACATGAGCACATTATAACGTGCTCACGTTATTGCTTAGTAAAGTAATAAAAAGCAAAAAACCTCTTTCATTCTTCATTTTTTGTCAAATAAAAACTCTACCCATAGTTTGCAAACCCTTGAAAGTGTACTCGCATTCTAGGAGGGTATTTTTGTAGAAGTTGAGAAAATACAACTTCATAGGAGCCCAGTGATCTCTACAAGCTAAGAATACCTGTTACAGGGAGAAGCAAAGAGAAGCAACACATAAAAATAGTAAAATGCTCAAAGATGTGGAGCTCTGTATTCACCAATGTGTAAAAAGAATAATTATACAAAAGAAAAAAATTCAACCACATATAGGTCAAAAAAACCCTAAAAAGGAAAAACCCTAGGCTTGCACATTAATAATTAATTATTATGCACCTAATGTTAGCTTAAGTGTAAAAGAGATAAAAGGGAACTTTAATTAATTAAACAAATATTGTTTAATTAATCAAGTAAATAACCAATTACTCTAACACCCCCCTTAAGCTAGATTTAGGGAGAAGCTAAATCCTAGAAGAAGCTACTGAAAGCAAAAAACAATGGGTCCCGATAACAAGGCCAGATCAGGTACCCAAATACAACCAAATCTTTGTAAAGTGGAGAAATAGAGAAAACCTCATGGGAAAAACTCTACTCCAAAAAGAGATGTTGAAAGCCATGAAGAACATCACTGAAGCAGAAGAAGCTGCAAACAACTGTCAAAAGATGACTGTTGTGGTGTTGAAGAACCTCCTCTGAAGATAGGATGATTAGGATCAAGAAGATAACAATCTACATGAGTGCCCCCAATGACACCACTCAAATCATATGGCAAACCAAGGCAAACACCTGGAATGACGATACAGATGGCACAAGTACCAATAGTTTGAAGAACACTGATCAACTGAGGATGGAAGATTCCTTCCAAGGGGAAACCAAGGAAGCATTAGCACGAAGAGTATAATACCCCCCATAATGCAGACTGGGAGAGCCTGATAGATCCACTGAAATTTTGGTTATCACCCTATAGTGCATGAAGGAGAAGAAACAACATCTGAAAGTGCACAAGAAAGCACCTACAACTGAAAAAGTGGTGTGCAAAACAAAGCACACATGCATGAGGCTAGAATCATATGGATCCAATGTTATCATGGAGGGACACTCACCAGACAAAGGTGTGATGGCAAAAACAAAGGCACTACACAACCCCCCATGGCACTTTATAATACAGTGCAAGTACAAAATATGGCACAACCTTATGTGCAAAATCCCCAAAATACATGTACAATAGTGTGGCACTTTATCTCAGTGTGTTTACATAGAAGATTGCTTACAAATGATGCTCAAAATACCCAAAAGGACAAAAAATTTGAAATACATTAAGAACAGCCAAAAATAAAGCATCTCATGCAAACGAGAAGTTCCCAAGAGTTAATATGTCCAGGTAATTCACCAGAGTGTGAAAACACAAAAAACTAAATAAAATATACCTGGAGGGAAATTTGGAAATATTGCATGGATGGAACTGAAGAGCTCTGAAAATATGGTTCCAACGCCGCTGAGATCATGAAAAACGGAGAAACTGGTCAAAAGTTACGAGCTTGGAATTGAAAATAGCTCCTTTGTCGTCAATTGGTTGTAGAATGCACCAATAGAAAAATGAAGCAATGAGACCCACGCCACTAGAAATTTGATAGAACCCGCTTTCCGACGATATATCATTTTCCAAAAAATGATATCGTATGCCCAAGTTATGGCCTCTGGAAGAAAACAGCTCCAAAGGGGGAAAAACACAGTGCTGGATTAAATTTGACGGTCATACGACCGTCGCAAAAAAAAATCCCGGCCTAAATTTGATGGCTAAATGGCCGTTGCCGCACATGCATAGTTGGGCTTATTACATAAATTATTTTTTTATTTTAAAAAAACAATAAAAAAAAATTACAATGTTAATTTTTTGAAAAAAATTAAGAAAAAAGAGAGGCAGGGGCCCGCATGGGGGCCGCTGTCTGCTAAGGTGGCAGGGCGGTACCCATGCGGTACCAACTGCTGCAAGGGGCAGGGCCCAAGGGGCCACTACCTACCATAATGGCAGGTTGTGGTACCCTTTGGTACCGTCCCTTTTCCTTAAAACCCTGCGATACCCAAAAAAATGGGCTTTTTCACTTTTTTTTGAAAAAATGAATTTTTTTGATGATTTTCTAATTTGCAGGGGAAAATATATATATCAAAATTTTTATTTTATTTTTATTTTTACCTCGAACGGTGTGCAGACAACGATCGTATAGACAATTTTTTTTTTTTTGCTTCCTGGATCAATTGTGTCCAAAATTGACGAACTTTGTATGAAAATAGGGGTTTTGGGCCTTTTGGACTCAACTGTGATGTCGGTTTTTGCCCAAAGTGCACCAAAAATAAACTCCCCCCCAAATCCACAACAAAAAACTTCTGAAACCCCAAATCTGCTTCCAATGCAAAAATTATCAAAACAAGAACAGGTAGTTGCAGATCTATCGCTCCTATACCATGTAGAAGTTGAGAAAATACAACTTCATAGGAGCCCAGTGATCTTTACAAGCTAAGAATACCTGTTATAGGGAGAAGCAAAGAGAAGCAACATAGAAAAATAGTAAAATGCTTAAAGATGTGGAGTTCTATATTCACCAATGTGTAAAAAGAATATTGTACAAAAGAAAAGTTTTCAACCACATATAGGTCAAAAAAACCCTAAAAAGGAAAAACCCTAGGCTTGCACATTAATAATTAATAAAATAATTAATTATTATGCACCTAATGTTAGCTTAAGTGTAAAAGAGATAAAAGGGAACTTTAATTAATTAAACAAATATTGTTTAATTAATCAAGTAAATAACCAATTACTCTAACAATTTTTTTCGTCGAATCTTCACCAAAATGCCACCAAGATGTCAGGGAGGTCAAAGGAGTAAGTTATTTCAAATTTTTACTATGAATTTTGTATTAAATAGGTAGATTGAATATATTTTTTGATAAAAAATTATTTAATTTTTTAAGAATTATTAATCCACCCCAGAATATTGAAAATCCTAATTCACCTCATGATGAAATCCCTCCTGAAAAACAACCTCAACAAACACCTCCTAGAATTCCACATCATGCTCCAAGAACACGAGAAAATATATTAGGGCAAATTGAAAATAACAAAAAATAAATAGAGGAGTTATCTGCAAGGTTGAGAGATCCTATATAGGAAAAAACTCACATAGGACTGCCCTCGCTTAATCATTGCAATGGACACAATATCTCATGTAGATTTAGTTAGAAAGTAAATAAATAGTTGGTCTGACAAGAGACAAGAGCTAAAATAATTTGATGTAGACAAATTATCATATAAACAAGTTAAAGATGAAAAAAAATTGAAATCTAACTTTTGTGTGAACTATTCACAGGCCCAAGAACAAATCAACCCTTACACAGTGTGCAATAGGTTCTTTATCCATTGGCTAACCACCAAGGGATAAAGAATAATTTTTGGGATAGATGGTGGATTTTTTTTACCATCCTTCATGCAACAAAAATGAGGTATCACAATATTTTTTAAGGAAACTCTATTGTGAGTTTTCCCTCAATAAATCCCAAATTATTTTGACATGTGGGAGTTCCAAGGTAGAGGTGGGGGCTTCACATAGGACAGAGTGAGGGCATGTCTTGAACCACAGTGACTAACGAAACCACTCACTAGACCAGACTATGAGCACATGACTATCCCTTTTGTTATGAAGGAGAGTGTTGAGATGGATACCTTACAGTCGATTAGCTCGCTCACTTAAAGCCTCATACAACATACTAGGCCTCTAGCACAGGGTGAGGCAAGTGAGTCTTCGAGGCATCTAGTTCCACCTCATTTATGTCAATCTTGTAGGTCACTCTATATTTATGATCCTAAGGATAGTCGGGATGCATGTGCCTAGGCTACATTTGTAGCAGATCAAATGGTGATGAAAAATGTTCTCTTAAGTGACACATTGTAAAAAACCCTCTTGTTTTTGCATGATATTTCAAAATGATTTGCACAATTTGACATATGTAAACATTTTATCAAATAAATCACATGATAATTTCTAAAACTAATTTTTGATTAACCATATATATATTTCCAAATAGAAACACTCATCAATCAAAGATTTCATTCTCATTCAAATGACATATGACTGAGATACCAAAATATAGAAACAATATAAGCTACAACCAAAACTATACTCAAATTGTGTAATAGAAAAGAGCAAGTTTACATTCATTAATATGTATGGCCTAGTATAATGTTCACACATAGTAGCTCCAAACCATAAATGATGCACAGTATAGGGATACAAACATATATTCAAATCTCATATTGTAATTTATGACCTAGATGCCAGCAATACATTGAATGCCATTCCTATCAATGTTTCATTGTAAGAGATACAAATAATCATCAGGCTTGTAGTGGATGCATACCCACTACAATAATGGTACCCTTGGTGAATTGCTATGGCTAGAAGATGATAGTTACTATTCGAAGAATAGGGGATGATTAAATTTTGTAGTCATATAACCTCTAGAATCGACATCCAATTACTTCTCATGCACCCAGTAGCCTAGACATTCCCTTGCAATAGTAGACGATAGGAATAAAGGATGGTATGGAAACTAAAGTGAATTTGTGCCCTTTGAAGTAGCCACAACCTCAAGTCATTAACCATGATTCAAATTAATGTTGGTGCACCATCCTTGGAAGAGAATACCAAACGTCAAGGAACATGTGCAACAATATATATCCCTTCAGTTCTCACACTCAAACCAACATGAGTCTAATACAACCTTCAGCAATAAATCGCCTCAAAACAATTTGACTAACAGGTATAATATGTGCTATACAAATCGACTGGTATAATGATATTCTCAAACCCCCAAACTAAGTAAAGATAATAATCAACAACCCTTAAACTTGGAAATATCGATCACTTGAGATCTCTGCCTACAAATACCTCTGATAATTTGTCTTTCTTAGCAAGACTCAAATTATCCAATCGTTCAATCCAGCCATTGAAGTGCAAGTGTGAATCCTAAGCGAATCCACCTCAATCTAGTTATTGTCACAAGGATAGCACCCTTTAGCTAAGTGTGAAACTCGGTTATCCTATGAAACATGGGATCATCTTCAAGTTGTGGGTTGCCTATGGTGAAGATGAACCTCCAAAGTAGGCCAATTCCCTTGATGGACCTCCAAAAATATTGTTGATTTGATAGGAAAAAGGATAGGAAAACTAAAAATTTGATAAACTAAACCTAGGATGTGATGCACCAATGATGAAAAGACCTTGTACCTGTTATTCTAACTCACAATTCCTCTCAAAAACAACTCTATTCTATGCACAACTCAAATTTTGACCAACTAATACAAAAGTGTTTGAAGGGGAGAATATGTTTCAGGTTTTGTTACAGGAAAATAGTGTGTTTCCACAACTACAAACTCTAAAATCAACTAACACAGCCTATGACCTGCATAAGTTTTTCATATTCTTGCATGAAAATTGATTGTAAATGAGACCTAACTCAAGGATTCAATACTGAAAATCACAAAAATTACCTCAAATAATTCATAATATCACTCCATACATGAATTTTGAGAAGGAAAACTTGTTGGTTTTTATTGATAAAAAGGGATTTTTGCTTGTACAATCTTTGAAAATACTCAAAAAACTACAGAAATGTTGTTGTAGACACATAAAAAAATTCTTCATAATCATTGCATATTTCATTTAACCATTGCATAACCATATCTCCATATTATAATCATTTATCCATTATAATCATTTATAAGCATTATTCATATCATTTCATTCATTTCATTAATCGTTAATCCATAATCACTTAAATGCATTCATTGCACATTTCATACATAATCAACATATACATACATTAAATTCATAATGTCATATTCACAAATCCAGTATTCATTCATCCCGGATCCATATCTCATGCATAATCATTGCATAAACATTTTATAAATATTCATCCATTAATGCATTTGCATAATCATTTACTGCATAATTCATTAATCCATTTAAATATATCTATAATCATTTAAATACATCCATTTCATATTTTATATATATATATTCATTTCAAAATCATATTCCCATAAACATAAATGCATTTCATAAATACATTTGCACAATCATTTAAATAAATCATTTCATTCACAAATCATTTAAATACATTATTAAATCATTTAATCCATTAAATGATTAATTCATTTCTCCATTCCAGCCCATCTTTTTATCCCACATTTGCTTTTTTAAAACTAGATTCACCTTGAGGATGCTTATTTAAGCACAACCTTCTCTCATTTTTGGACCCTACATCTTCTTTGCATTAGCTTCACGTTTCATTACAGCTCTAGGCTTTTTGCTTCTACATATATTTTGAGATCCATAGTCTTTGTTTTAGATTTTTATTTTTAGCATTTGGTTTGTTTGCATTCCCACTCACGAATTTGCATATTCATATCATCTCTTATCCTAGACTGTATTTTCCCATTCACCATAGCCTCTTTACTACATTTTGTGCTCACAAAATCTAAGATCAAATGCCTAAAAAAAGATCTTGGTGATAGGGAGACAATGGAGAGTGATTTCATTTAAAAGCATTTCCATAATTTTAGAAGTTTGTATTTTCATAGTTTAGAAGTTTGTTTTCATTCTGGTTTTGTTTTTAATTTGAATGGCTCCATTGAGGTGAGTATGAGATGGAGATTCTTATTCCATAGAATCCTCCATTTTCAACTCACACAGTTGCTGCTCTATATTAAGACTATCTCAAAATTAAGTTACAATCTCTTTCTTTTGTATAAGGCAAAAAGAAAGCATATAAAGAACTGCTCTAAAAAGAGTTGAATGCTTGGTCCTATAGAAGACCTCTTTAGTTAACTAAGGATGAACCTTGTAGAAGATGTGAAGCTTGCATGATTTGACGAACTGGATGTGAAATTGGAAGTGAAATCATGCAACCTTTGGTGAAGGGGAGTTGAATTGAATTGCTAGCTTGTTGACCTTTAGATGATCCTTGAAGTGTGCCCCAACTCAACTTGAATTGATCTTCTTAAAAAAGTATGAAATCGATTGGAATTGATGTCATCAATCAATTTGCATGAAACTTTCAATTGTTGGACGTACAAGGAAAAAAAGCCTCTATTTTAGGACTCCAAACTTCATCAAAATGCATGAATTTAGCCCCAAACTTCTCTTAACTCCAGTTGTAACCATATGGGCTGCTAAAATAGGCCTAAACTACCTCTAAGTGCTTGAAAACTAAGCATGAACAGGTCACTTAACTGGTAATCATCTTGTGAAACTCATTGCATGACTATAGATGTGTTAGTTTATTGAAGATACTTGAAGATAGCTAGTCTTCTCAAAGGTTTGCATCTACTTGATGAGGACTGTCACCTTGAAGGTTATTATGCTTTGTAATTTAGCCTTAACTGAGTTTGGAAAAACTCAAGATTTGCTACAAGGAGCTACCCCTAATTCATTGAATGAAAGAATTAGTGGTTTTGTAGCTCTTTTCATAAATAGGACCTATCATTATTCATTATCACAAGGATATAGAGCAAGATGTAGATTTGTAATGGATTCCAACTTATACACAATATGCAAGGCATGAAAATTGGTGGACTACCCTTGATTGAATAGTAGATGTTTTGGACAATCATATGTTAAAATGACTGTGGTTTTTTCATAAAAGCTTTTCATTCCAATTATCCTTAATCATGATTTGAAACTTGGTTATCTTCATAGCCTTGTCATTAAATCAATGTACCATGGTACTCTAAGATAAACATAAGGTATCCTTATTGCCATTGAAAACAAAGGACTATCTCTTTAATTTATTTATGATTGTCCTTGTATGAGGTTGTTGTCCTTTATTTGCAATTGTTGTCCTCTATTTGAATTCAAGGTCATTTAACTTTTCCTTCTATCCTTGTTTGATCTATGCCCTTTAACATATGACTAGACCTTGGTCTTTCATCACTGCCCCTTAACCATTTCATACTGATGTAAATTCTTAAGGTCTGCACTTTTTCATCACTTATCAATGTGAACATGTCTACTCCTTGCAAGGTGTCTTTATGATGACTGTAATCTTTGTTTGGCCTTGACTTGAGACTTTGAAAATCATGCCTAAGACTAGCATACCTTCATTTGAATTCCTTTCTATCATGCATCTCACTTTAGGTCTACCCCTCACAGTCATAAGGTGTCTAACTGAAGGTGTTTGACTATTATTTATACTTGCAATGTCTACCTTTGTATTTTATTTTTAAGACTATGACTACTTTTATGATGATTGAAATGTCATCATGGTTGTCCTTCATGAGGTGATAGTCCTTATCATGGTTGATGGAATTTGTGAGTCATATTCTTGTTTCTAAACCTTGACTATCTTAAAAGATATAAATCATGCCCTAGCTCTAGTCACCCTTGGTTACTGACCTATCAACCTTGGTGATTGTCCTATCAACTGCCCCTTTGCATTATCCCTAAAACTTTACCATCTATCTCCTTAACTACCTTAGGAAGAGTTGTAAGGTTTCATCTTAATGTCTTGATTGTCCCATTGCTTTTTAGAGGAATGTGAAGTCTTCATTGTCTTTTAAGGTCTACCCAACTAATGTCTTCATGCACTTGATGGTTTTGGTTTGACTACCCTCCTCTCAAAACTCGACCTTTGATTACTTAGTAACTGTCCTTTGTAGCTGCTCTGTCAACTTTATTCATGCATTATTTCTTTTCATTTGAAACCCTGTCTACTTAGTTGTCCTTTATTTATCATTATTGCTCTTACAACTTTGTCATAGATTTGATAGATGGCTATCCTCTATTGTGTGCATTAAGACTGCCATCATAGTTGATTGTCTTCTTTATGTCTGTCATGGCCTCCTCTTGGTTTGTGCATTTATGAGTGTCATAAACATCATTGTTCATACATACCAAAACTGCCCCTTGATTTCATTATTGACTGGCTTCTTTGTGTCACATGCTTGAAGTCTACCCCTGTCTTTTCTATGATTTGACAGGTATGCTCTTCTAGTCCTTCCATGGATTGTCCTTAACTCATCTCTACTCTATATTGAAAAATTTCTCTTTAAAAGAGATTGATGACTCTCCTTGAAACATTCATGATTGCTTTTTGAAACATTTATAGCTATTGTCCTTATTGTTTTTAAACTACCCCCAATCATTTATTATCTTTTTTCTTATTCAACTATTCTTCCACTTCTCAAAATACACCTCTTAAGCTCTGCCTTGTCACATGTTTGTTCTTGATAATTCCCTAAGACTATCTCCTTTCTCAAAACCTTTCATGATAACCTTTGTTAACTTCTATATTGCCCAAGTCTCATAGGTTTGTTATTCTTCATGCAATATGACCTTTTACTACCCCTTTTACTGCCATGACTTTCTAGGTGATTGTCTTACTGAATTTTCTGCCTTTAGACACTGTGATGATAGTCCTTCCTTATTGCGATATATTTCCCTTTTACTTGTCAATCTTGTTCCTTAGAACTCTTCTTTCAATATTGTCCTTTATGGACTATATTATCCTTTATGCATAAGATTGTTTGTCTTTGTCTTTCATCAACCTTGTCATGCATTTCACCATCTCTATTTATGATTGTCCTTTAACATTTATGATTATGCTTATTATTAATGACTATCTTCCATGGACTTATCTGCTATCTTTTCTTAGGAATGGTGACTATTAGTGTACTTAATCTTGAAGAAGGCTTGTAATGAACCATATTTTTTCTTGGAGCCTTGATAAAATTTGTTGGTTGGGACCACAGACACTATAATAACTATAAGTTGCACCTTGAAAACTTGGTGCCACCATATTCATATGTGAACCAATAGTGCTTGGTGCACTAGAAGCATTTTTGTTAGAGATTCCTCTAAGTCAACTCTTGGCATATTTGTTTGGTTTGGCTGAAGTTTTCAAGATGATTTTCGGTCTTCTTAACAACCATTATTGCTAAATTATATTATTTAATGTTTGCCTTGTCATCTCTATCCTAACAAAATAATAGTGCCCGAGATAATTTTCCCCCTTATCAACTATGGTTTCTCTTGCTTTGGGGATTTCCACCATGAAATGAAGCTTTCATGAGAAACTGATATAGGGGTATGAAAACTATTTAGCTTCCCTCAATGGAATGTTTGAACTTCATTTAGATCTAAACCCTACTCAAATACTTGAGATGACTCTATTGAAATGGTTCAGGCACATTGGCAAAAGTTTTTTCAAGAAGTTTTCTATCTTGAGATTTTTGTAATGATTCTCAACACCTTTGAATGCTTTGTGTTTTTGAGTTGTCTTTTCCAATAGGGTTTCATGAATGCCACAAAAGGTTTGAAACCTTTTTATGACTACCTTTTCATGTTTTCTCATTGTGACCCCTGAAACTCAAACCCTAGGTCTATCTTGTATTCATATTCTTTTGAAAAAACTCTTGATCTCCATATCAATAAATTGTTTGATATTATAAAGCTAAAATCACATGATCTATGCCCTTTTATTTACCTTTTTTAAAAGAGATAATAAAAAAACAATCATAGGACCTTATGTGTATGCATTAAGGATGTTGACAACAAGATTGAGTGCAAGAAATAAGTTTTAAGTGCACCTATTAATGAACTCCATAACATCTTTTTGCATGGTGTTAGGCATGATTAAAGAGTTGGATATCTTACTATAACTCCTTGTCATTTGCTCTTCATGGCAAGATATCACCAACTCCTCCTCTAATCTCCATGCAAGCTTCTCAAAAATTATTCTTCAACAACAAACACCAACCCTAAACCTCTTACGTGAAGCTCCTTTTCAGTTTTCTTGCTTTCTCTATTATTGGTGCCCAAACTAGAATCTTATTGCTTTGTTTTCATGCAACTTCAGCTCTTCTCCGATTTTGGCATGAAAAACCATCTTTTTCTTTTAGCGTGAATTCTTTGCTTCTATTTTATTTTGCAACTTAAGCATACCTTTCATTTTGGTGTGAGAACTTTTTTTTAAATTGTCTTTTAAATGGTGTGGAAATTTCTTGCCTTTCTAAAAGTTTTAAACAAAAATCTTAACCAAGCTTTAAACAATGAAACATTAAAGTCCTTTTTGCTTGGATTAAAACCATAAGACCCAAAAAAATATTTAAATAATGCCAAGGATTTTTAAATAAAAATGAACTACACCAGCTAGGGTGGAATCTTTCACCACCAAAACTAGATACCCATATGAATTCCACCTAGGGTTTTAGACTCCGAAGAGCTCCGCCTAAAAACCAAATAAAATAATAATCCAACATAATGAAGAAATGAGCTCTTGTATCCTTTTTACAATGCCTTTTTAATTTTCCCACCAAAACTTATTAACACTATTAATAAAGTGACTTTATTATTTAATATCTTTTAAATATTCCTTAGTCTCACTTTATTTCACCTCATTAATATAGTTATTTAATATTACCTTAATTAATGCACTTTTTCCAAGCAACATTAAATAATTAAATCAATTAATGTCTATGAAGCATGATAGAAAATGGGGACATTATAGTCCTCCCTTCCCAAAGATTGCTTGTCCCCAAGCAATCCATACCTACACACCATGGCCAGATACCAAAATCCCAAATGAACCTGTAGAATACTCCACTATATCTTTGTTGCATAAACTAGATAATTTTAAGCTCCACGACTCTATCCATCACTCTCATAGTATGAAGCAATCTACCCATCCTATGAATTCTCAGATCCCACAGCCAAATTGGAAGTCCATCATTACCAATACTTGTCAACTTTTGTTGTGCCACTTTGATAACCATTGGGGTCCAAATAAGCCAGGTCTCTGATTCCTAATTTTGTATGCAACCATTAGGTATAAATAAAATTAGGAATCCAGCAAGATCCCTCTTCTGAAGATAGAATCACCTCATACCAGAGTGAACTATGTAGTCCTTTATCGAACCCACATCTTTATGTCATCAGATCGTTCATGTATGGGCTAAAAGAGAAATGATGAGCATTCCTTACAATGCAGTCAAGGTGAAATTCATTCGCTTGTGCCAATGGAATACTTGAATAGTCACTACGATTCCATATCTATCATCCTCATCACCTAATTTGAGAGCTGTCTCACATATTAGATCACGAAGGGTGGATTTTTCCTTATCCCTATTAGCCTCCTCTGTAAACCTAATGGCCAAGTCCATATCTAAGAGCAAATGGAGGTAATTTGATTTCATTGCCTTTAGGGCATTTTTGATACTCTACAGACTGGGTATAGCAACTCCATCCATTACCCCTTCCTACCTTTCCTCTAGTTGTGTTGACCAAATGGGGTATTCAACGAACTTATGCATGCTATCAAATGAGTTAAGGTTTCAACAACCTTATCTTTGGGAACTTTTAGTTGTCCCCTGAATTCACGTGACTCACTAGAAGATGTCATGTTAGCCTCAAGAAGCAATTTTTGGACAAATTTATGATCTAATACACAACTCTTTGAAGAATCTGCCTCCTTTTCACAAAACTTATCAATAGCAATCTCTACATCACCAACATAGAGACTTGTGCATATTTCACCTGTAGGTGATTCTTCTTCAAGGACACCTACTATAACATTTTGTTCCTTTTTAAACTCATCCAGTGCACTCATTCCATTGGTGTCATCTACACCTATAATCGGGATTGATGTTTCCACATCTTCAATATACCCATTCCCACAATCAGTGTTTGTATGCTCTTCACTAATGGTTGTCATAGATGATTGAGTTTCAGTTGTGGATACTGAAGAATGTGCCAAGCTCACCTCCACATAAAGCTCATCAATTTGAATCTTTGATTCTTGAAGGGCCATTTGAGTGCTCTTCATGGAGTCCATGGTAACCTTAATCTCATGAGTGATCTTATCAACTTCCTCTTCTTTCCCTTTTAGCACATCAAAATATATCTCATCAAGCATGAGAAGATGATCTCCATCTGCAAGTACTTGTGTAGGTAGTTAGATTTCATTACCACTAATGCTTCTTTGAGTTCTTCAGAATCTGCAAGGGAAAGTTCTCCCCAAGGTCCTTATGTGTCCCTAGAGCCCTCCAACAATAATTTGCCATCAACTTCTAAGTATCATCAAAAAAAAAATTAGGCTACAATAATCATGTCTTCATTTACTTTCAATTGACCTACCAAATGATGGGATCCCTGAGACCTATCATCCTCATACAAAATTTTTGATTTGTAATCAGCACTAAGATAAGATGTTGAACCATCATCATTAGCTGATCAAAAAATATCATCATGTTTGTTATCAACATGTCCATCATATGCACTAGTGTTATCTGCTTCATAGGATAGCTCTAATGGAGTATTAAAGGCTACTATTTTGACAACCTCATTGCACAAATCCTCTACATGAATAGATGTAGGCATATTCAAAGAGTCATCCTAGAATTTCTTCAAACAACCATCATGAGGAATGGCATCCCCATCACCAACAACAACTGATTTGCACCCCTCATATTTCTTCCCAACTAACAAATGAAGCTCCAAAAACTCGAGGTGCTCTTAAAATTTTGTTAGATTATTCTGATATCCTTGTAAGACTTGAAAAAAATTTGTCATGAGTTCCTAATTAGACTTCATCTTTCCCAAAGAAAAAACAACCTATTGAGGCTGATGGATGAGTGTTGGTCACTCAACAAGCAATCTAAAATAACCTTCCACTGATAACCCTCAAGCTGGAAAAATGCATAACTCTGATACCACTATAAAAACCCCTCTTAATTTTGCATGATATTTTAAAACAATTTGCATAATTTGACATATATGTAAACATTTTGTCAAACAAATCACATGATAATATCTTAAACTAATTACAAATTAACCATATATGGATTTCCAAATAGATACACTCAACAGTTAAATATTTTCACCCTCATTCAAATGACATATGACTGAGATACCAAAATATGAAAACAATACAAGCTACAAGAAAAACTATACTCAGACTGTGCAATAGAAAAGAGAAGGTTTACATTCATTAATATGTCTGACTTGGTATAATGTTCACATAGAGCAACTCCAAACCATAAAGTACAAGGATACAAACATATATTCAAATCTTAGATTGTAATTTTTTACCTGGATGTCAACAATACATTCAATGCCATTCCTATCAATTTTTTGTTGTAAGAGATGCAAATATCATCAAGCTTATAGCAGATGCATACCCACTACAATAATGGCACCCTTGGTGAATTTCTACGGTTGGAAGATGATAGTTACTATTGGAAGAATGGGGGGTGTTTAAAGTCTGCAGTCATATAACCTCTAAAACCCATGCCTAATTACTTCTCACACACCCAATAACCCAAACACTCCCTTGCAATGGTATATGACAAGAATAAAGAATGGTGTGGAAATTATAGTGAATTTGTGCCCTTTGAAGCAACCATTACCCACTATTCAAATTAATGTTGGCACACCACCCTTGGAAGAGAATACCAGACATCAAGGAACATGTGTAGCAATATATATCCCTTCAATTCTCATGCTTAGACTAGCATGAGTCTAATACAACTTTCAACAATAAATCACCTCAAAATAGTTTGACTAGCAAGTAGAATATGTGCAATACAAATTGACTGGTATAATGATATTCTCAAACCCCCAAACTGAGTAAAAATAATATTTTTCAACCCTCAAACTTGGAAATATAGATCACCTGATATATCTACCTACAAATACCTCTGATAATTTGTCTTGTCTAGCAAGACTCGCAAATTATCCAATCATTGACTTGTGCAAGTGTGAATCCTAGGCGAATCTACCTCAATCCAGCTAGGGTGGAATCTTTCACCACCGAAACTAGATACACATAGGAATTACACCTAGGGTTTTAGACTTTGAAGAGCTCCACTTGAAAACCAAACAAAATCATAATCTAGCATAATGAAGAAATGAGCTCTTGCATCCTTTTTATAACTCCTTTTAAATTTTCCTGGCAAAACTTATTAAAACTTTATTAATAAAGTGACTTTATTAAAATTTCTTTTAAATATTCCTTGGTGTCACTTTATTTCATCTCATTAATATAATTATTTAATATTACCTTATTTAATGCACTTTTTTCCAAGCAACATTAAATAATTAAATTAATGTATGTATGTGAGGCATAATGGAAAACATAGTTATTACATATATTTGACTTTTATAGTTAGGTAAATGTCATCAAACAAAATAACATCAACAATGCAAACTTGCCACCGACATTAATTAGCCACCTTGCTTGAGTTTCACTTAACATTGACATCAAACAAAAAACATCAACAATCACTTCATCCTTGAAGTATATGATGAGTCCAAACTTAATGGCATAGTGGGTGTTAAATAAGATTTATATGCCTCATTTCAGCCATCCCAACAAATAAGGAGTCAAATGATTCTCAATTTGTATCCCAAGCCCTAATGAACTTATGGTTGTCCTAATGAACCTATGATTGTCATAATGAACCTATGACCATTCTAATCAAGTTATGACAATCCTAATGAATTTATAATTACTCTAATGAACCTATGGTTGTCCCAATGAACCTATGATTGTTCTAATGAACCTATGATTGTCCTAATGAACCTATGTCTGTCCTAAAAGCCTTATAAATTGCTAAGAGGTCCCATACATGATTAAGGGACTCTCGATATTATATGATTACATCCTTTAAAATGTAAACTTAAATATAATTTAAACAAATATCTTTATAATGATAAAGGAAATACTAGAAGGTAAGTAGGAGGACATGGCCAAAAGATCTCCTAGCTTATGAAGGAGTCCAAGAAACTCTCGACTATATTTAACACTCCCTACAATGAAGGAAAAGTTACAAAAATCTGATCCAAATGTAATTTCCTTAGTGAAACACCAATAAAATAAGGATGAGTACTCTTCAAAAAAGGGCATTGAATGATCCAATTGTAGCCTTATGTATTGGTTCAAGATTACATTACATTACATCCTATGCATCATACTTGTGCATGCTCACATAGTACTAAGATGTCTTGTGTACAAATGTACTCATAGTAGGGAAATGTAACTCAATATTGAATACCTTACAATTGTGTTGTACAATATCATAGATATTAATAATTTTAAATTATGGCATTCGATATCACACCTACACACAAATAATAATAATTCCATCTTGGGAATTTTCTATATGCAACCTTTCATATCAATGTGAGACACCCCAAGAATCATGTATTGCATATGATTTACACTTTTTTCATTGTGTGTAATCCCACATAAGAATTAGTTCCATATAATATTGGCACCCACCCATCATATGCCTCTGACATAGGGCAATGACTTGGACCACATATAATTCACACTATATAGGTTTTCCATTTATCATCATTAATATATTATATATTTATCTAAAAATCATTGTATTATACATGTTGTAAATTATAACTATTGAATCACAACAAAATCCCTTTAGAGTCTCTTGGAAAATTATATCAACACGCATTCCCATATTCGATCATAAGGACTTATATTCCCAAACTTAAGCTTTATCATTATTTGTAACATATTTTATTTATGAATAAAAGTAAACAATCTTTCTCACATATTTTTCATGATTCTAGACTTTGAGTATGATACTAAGAGTTACCATATTTTACATTAGTGCAACCCTACAATCTTGTGTTCCACCAGCTAATATAGTGTTTTAGATCTGATTTATATAATTGCAACATGAATTGGCAAGCTAGTCATCATGGAAACCACTCCAAAAGAACCCAAAATACTTGCAAACTTAATATAGTGTTTCAGATCTAATTTACATAAAATAGGATTGATCTATGACAATCATAATATCACGAACATAGAACGTGTGGTTGACTGTTAATGCCTATATCAATTGGTTGGTAGAAAGTATGGTAAAGAGGCTATAAAACATATGGATTGACAATGAAGAGGATGGAACATATGATAGAATAACTATAATAGATGTATAAGATAAGGTTGTAGACTTTAGAGTGTGCATTTATGACAATAAAGGACTATGAGAAACTAGATGTAGGCATTGTTGATTATTAAGATAAGGTTGCAGACTTTAGTGGAGTGTGCATTTACGACAATAAGAGACTATGAGAAACTAGATGTAGGCATGAATGATTAATAAGATAAGGTTGTAATACAAGTAAGCAATACATCAACATCAATACCCTCAAGGAGGTCCACATTTTATGATACATATTTTAATAACCAAAATAAAGTGATCAATAGAAATGACTGTATAAATCTAATGTACATATCTACAAATCAGCATGACTTTACAAATCCAATATATATATATTTATAAATCATCTTGTTCAATGGTCTACCCCCATATTTGATCAAATAAACATTGGATGCCACAACAAGGTTTGAGTAATGAAGAACCTTCTGATTTGTGTCAAAGTCCTCAAACAACCAGACATCCAACTTCTTAATTAGGTATCTTCTAAGCCATGTTTTAGTAATAACCATCGACACTATAGGGTATTTGATGTTTTCTCCATCTATAACTGGGGCCTCCAATTTCTTTTTGGCCTCAACATAATGACACAAGTAATAATTTGTTCCCTCTCCATTGTCTTTAGCTATAATAACTACATAAACATGCCCTACATTGAAATGTGCATCCAATTAGATGAATTTAGTTAACATTACAAAAAGACTACAAAGTAAGGTAAAATTAGGAATTTCTTAAACTATGCAAGTAGATATATTACCTTGTTGAACTAGATTTGATATGTGATCAAATTCAACTGATGATTCCATCTCTATGATTTGTAGTGTCATCAAGAGTCAATATGTCTCAAGTGGTATTAGACTTCTTAAGCACCATTCATCAACCTACTCTTTTGAATGACACTTATTCCAACCTTGATATGTACATGAAGAAAAAAATCAGACCATCTTCCATATATGAATATTCCATGAACCTACATTAGAGCTTCTAAAAGAGTGTATATCACTTGATCATGTCAATGTACAACAATCCTCATATTTTGCAATGTTAGTATCATCTACAAACCAAAAAAATTTATGAATTGTGGACTTACCTTCATTACCTAGACCCATTGTAGTGTTACACCATTCAATGATAGATTTGAAACCTATCAACTTTGCATTGTATTTATACTTCAACTCTTCTCATGCTATGGCTCTTTTGATACATGCTCTTGCACCATCATGATCCCCATTTCCATGCCCAACCTCACAAAAATTCCACATATGTTGAACACCTTTAATCTTATGCATCATAATCAACCAATAGAACATCTATGATTTCTTGAAGTATGATGCACAATTATCTGACTATATGATATACTGACAGAATGATATACCCCTTCTAGCCAAATCATGGTAGAACATCTAAAAGTAACCTTTCATAAACTTTGTAGAATGTGTGTGATCATCACTAATATAAAAATGATACTCCCTTGAGATTTTTATGGAATCATTTGTATTGTCACTCACACGAATGAATGATATATACACAAATATAGAAACATGTGTGGAGTTGTAATAATAAGATTGCACCTCATGTTGTGGTTGTAGAGTGTAGTTCTCTGTGAAGTTGATGACAAGAGCAATGGTATCAAGTGGAAATGTGTCCTTGCATAACTTGAATTGCAATTCCAACCATCAAGCTCTATGGGTATACCTTGCATACTCATACACTATAGTCTCTCGAAATATAGACATAAACTAATATAGTAGACTATTTTTAGTAACCAAATCACACCTTTTTTCTTTTTAACCACATTTTGTATTATAAGCCACTATCTTATACTTTCCAAATTCTACTAGTTTGTTTCCAACCGCATGTGTACTTTCCATATGTTCACAAATTGGAAAATGTTGCAAGCCACCACAATGATGACATGTGCCATCCAAGCATAATTTCTTGTACAATAATTGACCATCCACTCTTTCAAATAAACTTCTTCATATAAAATCTCTTGAAGATGTAGGTGGGGCATGTATGTTATAGTCCTGTAAAACACTGCTAGTATGTAAATCTAAATATATTTGTCAATAAACATCATAATGGTTAGAAAAGTCAATATGTACTCTACAACAACAAGTAGTGCATGTGTGATTTATTTAAGACATAACAAGGATTTAGCATTTCAAAAAACCTTTAAAATTTTTTAACTTGAGGATACATCTCTATAAATTTAGCAAAAAAAAAGTGTTTTAGTCATATCCAGAAAATGCTTTGGATGTGGCTCATGATTTCGACTACCAATTCTCTTTTTTTAAAACATTTCTTTGATTGGGAGATACCCTTGTGTTATTCTTACAAAATTCTTCAATTAGGGATCTCAAAGCTTCAACAATTGGTTTATCTTTTCATGGTAGTCTACTGAAGAATGCTCATAATTCATTTTTATTTGTGTCATCAACTCTTTGGCACCTTCCAATGGCTCTCATTAAAGTTTTTCTATTTATTCTCAATACTGGACTTGTCTATCTAATGAGACAAGATTTATTGGTTTGATTACTTACTATTGTTGATGTAATGACACATTGTGTGGCATTACTATCTTTGGTGCATGATGTGGAACCCACACTCTCATATGCACTCATTAGATTCTTGACAATAGATTTGTCACTTGAAGCTTCCAATATTCGTAGCCCAAGAATATTCATAATGGACCTAAATTTTAGAATTCTCATTGTTTCAACGAATAGTTGACATATTCTAGTTTCATTTATTTTTTCAAAAAACAATCTCCAAATCTTATTAGTATATCTTTTACAAGTACGATTTGGAATCTTATCAACCATCGACTACAAAATATTCTCATCAATATAAATAAAAAACTTAGCCTTTCTGCACAAAACTATAGGAGGTGTTCTCAAAGGTAAATTTTCCTAAACATTAGGAATTTAATCAATATTTAAATGAGATAGGATAGATGGAAATACCTTCAATCAGAGATGAAAAAGATGGCATACCTTGAAGTGGAGATGGGAAAGATGGTGTACCTCCATCTTCAAATGTGAGTGATGATGTACTTTCAAGTTGAGATGTGGTAGATGGTGTGCCTCCATCTTGATTTATGGTAGATGATGTGTCTCCAAGTATGGGATTCAAATCTCATTACATGGAGGTTTTGCATTCGTTGTCTTTTGGATGATTCATCTTCCTCTTGAATTGGCATGTCTTCTTCTATGGTGTTCAATTTCCTACTTTCATGAAGTTGCCTCATTCCTTCTCTTTTCTTTGCATTATTAGCTTCACACTCATCTGGTGTTACTCTTTGACCATTTCCTCGGCATGATGAAGAATTCTATATGTATCATGAAAAAGAGATAAATCTTAGTTCCATCATGGTACTATAGAGTAAAGTAATCTCTCACACAAATCTAAAATTAATCATAAAATTAGGATGTACAATATCATACACAATTCTAAAAGTAATCATATAATTATGTTGTATAATGTCATACACTACCATAAGGCATGACCATGGTAGGAGGTTTGGGTAGTCTCAAATGTTATTCTATAATCATGATGCATGCATTCAAAAATTTGGGTAGTCTACAAGACAATGAACATCACAAGGCAGAGCTTAGAAGTTGGATGAAATCATTAAAGTCATCTATGATCATGGAGAATGAGATGATAGTTACAAGCTCTATGTTGAAATATGACAAAAAAAGGGCAATACATGTATAAAGACCTCTGCAAGTACCATGAAAATTTTATTGAACTCAATAGTGTAGTCCAATGTATGAGAATCCAAAGAGGCAGTCCAATATATGACAGTGTTGAAAGTAGTCAAAAGCTTGAAGCTAGGTCAACATAGGAAGGATTGAGTAACGATAACACTGAGCCTTGTACCATTGAATGGTCAAGCCAAAGGCTTGACAAAAGATGTCCAAACACTAGAGGGAATTCTTGATATTTTTTCTCCCCTTCAATGAGAGTGAGAAAAGAGTCATCAACAAAGTGACCATAATAAGCTAGGTTGGTGAATTAGGCAAGACAATGCCTCAAGATAACCATTTGGAGACAAAATGAACTATAATATATCAAAATCCTTTAATAATGAGAACATAGAGTGAGGGGGCCAAAATGCAACTTTGGTGAATGGAGCGAAAGAGCTCAAAAGAATTGGACTAGTGACCATTAATGGTAATACAAGTAGAAACATCAACAAAAAGCATGCTAATTGAATGAATTAATGGGGTCCAAATCCCAAAGCTTGAAGCATGACAAGAATACAAGGCCATTCAATATGGTCACAAGCTTTAGCAATTTTTTTAAAAGGCATTTTTGGGAGCGTCAATCCCATTCCATACCTTCCCAAACTGTAATAATATTGTCTAGAATGTATATGGATTTGATGAAGCCTATTTCTTCAAGACGAACAATCTAAGGAAGAAGATGGCACACCTTCAAAGGAAGAGCTTTGGAAATGATCTTATAGGACACATTAAGTAGGGTGGTAGGCCTTCAATTGTAAATGTCTTCAAAATTTCCAAATTTAGGTATGAATTTTATATTTCCTTTATTAATTATTTTCTCTAAAGATTTGGAATGGAAATATTCTAGATAGAATTTATGCAGGTCCTCCCCCACATCATATTCACAAAGGTTCCTACAAAATTTACAAGGAAAACCATCACACCCAATGGACTTGTCATCTACCATGTGTACACAACTTCCTTGAGATCAATAATAGAGAGTAGTTGATAACAAAAAGATTGTTGTGAAGAAGAGAGTTGACAAGGAACAACCCAAAGACACTCCTAAAGGTAACACTCTCATTTAGGAGAATTCTCCTAGGCAATATAGGTTTGCTCATAGTAATTGACAAAATCTTGGAGAATTTTTGTGTTAACCCAATTTTAATCATTAAAATTTTCAAAAAAATCCCTTATCAAGATGTCAATTAGACTTGTGGTGGTTGTGCAAATATGAAACTCAAATGAGGTAAGATTCATTACCATAAGATTATAGAACGACTTATGATATTTATGAAGGCCTCTATTGTATTCAATTATCTCTCTATTCATCTCATCAAGGATAAGAACTTAAGCACCTAGAGTATGAAAGGATGCATTTTGGGAATACATATGGCTGTGTTGATAGACTAGTTGTCCTCGTGCATATATGTTGGCATAAAATTACTCACCAATTTTTCATGATCATTGCTTACAAATAATAACTAGGGATTTTGTTATGAAAATGCTTTTGCAAAGAGGATATTAGTCATCCATCTAGTTCTCGACAAAATACAACTGTTTTGCAACATAAAAATGGCATCATTTATGTTATTAATCTGGGCTTAATGCATGACAAATTTGTTGTATATGAGCTAACAAAAAAATGGAGGATATCAGTCATAAGTATTTCAAAATTGATGACCAATATAATGTATTCATACCAAGGAATGGATTTATCAACAGGAACAATGAATGCGGGATTGGATGTCAAGGTTCCACTTGAAGATGAAGCTGAATGCGTATGAAGTGAAAGAGTGAATAGAAATTTCACAATGAGAACCTTCTACAGTATTCGACCTGGATGATTAGAAATGTAGACACAATGCTTTGGAGTAGAGCCTCTTATATTATGATGTGCACTTTGCTTGGTGGGTAGATTCTTAATTTTCTATGCACTATATATCACCGAGATGAAACAATGAAACTATACAAATTTGTCATTTGATTTGGACACGTAAATCCTCCAAGTATAACAGATTGTGCATTGTTGTCATGCTTATACACACTCATTATAATAACTAGAAACACATGTGCATAATAAGTTGAGGACACAATTCATAGCAGGAGCTATTTGCACATTGGCTAATAAGGATATGTCATTTCTGATAAATTTCTACGGTGATGAACTCAATGGTCTATATGGCTTGGCATAGTTATAAGTCAGTCACCAAAGTTACAAGGTCAAATAATTATCGATGAGAAACCTAGTAACCAGTCAAAGGCTATATCTAGCTTGTGAGGAAGCGCTAGTTTTCCTGCTATAGAGATAACCAAATGATTTGACATCAAATATCACTACATTGTTCTTAGTTGAGCCCAGAGCTCAAATTCACTTATGCATACCACAAGACCTTGAATGAATACAAGGATGCCAAAGAGTGTCATTCTTGTTGCTTCTAAAGCCTGCGAAGGGTGCGCCAAGGGCCTTCAATCTCTTATCTTTTCTTGATTCAATTCTACCAATCTACAAGGAGGCTATCTGTGAGTTGGATGAAACATCTCTTATATTAGACCTTGAGGCTCATCAATTAGAGAATATCTCTGTGATTGGCTTTGATCTTATCCATGAATTGCAATACTTGTCGATGCTCTTTTGAGATGCATAGCTTATCCAAGTGGGGATTGGGATATAGCAGATTCAACCTTACAATTTTGGTGTGGCCTTGCTGGTTATATTTTAGGAATAGATTTTGAAGGGAGGCACAAACAAATGGCTTTGGTTATATTCTTCCCTGTGTTCGCAACATTACTTGATGTTCTTTTGCTTATTCTCAATTGTTTGGTGGAGCATGGAGCTCATCAGAATCTCATGGCAAGATGTAGAAGCAAAAGTTTTTGTGCTTAATGTAGTGGAAAAAGAAATTACCAACCATGTTTCTAATCAGATGCAAGGACACAACCGAAATATCTCTCTTCAAGTCTAGATGATGGGAAAACATCAGCAAATGGAGATGACTTTATTTTAGAGAGGATCGTACAACTTTAAGTAACTACTCTCCATACAACTGCAATTCTTTGAGAGAGTTAGCCACACCATTATCCAATGCACATTCAGATTGTAGTAACATAGGAACTTCTAGATTATCTGAAAGAGTATTCCCTGGTGTGCGTATTCCAAATTTGTGGAGTCTACGAACTGAGAACTGGACTACTGTGCCTTCAATTACCTATTTCCCAATTAGCTGACTCAGATGTTGATGTGTCAAGCGTTCATGCAATTTGAGAAGTTGGTAGAAGATCTACAAAGTGACTCTGTTGAAATTCAAATGAAGCTACAGGAGGGCTACGCCTTCTTGCTAGATACAATATGGAAAATAGGATCACAATAGCAAACTGTAGTGCTACCAGGCATTTAGTTTGGTTGCTTAGTTCTTCAGAATCAAAGACCCAGGAAAATGTTGTGACTTCTTTTTTGAACTTATCCATAAATGATAACAATGACTGAGATTATTGCTACAGGAGTAATTGAACCCCTAATAAGTGTCCTTAGAGGAGATAATCCTGAAGCAAAAGAGAATGCCAATGCAAATTTATTCAACTTATCAATCATGGAAGAAAATAAAACTATCATTAGGTAATCAGATGCTATACCACCTTTAGTGGACCTCCTTATGAATGGCACTCCCCGAGGAAATAAGTGAATACTATCATTTAAAAATAATAATAATCAAATAGAGCCTGAGCAGGTTACTACTGGAGGGGGTTAGTTATCTTGTTCTTTTATGTGATCTCCCTAAAGAAGAGCAAGAGACATGACTTGAAGATCGTTTTAAGTAGTATTGCCAAAAGGTTTACAAATGAGTCTTAGATAAATTTGTTATTGAACAACGGGTTGTTGGGATATGCATGCATGAGAATCCTTTCTATGCAAACATAGTGCACAACTCCCAAGACAGAAGATGAGTATAAAGTTTTCAATGAGGTTTGGAAGGAGAAATTCGGAGAAGTCAAGGCCTTTGGAAACTTAGTAAAGATTCAATAAGCACAAGATATGGTAGTGCTCTATGAATCTTTTCAATTAACACACATGTGTATTCTTAATTCCTTTTATGGCTATGTCATGCGCAAGGAGGGTCAGATGGTATTCAATAGATACGGCTGGAGTAGTCACGTACACTGGAGCTAAGATAATTAAAAATGCCCTATTGCTGATGGAGAAAATTAGAAAATCTTTAGAGCTGGATACAGGAGGTTTTTGGTATACATTGCCAGGGTTACCACAAGTACAATTATCCTTGACACATGTACATCATACGACATTATCCTCCAACCTACAATAATTTTGGTGTTCTAGTGATTAAACTCGATTATTAAAAGCATGAGTGACTATATAATGGAATTTGCTGTTAAGAATTATGGAGAGGAAATTTGTTTTAAAATAGGGGGTTCTGATATGGAGTGTGTTGGCTATTTTTTTTTTTTAAAATAAAGAAATAATCAATTTTGAGAGTCTTTGTGCTGCTGGTTATAAAGTTGTTGTTCCTGTGTGTGCAGTAATTATTTTTAAATTTTATTTCCTTTCATGTTAGTTTGCAAATTAAATGTGTTCAACATTATCAAAGCAGTCTTAAAATAATGCATTAGGCTTTGAGTTAATTATTATTTTGAACTAAATTTGTGATTTATCGTTCATGAGTATTTAGATAACTGAATTAACCATTTGTGCATTGTTATTCAATTATTTCTTTTTTTAGAGTTTTTTATATTCATTTGCATTCTTGCCTTTTTTATACTTTCCAATTAAAAGTACTTAAAATTCTTAAATTACATCATACGAGGGAGTTGTTCCTCTCAAACATAGAGGAGAATCACTAACCTCATAGCGAATTCTCCATTTGTTGGTACATTTCATCATTGCTCTTTGGGTGAGTCGATTAATTCTCGTAGTGACAAAACTATTAACCAACAGTCTGAAAATTATTTAAGCATATTTTGACCATCTTTGATTTACTTGATGCCATGATAGGTATGCTAAGTTTTGAGAGCTTGGAAAAACTCCTTGAAAGATCTATCACCAACCTTAAGCCTGTGATGTCTTTCTTTACTTTAGGCACCTCTAGTAGGACAGATGTCTCTGATCTACTTCAATTGTCTTAGCTTCACCACTTGAACTTGTAAGCAAGGGGAGAAGGGGTTGGCTTTAAGTGCCTCCATGGCATTGCGGAGATTTGAGGTGGTAGCCTTATATATAAACCTCCTAAATAAGGCTAGATAACACTCATAGATGTAAAAAATTGAGACATGCATTGAATGACTTTGTTCCACCATGCAATCCAACTAGTTGGTTGACTAGGCCAAATTTCTAGGTTCCATATCTTCTTGACATGAGCTAATGTAGGTTGATGACTTAGCAAGGAAATATTTTTTTTTAAATGACTCTTAAAAGGTGAAACATAAAAAAAAATGTAAATGGGGTGATCAATGTGGAAAAAGGTGTAAGGAATTTAAGGTAGTGGAACAACTTCCTACACTAATCTTGAGAGTAGAAAAATGCAAAACTTTACAGATCTTTAAAAGTTACAAAAACCTAAACAAAAATAAACGCAAATATCATGCATACCACAACACAAAGATTTACATGGGGAAAACCCTTTGGGGAGAAAAAATTCACACTCCAAAAGTCGTCCAATATATTATTTAGAAATCAAAAGATTACAATATACTTGCAGAGCAAGCTTCTCATGGGAGTATCACCACTAGAGTTCAAGAGACAACCCAACCGCTATCAAACTCTCAGAAATACACACTCGTCTACATACATCCCACCCACTTATAACAAGCTTTTTGGAACCTTCTAGAATTAGGGTTTGCAAGGTCATTTTTCATTTGATGAGTTAATGGAAAAGCTTTGATTAGTTAGCGGGAAAAAAACTTGACGTGTCAGCGGGAAAAAACCTTGATGTGTCAGCGGGAAAAAACTTTGACGTGTCAAAGAAAAAAAACCTTGACATGTCAGTGATTTTTTTTTCAGGACGATGCCCCGAACCCCACATCTTGCTACGAGTGTACAGTATTTGCATTATCAATCACCACTATCAATAATAAACCATATATAATTGCAAGATTGAGACACATTTTTCCAACAAAAGGTGTGTGATCTATACACTTGCACTTTCCTAATTTCACTAGGAAAAGAGATCCCCAAAGGTAGGATTGACTTTCAACCCTTAGGTGAGTCAACCCTATTGGAAGATCTATTGTTTTCCTTATGACTAAAAATGGTAAAATATGATTGAATGCATGTTTGGGAGATAAAAATAAAATGCTTAATGAATCCAATTATGTAATGTAAAACTTAAAATGCAGATTTAAAGCATAATACAAACAAAAACCATAATCTTCCTGCTGATTTGGGAAGGTTAAATTGTTGTGTACCTATCACCAAAAATGGGTGTTGAGTGTCCTGCAAGGACTCATTTGCCTTAGGGCAAATGGGTCTTTGTATAGGGTTTTTCCTTAGCTTTGGGGGTCCTCTAGAGATGGATCTGAGATGTTCTTTGCCCTAGGTTTCATTGTCGAAAAGCTAGATATAAATTTAGGATCTGAGTTTTCGTGTCTTGACAAATTTGATGACAACTCTAACAATTTTACAAAATTGCACTTTTGATCAACTTTCAATCCTTCTTCACCTACAAATCTGCACATACAAAGAGAGGATAAAAATGTTTGTTTTTGGTGGATAAGGGTTTGCCTTGGTCAAACCCTAGCTTGGTAATTAAACCTTGATAATAAAATAATGATAAAATAAAGGAATTGATGAATGAACAAAGCTTGATACATCTCACCAAACCCTTTAATGGCTTCCCTTAGAGGATTGAAGTCTAACACATCTCTCTAAAGATTGGATCTTGCATGAAATGGCTTGATTGCTTGATAGATCTTGATGCTTGAATGATTTCTTGAAACTTGAAACCTACATCACAATGTTAGCTCCAAAAACATGCATGAACACACATAAATCTTGACATCATGGTGGGATCTTGAATGTTGCAACAAATGACTGATAAATCTGCTCTCCAATGCTCTTGACAATAATATTTTCTCATGTAAAATTTTCCTTAATGCTAGGTGTTTTGAATTGATAAAAAGACTATGCATTTATAGGTGTTTCCTTAATTACCCTATAATTAAACACCACAAGCCGACCTTTGCAATTTGAATTTAGATCATTAAAATTCCACCAAAAGAATATTAGGGCATGTGCAGGATCATGATGGGCCAAAAACAAAAAAGTAGTGTTTTGCACTCGCCAAAAAATGCGAAAATCTTGAGTTGACTTTTTTTTGGGTTTGGTGTCAGTACATTGCTCCATAGCGAGGGGAAGAGGGGAAGAAGGGGAGAGAGAGGGAGAGATAGAGATATATATATATATAGAGAGAGAGAGAGAGGGGAAGAAGGGGAGAGAGAGGGAGAGAGAATAAGGAGGGGGAAGGGCGAGGGGAAGAAGGGGAGAGAGAGGGAGAGAGGGAGAGATAAAGAGAGATATATAGAGAGAGAGGGAAGAAGGGGAGAGAGAGGGAGAGAGGGAGAGATAGAGAGAGAGATATGGAGAGAGATATGGAGAGAGAGAGGGAAGAATGGGAGAGAGAAGAGAAAAATGTTTGTTTTTGATGGATAAGGGTTTGCCTTGGTCAAACCTTAGCTTGGTAATTAAACCTTGATAATAAAATAATGATAAAATGAAGGAATTGACGAATGAATAAAGCTTGCTACATCTCACCAAACCATTTAATGGCTTCCCTTAGAGGATTGAAGTCTAACACATCTCTCTAAGGATTGGATCTTGCATGGAATGGTTTGATTGCTCGATGATCTTGATGCTTGAATGATTTCTTGAAACTTGAAACCTACATCACAATGTTAACTCCAAAAACATGCATGAACACACATTAATCTTGACATCATGGTGGGATCTTGAATGTTGCAACAAATGACTGATAAATCTACTCTCCAATACTCTTGACAATAATATTTGCTCATGTAAAAGTTTCCTTAATGCTAGGTGTTTTGAATTGATTAAAAGACTATGCATTTATAGGTGTTTCCTTAATTACCCTATAATTAAACACCACAAGCCGACCTTTGCAATTTGAATTTACATCATTAAAATTCCACCAAAAGCATATTAGGGCATGTGCAGGATCATGATGGACCAAAAAGTGGCAATATGAAAAAAGTAGCGTTTTGCACTCGCCAAAAAACGCGAAAATCTCGAGTTGACTTTTTTTTGGGTTGGGTGTCAGTACATTGCTCCATAGCAATGCCAAAGCCTAACTTAATATATATATATATTTATACATTAACTAAAATATATAAACAATATTTAAATATTATACATAATAATATAATATATTATATATTATACATAATTTCGTAAGAGATTATCATAAATTATATGTTATATATTGAATTATAAACTATATTGTATATTCTCAACTAGATATATTAAAATAAACTATAAACTATTTATTGCAATTTTTTTAATCATATATTAAAAACTATATTAGATTTTTTTAAATTATATATAAAACAAATCGGATATCTGATTTGGATATTGCAATTTTTTAAATCATATATTAAAAACTATATTAGATTTTTTAAAATTATATATAAAAAAAATCGGATATCCGATTCAAAACAGATATTCAATTTGGATCGGATATCCGATATGTTTGACACAAAACCTACTACCTAGGGATTAGCCTCAGGTTTGCTTTGGAATTTGGCTAGGACATGCTAATTCTAAGAAGTCAACACAAAAAACGTGTTTAACAACTTACCTTGCTTTTCTAGACTTCGCCCATGTGGCTGACGAATTTTTTTTACCCTAAATTGATGAAACGAAAAGGGTTTTTAAAGGAGATTCTCAGCTTTCCACCAATATAAATTATGCTTTACTTTGAATTTAATAAATAATTATTATTCGTTTTCTATTTGAATTACAACTAAAGTGTTGATTGATAGGCTGATTGAAAAACATCTATATCTTTCAAACGTATCACGTTTTTTGAATCCAAAACATGTGTCACATTCTATACTTCACATAATATAGGATTAAAAAAATAAAAAAATTCATGAAGTTTTGACCAAGTTAAGGTGGTCAAACATACGAGTTTTTATATTTTTTAAAAGTTGTAATAAAAAATTCATAATTAATTATTTACTTGGAAAAACAATACAAAAAAATATGCATCACATCGGGACATGAGTCCTCTACTTATATCTAAAATCTTATAAAAAAATATTATCATTTTATTGTGGTTAGGGTGGTCAGACAAACACCTACTTCTTATTTTTCTTATGAAATTTAAGTACTATTGCATTGGAAATTCGTACTAGAAAAATTTAGTACTACAAAGGAAAAAATTAGTACCAAAAAGTAAATGAGGGGGGCATGATTTTGTTAGCTCATGGTATTAGACACATGGTTTACGTAATACCACTTGGTGGTTTTTTGCAAGCTTTTTTTCAATAAAAATAAGCACATGAGTAGTTGTTGAGTTTGGCTAGTCTAGCTAGGCTAAGGTTGATTGGACATATCTTGTAGAGTGAATATGTGAAGTATGACAGGGGAATGTGTGGTTTCATGGTTATGTATTATGCTTGTACAAATGGAGGATGCACTGAAGGAAATTGATGTTTTAAAGGTGTTCATAGAGACTTAGCAAGTATATAATAATCTTTGTTCATGAGATAATACATTGAGTGTGTAAGTACTTAAACGGAGGTTGGATTTTGTCCTCTTTGTAGCGTAGTAAATTGCATACCCTTGAAATCTCACACTATGTTTTTATGCCCACTTTGGTATCCATTCCCTTAGTGTTTGTGTAGGCTCATTTCAACCCTTGCATCAACCTTTTTCTCTCTTAGGGTGCTTGAGCTTGAGCCTTCTTTTTCAGGGTCATTTCTTTGTCACTTTTGGATTTCCCTTATGTTCTTGTAACATGTTACTTTTCAACATAAATTGTCTAGACTCTAGTGACTAGCATGGAAATTTGTGTGCAATCCTCACATCCCACAATAGTTTATTGTTCAAAAGCTCATTTTGAGTACTTTGCCACTCGTCACCTTTCCAAGTTAGTAGAAACGACACAAAATGATTTATAACAACTCATTAATTTCTTCCTCTTTCCTCCTCTTCTCTTTTTTGAGTCTAATCTTTTACTTTGGAAACTCTTAGGATTCTCTCTCAAGCTCGCACAAAATTCTCTACAAATTGTTCTCACAATATTTTTTTCAACTCTCTTTCTCTCTTGGATTTATCAAGCCTTGTAGATAATATCATTCTTTTTCTCTTGGGGACTTATCACGTCCCTTATCAAATCATTTTATTTATTCAATTGTTCTTATCTCTATATGCTCTTAGAATAAGAACATAAATGATATTTATTTTTATCTATCTATCTTGGTTGCTTTGGAGGTGGAAACATCAAAGCAGGGGTTTAAATAAGGAAAACTCCCAAAAAAACCCATACATTTTTCTCGTCTTGTTGTGTTTGTAGGTTAGGAAAATTTTGGAACTCAAATCGTGTATTTGGGACACTGATTGCGTTTGTGTTCAATGAAAATGCAATGCAAGAACATTTGCACAAGCACTGACATCCTTGGCTGAGACCTTCATATTTTACTGTAGATTCCTTATCATTTGTATTTTTTATTTTTTTGTAATTATCACATATTATTTATTTCTATGTTAGCATATATTTTCACTAGCTTATTTCCATTTGAACATTTAGCTAGTTAATCAATTTGAATGTATGTAGTGAGATTTACTCTCAAAGGAACCTAAATTTCCTTTTGTTAGAGTTAATTCTTCTACATTACACTCTCAAGGGTTTTTCAAGGGTATGTATTGTGTCATCTTCATGGTATGTTTATCCCATCTTTTGTATTATGGATTTTGAATACTTGTTGCATATTTTTCTCTCACGTATTTTGTATCATGGATTTTGAATACTTGTTACATATTTTTCTCTCATGGGGTTATATGGAAACAATTCATTATGACTACATATTTGAATAGTTAAAGGATAATTTCTAACTTCTTATATATATTATTTGATATGTCCCATTGAATCATCTTTAATGGTTGCTCCCTCCTTTATCAAGATTAAAAACAAGGATATACCTTTGGTAGGTAAGTTTGGAAACATCATAAGTGTTGGAATAATCACCATCATCTCCCTTTAGATTCAAGACATGGACTAACCACCTCCTATGGATCTATTTATTTTTGGTGTTTGTATCAGGCATTAACAAGTCAATATTTTGGTGCAACGGTAAACATGTTCCAACAAATGGTATTAGAACCAGGTCATGGGTTCAAATCCCCTTGAGTGATGCTAAGGGGGATTATTGGACTAATTGCCAACATCTCCCTTCAGATTTAGGAAATGGACTAACCGCCTCCCATGGATCCATTTATCTCTAGCGTTTGTATCAGACATTAACATGTTGATCTTTTGGTGCAACAACAAACATGTTCCAACAATAAGATCCATCAAACTATGGACTAAATAATTGATTTCAATTGGAAGCAAGATCTTTGGAGATGTTTTAATTCTATGCCACAAAATTTTGAACAAGTTCAATTCAATAAAAGACAGACAAGAGCAAATTGATGTTGAATTGAAGGCTTGAGAATAAAGTATCCCATTGATTTTGGAAATGGCAAAAAAATATTTTTTTAATTCTTATTTTAGAAAAGTTGCTCAATGTCAAAGATATTAGCTTGCATAAGGAATGAAATAAGGAATATAAGTACATAATCAATACTTTGAAGAGTGAAATTAATAAATTGAATGAAGCCCATGTGTTGGGAAAAAACACTATAAAAGAATTTATTGAAAGGGTGCCTTATCATTTCAAGGATGAAAATAATTTAGTTAATTCTATAGACATACTCAAGGATCAATTTGAAAAGGTAATAAAAGAGTAGTCATATAATGAATCATGATTTAGTGCAACTTTGATCAATAACTAATGAAGTTAAGGATCTCTTTATGAAGATTTTGAGAAAAAATTAAATAATCATAATAAAGTACCTAATGAATTACCTGACATATATATTTCCAAGGACATGCATTGTAGGTAGTTTGATAGTCTTGTTCAAGAGATGGTTAAGGCAACATTGGAATTTTTTTGTTTATATTTGTAAAGGAATCAAATACTTGAGAAAGAGATCATTCATGGTGAAAGCAAAAGACAAGAAGTAACGTCCTTTAATTGGAGATAATGACATTCAAATGAATGTCATTTTTAGGCTCTAATTTAATGTTTAAATATAAGAAGACTTATATTTACATTTTTAATGTCCAATTCTTCGACCAAATTCAAATACCCATGTTGAAAACTTTAAGTTTCTAATTTATTTATTTGCCTTTATATCAATTAATAGTTAAATATTAGTCGAGTGTTAAGGGGAAGAAACATTTTTTGTATAAATATTTATGAAGTGGTCATGTGTAAAGGGACTTTTGACATCTTTACAAACTTTTGTACAAAATGAAGAACACTTTGAGATTTTTCACATTTTGAGGAAAATAAATAAAAGATTATAGATTTAAGTATTTGAATCTAACTTGTGACATTTCCATTACATTTTTCTTAAAGTTGAATGTAGTGATTTATTTTTTTGAAATTCCTTTACAAATTACAAGTATGCACAATTATTTCTATTTATAAATTCCAAAAATCACTTATGTTGGATTTTGTTTAAGTTAAAATTCTATTAATTAAAACCACATACACACAAATCATTCACTTGCTTTAAAAATGTTTTATTCTTTAATTATGCAAAATCATTCAAAAACCCTAATATGCAAACCTATAAATGTATATTTTGCACATATTTTTTAGTTTGGATTTTCAATAAGGTATTCTCAAGTCATCATGAGGAGGGAATTTTACCCCAAAAAATTATGTTAAATCAACAAGTACCAATTTGTATACCAACAAATATTCCATAATAATTCATGCATTCTTAAAGATTCCTATTAAGAATATGTGGTCTTTGAGTAGTCAAATGTTAGCTACACTACATGAGGACTTAAAGTATATTTGATATGTAAGTTCATATATGAAATATGATAAGCCCTCAATTATTTATTAATATCAATAAATCTTTGAAACAAGTGTTTTCATCACATGAGACATAATATTTTTATAGGTCAATTATTCTCATTGGTGATCTTATCCACTTATCATTTATGCATAACATACCATTATATGCATTATCCCCCATTTTATTGTTGTGTATGATAATAGTTTCTTATTGTACATGTAAATCTTGGGTAATGCTTGTGGTAAAGCATTATGGTCTACATTCTAAATAGTTGTGACTTTGGAGATTTTTTGTCAACAAGGACACGATCTAAATCATGTTAGATTAATAGAAATGTTAACAAACATAAAGAATTCATTTGCAACATATGAGGATTGATAAGTACTTGTGGGTTGAATAAATTCCTTATTAAGTGTGGAGGAGTGTTCAATATTTGATGTATTTGGGTATAATAATTAATATGATCATTCTTTACAATAAGATAATGTCAAAGTCATTGATCATACTAATTTCTCGTAGTATGCTTGTATATACTAGGCATATAAAATCACATGATGTCGATGAGGATCATCTAAAAAATATAGTCCCATTGTGTGTTATTAACATGCAATGTTGGTTTACAATTTGTTGGTAGATGTTAGCTTGGTTAATAGGACACTTGGCATACAACACAATATTATATCTAGTCAAGTTATTTGATCACTATATCTGTTATTGTGTGTGATTATGGAATTTGATAATTATGTGGGTGTGCTATACAACATTAATAACCTAAGGTTTGTCCCTGTAGTTATGGATTTTTCCTACAAGATAATGTTAGCAATTTACATGCAAATACATAAACCCACAATAAACAATGAAATGCAAAGGAATAAACAAACAAGTGAATGAAACTATCTCACCCAAGTCCTTCATCCTCCATGGCTGACTTCCATTGCACCTTCTAGTTTGCTGAAATATGATGTTGCCCTCAGATTTTGATGAGCAATCTACTATTGACTAGTCCTAAGCAAGTTTTGAAGGATTTAAGAATCTAAATGCAAGAGAATTCCTACATGCAATGATTAAATGACAAGATACAATGCTCAATGAGAAGTATTTCAAGATTGCTAAGAGATTAAGAGATTTCCTAGATTTTTCAAGATGTCGAAAATGAGGACAAAATTGGAATTTTATAGAAAATGCAATTTTGGATGGACGGATGAGGTTAAAGATTGAGAAGTACTCTAGAATCTGTGGTCAAGATTCAAAATAACAACCCCTTAATTAGGGTTAGAGCAACTTTATGGTGAAATTTAAAATGAGTGGACAATATTTAATTTAAGAAATTAAATCAAAGAAAGAGAATAGTTGTGACACTAAAATGAGAATTAGTAAGTGAAAAATGATGAATTAAAAAATCAAGTTATTTTAGAAACAACTTAATTTGTGGAGAGAAATGTTATTTTGAAATTAATATTTTAAATTAATTCCAAAATGGTGAATTCATGTGACAGTAAATAATAATTATTTTATTTACTTGAGGAGAGAGAAATTTAAATAAATGAATTTTATTTAAATTTAGAAATGAATTGTGAGAGATAATTAAATAATTAGTTTAAATTATTTAAATGTGAAAGAAGGGAATTAATAATTAAATAAATTATGGGGGATTTATTTAATTATGAGAGGATTTTAATGTTAGAGACATATTTAAATAAAATTGATTTTTTTTAAATAATCAAGAGGGAATAGTGGATTAAATAAATTTAATAATTTATTTAATTTAAAGAGGACTTTAGACATTAATGACATATTTAAATAAAATAATTTATTTAAATAATCAAGAGGAATAAGAGAGATGAATTAATTAAATAATTAGTCATTATTTAATTAATAGTTGAATTTAGTCAGAGTGGCATAATTAAATTATGTATAGAAGAATTGATGATAAAATTGAGTTTGCAAGTCCAGGTCAATTTTAAGTGTCTACATTTTGCCCCTCTTTGTCATAATGCAGTTTATCGCATTATGGCAAAGAAAACAAGTCAAAGATATGCCCCAACAAAGGTATGGAGTGCTTATGCCCCCTCGGGAAATTTATTGAATTTTGGCCCGGGGTCAGAAAAATTTGGAAAGTGTCCCGAGAAGCTAAATGAATGGCCAGAAAACCAATGGTACGATTGATTTTGAAAACAGAGGATGCTAAGCCAGTGAAACTGCCAATCAAAGGTGCTCAAATGAGCCTCCAGTACAAACCCATCAGGTCAAACCCTAATTTTCAACCTATAAATAAGTTGAAAAAGCCAAACCAAGTGTCATTTTCACATTTACTATTCAGAAATTTGGAGAGCAGAGTGTGAGGAGAAGATGGTGATTCCCGTGACAGTCCACCGTGGCTATCGCGTGAGGACATTCCGACGACCCGAGGGCGCAGAGGCACCGGTGAGTACCCCATCTGACTTTTTTTTTTAAATTTCTACGTATTTATGAGGGTCTAGGGGTCCAAAACAATTGCGTTGCGATGCAAATGTCATCGCGTAAACTGCAAACACCTTCACGTTCGACACAATTAATTGCGTCGCGACGCAAGTGCAACGGGTGGGCAGGTTTAGGTTTAAAAGCACGCAAGTGATAGGGCAAACAACACAAGTGCGGTAATAGGCGACACAACCGTCATGTCAAATGACACAACTGTTATAAAATGATGTAATTTCCATACAGAAAGATGCAATCGTTGCCAAGGTTCGCAATTGATACCTGAAATGACGCAATTGCTATAATGTGATGCAATTGCAAAATGCAGAGCCGCATGTGACTTGGTGCGACGTAATTATGATCAACGCGATGCAATTGTAGTTGACCAGGGGTGACTAGAGTTGACTTAGTGTAGACTCTTTTTTGAGATGCATTTTTGGTTTCTTAGATAGAATACTATATTGAAATGCTAATCCATGTGTGATAACCATTGTTTCTACGTGTGCATAAATGATTAGTGCCTATCTATACGCGAGAGTTCAGACCTGCGGCTTATGCTTTCAAGGATCGATTGAGCGACCAGGAGGGACAATGGTTGATGAGACTAGGTTTATATTATGTCGCCTACATGCCCATTATTCAGGAAAACATGGGATTACTGATAGCACTCTGAGAGATGCCACTCAAAGACATGTTCCTTTCACTTACCCATAGGAGAGGCCACTGTTACTCTGGAGGATGTGTATCGTATTATGTGTATCCTGATCAGCGGGGAGAGAGTAGTGTATGATCCCCACAGAGGATGACAAGCCCTGGGAGAGATGTATGAGGATGCAGATGGTACTGGGCTAGGTATACACATATATGAGATCGGGTGGGAGTTTGTGGCTGACCACTATCCACGATGGGATGCCATGCTTATGACCTTGATTGCCGGAGTCCTGATTCCAGATCACCGTGGACATGAATTTCCCATAAGGTGGGGGGATGTACTAGTCTGCATGTGTGCTCAAAGGACAATGTTTGCTTGGGGGCCCTGCTTGTTGGCTATGTTGTACCATCAGCTACATGAGGTTGTATATCAGCAGGGACAAAGTATCAGTTGTGGCACCACCTTATTGATGATCTGGGCCTGGGAGCACATTCCCATTTTTTAGCCACTAGTACAGATTCAGTAGTTGGGTGATGGTATGCCCTATGTTTACCTATATGTTGGTTTAGTTAGCCAGACCCGTTTAGGAGATATCGGGTACTAGCAACATCAGATCGACACATTGGTTAGCTTTGTTTGGAGGTCATACAAAGATTGTGCCTAGTGACCAGATGAGGATGGCCATCTTTTTTTATGTAGACAGTTCAAATATTTGATTGGCTACACAATGCGGAGTCAGCGGATCATCAAGATGTACCTTCCCCAGCAGGTATTACGACAGTTTGGTGAGCAACAGGTTATGCCTATGGGGACGATCAAGTATGCACGGTTGTCTAGAGAGACCGTATGGGGGCCACCGATAGCAATGGCAGTGGCAGTGCAGCTAATTGACATCCTGGTCACACAACAGTGGGGATGGAGGGGATGTTCGACAGATGCAGGGACATCGACCGAGTATGATACCTAGTGGTAGACCCATAGACCCATTCCATTGACAGATTCAAATGGTCTTGCTCCTATTGATCGTAGATCAGTCATTCCACGGGTGCAGAGGGGAGGTCGAGGAGGGAGAGATGGTGGTCGGGGGAGGGATGGAGGCAAAGATGGTGGTTGGGGAGATGGAGGGAGAGGTGGTGGAGATGATGGGGGGAGGAGGAGGGGTGATGGAGGGTGGAGGTAGCCCCAAAGAGTCAGACAACGAGTGGGAGGAGCACCATTGTCACCCATCAGGGAGGAGGGTGAGGAGAGAGAGCAACCAGAGAGCCAAGAGGCGGAGGCCCGAGGAGAGGAGGAGGTGGAGGTTAGAGGAGAGGAGGAGGTTAGAGGAGGGGGAGAGCAACTAGGAGAGGAGGAGGTTAGAGGAGAGGGAGAGCAGCCAGGAGAGGAGGAGGTTAAAGGAGAGGGAGAGCAACTGGGAGAGGAGGATATTTTTGTTGAGCACCATCCTCTTGACATCGATGTGGATGAGGTCCGAGGAGAGGAGGAGAGGGAGGAGGAGGATGAGGAGGGGGAGGATGAGGCCGAGAGGAGGCTACGTGAGCAGATGATAGAGGGTGAGGAGGAGGGGGATAAACCACCCACTTTGTCAGTGGATGTGATTGTGGACCAGAGGGTTGCAGATCTTCAGAGCAGATTGGATGTGGCCTTGTCTCAGAACAAGGCCTTGGTAGCAGAGCTAGAGGTTGTGAGGGTGGAGAGAGATTAGGTTGTCATCAGGTAGCAGGAGGCCGAGACTTGGATGTGATATTTTGCTCAGTTATGTACAAGACCATCAGGAGACATGGCCAGAGAGTTGGTCAGGATGAGTGAGAGCAGGGGTCGTTACCAATTGTTATGTGAGTAGGTCATACCACTAGAGAGACAAGATCCAGGTTTATCCAGATCTTACAGCAAGACAGGTAGTGGTACCCGAACCCACAACACTAGCAGGTCACATAGCAGTAGTCATACGAGTGCTAGGGGGTCCACCTCATCAGGATAGTCATCAAGACATCGATCCCACAGCTCACACATACACTCATCCAGTCACAACCATAGGTCAGGGCACAGTCATAGATCAATTTCATCAGGACAACAAATAGAGCAGAGCCAACCTCCCACCCTTGACCCTTCAGGATCTCAAAGTGAGGATCCAACCACCATGCCCATTCAGGTTACCTTTCATGTGATTAGTCAGCAACAACTACCGCACGGGTCACCTCCACGGGATGGAGGGGCATGACATAGGATTTGTACCTTGTTATTTCTATGAGACATTGTATATTTTGAAATTCGAGCCCGCGAGCTCCATTTTGGGATATCCTATGACTTTATCCTGTGACATGATATTCTTTTTGAGATATATATATATATATATGCGATGTGGTTTATATGATTTTATGCAATATGATGTTCTATACTTTATCCGATGTGATGTGATGCATTTATGTATTTTGAGATGTATGGATATCGTTCTTTATGGTTATGGATGTCATTATGGATATGTTCATGTATGTATGCATTGTGCAATGTATGATGAAAAGATTCCTATATGTTAATGCAAATGATGATTATGATGTCTATATGTTAATGCAAATGATGGTTTTATGTATGCTAGATGGATGGATGTAAATGATAGTGTCATGCAATGTGAATTATGGTATTTGATTTATGCAAATGTGAAATGTGAAGATGAAATGTTCATATGATCATGTATGCAAATATGTTTTTGTATGTCACGGGATATCATCAGAGGACGAGGGAAGAGAAGACGAAGATGGATGTTAGCGTGGAGAAAGATATGCATGTTAGTGTGGAGAAGATATGCATATTAGTGCAGAAACAAAAATCCTTCAACAATTGCCATAGTACTATCCTAGTTATTGCTCTTTAATCATCATTGGGCGAAATGTCGTTATGGCCAACAAACACTATGATATGGCATAGATCAATAGTGTGCAAGGTTGAACCATCACATAGATCAACAGTCGCAGACAAGGATGATCCTGAATCATACGAGGAACACAATTGCCCCTAGTCTTTTTGTCATAACCAACCACAAACAGACAAGACTAGTCATGGGACATCATTGCTTCTCTAAATCCCGATGTCAGGACAACCCTGAGAAACTAGCCACATGACAGTTGATAAAAGACAAGATGACCATCGTGTTACATCGTTGCTCCTCTAAATCCTGAAATCAGGACATCCTTGAGAAACAAATAACAGGATGATCAAAAGGATAAGGATGATCGTCATGATATGTCGTTGTTCCTTTGACATAAGGAACTAATATCATGATAACCATCAAAAAGACAAATAGTGTTTGCCAAGTGAACAAAATGTCAAGTGTTGAAAATTCCAAGTGTTTTAATGTTGAAATGCCAAGGTTGACGAGGTCAAGGTTTCCAAATGTCGAGTGATACCAAATTCAGGAAGGACACATCCTGAATGACGTTGATATCAAGAGGATCGATTCTCGGAGTTAGGAGAATCCATCAAAATGCTAGATGATGATGACAATGCTTAGGAAGGACACATCCAAAAGCATAAATAGATGACAAAAGTTGTTCCTCAGAAGGACACATCTGAAGACGAACCCAAATTTTGATAGGTTGATTTGCCTTGATAGAATTTGACTAGATGATAGATTTGATTGCATGTCGGCGCTAACATGTAGGTTTGATTGAGATGTTGATTAAAAAGGAAGTTTGCTGCCCGACTGCCTATTTAGAGTTGAGGACAATTTGATTTGAAGATTTTTGACGTGTGTGAAAGTGTAGTGCCATGAACCCTAATGGACTGACCTAGTGCGGCCTCGGGGGCTCATCGATTGATGGCCTTGCCTACGTCGTGCACTTAGAGACCTCATAGTTCGACACGACCAATGAATTTGTCTGAAGGATAGAAGATTGAGCCATGATTTTATTTTGACAAACCTAAAAGGATAGACCTAATGTTTCGGGGATTCAAAGATGAATCTTGCCTACATAGCAAATGCATAGAGATAACGTAGTTCAGACTAGGACAAAGATTGATTGACACGATTGATTGGACTGACATGACAAACATTGACTTTGTTTTGAGATTTTTGACACTTTTTGAATGTTTTTGTATTTTCTTCAGGACATTTTTCAATTTTTAGGTCTTTTTTCAGGACTTTTTCAAAATTTTATGACTTTTTTCAAGATTTTTTAAGATTTTTAAAGATTTTTTCAAGACTTTTTCAGATTTTTAGGATTTTTTCAAGACTTTTTATGAATGAAGGACCATGTGCGATACCGACTATAGTTATATGATAAAGGTCTTACCCCAGATAGGTCGAGGATTATTCGGGCATAATGACATGGAAAGAGGCAGACGTGGGACAAAAGGCAAGGATATGCAAGGGGTGATGTCAACCAATGCTAGCCATGGACAAAATTGACAGGATTTATGACTAATGTCATGAATGTCGGGATGTCATGGCTATACGAAGTGAGTAAAGGCCGCTTAGAGTAATAGTAGATGGCAGAGCAACGATCGACTACACATAGCGCCTGTTTGCCAGGTTTTCACCATGATACTTATCCAAAGTGCCTGTTTTCCAGGTTTTCACTATTGGACGAATTTATTTCTTTTTACTATTTTTGCGATTTTTTTTTTTTGGTGTCACCAAGACGCCTGTTTGCTAGGTTTTCATCAAGGTCACGATTTTTTTCTTATTTTTTTAATTTTTTTTTGTATTTTTCAGGTTTTTAGCCAAGCTCTCTTATGCTATGTGTAGAACTTTCATTGATGTAGGCTATTGATGGGTTCTGTCAGCTGTTCTCCATCAGGTGTGGCTAGCTGATAAGCTCTAGAACCGAATGCTACAATAATGATATAAGGACGGAGCCAATTAGGCTCAAACTTTCCAGGCTTCTCACGGTCAGCCTGATTTCTTGGGTTCTGCATGAGGACCAAGTCACCAATTTCAAATTTTTTGACCATCACTCTTTTGTTATAGCTCCTGTAGAGACAATTTTGATATGCCTATAAATGGTTCAAGGCATTTTGTCTTCTTTTTTGTAGCATTTCTAACTCATGTAGGCGAGATTGTCTGTATTCTTCGTCATCGATCATTCCCTTCAAGGAGAATCAGAGAGAAGGTATTTCGACCTCGATGGGAAATATGGCCTCAGATCCGTAGACCAAGGAAAATGGAGTGGCTCTAGTGGGTGTACAGATGTTGGTTCGGTAGGCCCACAAGGCGGGATTGAGTTGTAAATGCCAATCTCGACTAGCATCGTTGACGGTCTTCTTAAGAATGCGAAGAATTATTTTATTTGACACCTCAGCTTGACCATTTCCTTGTGGATAATATGGTGTGGAGAAATGGTGTTGGATGTGGAATCGCTCACAGAGTTCACAAACGTCCTTATTTTTGAATGGACGACCGTTATCAGTGATGATAGACTATGGAACACCATATCGACAAATGATGTAATTAAGGATAAAATTTGAGATTTGCTTACCAGTGATGTAAGTGAGAGGGACGAGTTCAATCCACTTAGTAAAGTACTTAGTGGCTGTGATGATGAACTTATGGCCGTTGGAGGAGGATGGATGGATTTTTCCCATGAGGTCGAGTCCCCATTGTGCGAAGGGCTATGGAAAAGTGATCGGTCTCAGCTCCTGTGCAGATGCATGGATTAGGTCGTCGTGTACTTGGCATTTCTGACATGTTCTGACAAACTGAAGTGCATCTTTCTCTATTGTTGGCCAGTAATACCCCAGTCTAGTGACTTTTCTGGCTAGAGTTGGTCCACTCGAATGAGATCCACATATACCCTCGTGTACCTCTCGTAAGGTTGTTCATGCTTCATCAGTGTTGAGACAACGAAGAAGGACTTTCTCCGGTTATTGGAGAGGTTGTGTGGTAGGGTTTGGGACTTAAGATAATCATAGATATAAAACTAAAATATGGCCTCTCACAAGCCATTTGAAATCATACAAAAATCCCTATTAAAATGGAATAGAATTTAATGGCACACAAATCAAAACGACTAATGTTGGAAAAGGCCATAATAGATGACCATGTGAAGTAGAGAGCTTTGGATTTGATGCTCATTGCAATGTCCCAAGTTAAATTTATCAATTCAATGAGAACATTGCCACCATTCTCATTTCAATGGCACTTTAAATACAAAATACAAGTTATGTCAACATGAAAAATGAAGAGAGTTAGTTGTGGTCCTGGTCTCTAAGTACTTGATGAAAAATTATAATACATTATGTTTCATATGTGTTGAATTGTGAAGAATCAATATTTGTGTTATTGAAGTAATGCAGTGGTCTTGGTGTACTTAAATTGAAATTGTTCCTTCAATTGTGGTTTTTTTTAATGTGCTTGTACCATTTATTTGTATTATACAAAATATATTGCAGTTGTATATGAGTATGACATAAAAATCTAAACGTATCTATTATTATGAAATAACTACAATGTTACAATAAAATACATTACTTACTAGAAAATAAACAAATTATTTTTTTGAGATTGAGACTTACTATATAAATTTTTAATGTCTTTGCAAATAATTATCAATGTTAATAAATTATGATACATTGAAAGTCATTTTTTTAATATATTCATCAAAATCTCTTAAATTATTGTTCCTATAAGATTGTTATAAAATACTAACAACACTTAAATATGTTATTTGATGACAAATAATCACATATAAGAATAGTGTTGTTAATCTAACACTACACGAAATAATTACAACAAAAAAATATAATTATATAATTCTTAACTAACAAAATTATTTATAAATATGCCTATTCCCCATTTAATAAAATACCAAAAAAATTAAAATAATTCAAAGCAGTGCCCTTGAGTCAAACCTCCTAATCTAGAGGATGATAGAAAAGGTCCATTGGCATCATTTTGCTGTGTTTAGTTGTGAAATGGGGTATTTGAAAGTTAGGAATACTACCTACCTTTAGAGGGAAGACCATGACCCCGCACGTTCTAAATAGAACTTCGGGTTTAAATTTAGTAATTATTATTTTACTCTTATAAGAAAAATAATTGCGGTAAACCAAAAATGAACAGTCGGAAGTATTTATACCCTGTACCGCACTTCCGCATCCACCCCTGCTTCTGTATTACATTGTAATTTTCTTTTCCATCACATCCCGGTCCTTTGCTTTGTATGGAAATCTATTTTCATTTGCCATTAATGAGAAATCGGGAGATCACGCACGATGTGTTAGAATTGTATGCAATATAGCTAGGATACCGAGAAATTATCATAACGGGGCTCGAAATTGTACTGCAGATTAAACGTTGTCAAATTTCTGGGAAGCCATGGCGATGCAGGCAGGAGTTGCCACTACGAAGATTCTTGTCCTCGTCGGTGCAGGTTCGAATGTCAAACCCCATATTATTGTTACTAATGTTACTGTTTACATCATCAATTTTTTTTAGAGTTTTTAGGTTTTGCTTTTATGCTAAAACAATCAATCATCGTTTTCGATTTCCAATTACTCGGTGTTTAGCAAAGGTTTGAAGCCCCCGGTGCATATTAACACTGCTTTGAAACTCTAATAGGTTATTCGTTTTATTGTGGAACCTAGCTATCTGGTAGATATGCAAGTTTATCAATTATGAGTTTATTTGAAGGGAAGATGGTCACATTGTAACCAAATCTTTACGCAATCTTTTCGGTAGTGCCCTGACCTTTAACGGATGGTTTTAGTTTTTGTGTCAAACTCTCATCCCAAAATTTTAGGGTATGTTTTCAATCATTAAATTGTCTTAGTTGGATATTGTTAGCCTTATGTGGAGCACTGTAGTGCCTTGACTTTTAACGGATGGTTTAGTTTTTGCATCAAAATTTCACCCCAAAATTGTAGGGTATGTTTTCAGTCATTAAATTGTATTAGTTGGACATTGTTAGCCTTATGTGGATCAATTTCTATGATCATGACCCGGGTTCAAATCCTGCCAGGCGCGCTAGTTGTGTTGAAGTGCCCGCGATAATGTAGGTAAAAGATTGAAAAATCCAGGGCAAATCCCTGGTGAATATTGAGCGTATAGATATCTATGTGGTGCCTGTGAGTCAAATGTTTGTTCTCAATTTGAAAATAAAACAGGTATGGGGCCAGCTGGATGTGCCTGGTGAATTTTGGCTGAACAGATGCCTCCGTTGAACTTTGACTGAACAGATACCTTTGTTGAATGTTGATTGAATATATATCCAGCGATGCCTATTGTAGTTTTAAAGACAAATGGTTATTCACCGATCAAGAAACCAAACACCATTCAATAAATTGTTTGCATTTTGATGAGCTACAAGATTTAAAACACACGATGTAACATTTGCCATTTCAGTGCCCTGCATGTTATTGATTTCTGGATGGGGTAGCTGGGATCAATTATCGGCCAATTGCAGAACAAGTGATATGGAAAAAGATACCATCTTTAACAGAACATCAAAATTTGAATGCAAATTCAATGGTACTAAACATCACCAGTCCAAGAGAATCAGGGGTAATGAATGGTTTGACTCTCCAAACACCAGACCGAACCATGGGAGTTAAAGCAAAATTCTAATATTCCAATCCCTTCCGCGGCAAAACCACAACTATAATAGACAACTGATTGTTGTAGCAATGTATATACAGGGCCTCATAAACAACTTTAACACAGATTTAAGACCTGATTCATATTGAATAAATACAATTAAAATAACTATGCTGCATATATTAGCAGAAAATAGTGACAAGAGCAGTATAAATGCCATAAGAAAGATAAAATCCAAAGACACATAGCTTCTCTTGGAAAATTTTCGAAGATGCCACCAGTATAAATTCTTCCATTGATCCCCAACTCAGTCAACATATCTGTTAGTTTTCTAATGTGTGCACTACAAGATAGTATAGTCATAGGTTGCAGGCTACTCTTTGCTTACAAGTTTTATTTGCTGAAGTTCCTAAAGGCTTTTATATACAACTTTCTTAGCTGTGATTAGGAGTCAGGACATTGTTGCGTTTTCAAGTTTCATGATATTTCTAGGTTACTACCACAAGAATTACAGCAGATCCGCATAAATCTAAAATGAAGTACAGATGCTTGCAAGAAACAGATATGTGCAGAATTGTAGGCCTGGTGCCCAAATTGTGTTATAATTGAATAAGAGAGCTATGCCAATTCAAAGATGCATCTGCCCAAATGCTTAAGTCAGAGATGAATTTGTACATCTGATTACAAAGCTATAAAGTATTAGCCTTTATGAGGTCAAGTATTAGAATCTAGAAGCATCTGTTTGACCAAGACAAAACTATGTAGCTGGTTTGCGTGCCTCAAGCCCTGGATCCCTGTCTGATTTGCTCCAGGTATGGATATGCGGTTTGGTTCCTTGTGGCTGGGGGCAGGGAACATGTTTTGTGATTGCGATATGGACATATCTGGGGTGAATATAGGCTGCAAATCACCAACCTGTGAGAACTGGATGGGATTTTTAATTTTTGTAATGGCAGTCCATAATGTGATGGTTGTGCTAGAAAACCAGGTGAGCATCGTGCAGTGGTGCTGCTCCACTACAAACAGGTATTTGGCCCTTGCGGAATGGGTCATCAGACTCAAATACATTGCTGCCTATTTAGAACCGTTGGTTGCCATGTCACTGTGCAGACATGCAGATGAGTGCCTTGGTGGTCCACTTGGGAACCCCTGACTTCCTCGCCACTCTGTCGGGCCTTTGCTTCCACACCCACTTCTTACATAGCATCATGAGATAACTCGTTTCTAAGTGGACGTGTAACTAATAGTTAATGAGTTTGTTATAATCACAATTTAAAAAATTGCTGAAAAACTCACAGATTCATGAGAGAAAACTCTCGGTGAGTTACTTGTGAGGTGACTCGCCTGCAAATTTTTCACGAGTTTTTGGTGAGTATCTCACAAATTAACTTGCTAAAACTCATAAGTCCAATAAAATATCTTGCCTGATGATGCATGAAATGAGGCTGTGGCCAGAAAAAACATCAAAACATTTTTTACAATTTTTTCTTCCAACTCTCATTCCTTTGTCACATTGACAACATTCAGCACAATTGCTATTGATTTCAAGAGATTTTGTGTGATCTTGGACTGGTTTGATGATTAACAAGTTCTTTGGCAGTACTTGAAAGATATTTAAATTTTTAATCTAACAATATCCCTGCTGTGTTTTTTATTTTCAGATTTTTGTTTTGTTTTTTCTTCTCATCCTAGGTTTTTATTATTCTTTTCTTAATTTGCCCCTTTTGTTTAGCAGCTAGCTAGCTGCTAGGGTTTACATTTTATAATCTTTAATTTTTTAATTTATGCTAGGGTTTCAAATTGAGTTCGTTTTTTTGTTGAGATGTGGCATCTGCTGGCAGCCCTACATATGCTATTTTGAAGTATGGACCCCTAGAAGGAGAAACAAGATAATTAGTGTGTAATTATTGTAGAAACAAGACCTGAGGCATTAACTGCTTAAATTATCATCTTGCATGGATCTGTGGAAGAGATGTTTTGCTTTGTCATACAGTAGAGCCCAATGTTATACCAGAGCTTATGGCTCTCCTTTCTTCATATGAGAAGGAGAATGGGCTGCGATAGATGTAGCAGCATAATTATGAAATTGATTGCATATGAAGTGTTTTGAATCTTGATGCTTTTCTTGCCACTATGTCGTGCTTTACTTTTGATGCTTTTTTGGCCACTGTGATGTGTTTGGCATTTATGATCATACAACTGTTGAGCTTGACACTAATTAGTAACTGGTGTATCTGAATCCTTGATTCTGAACCTGAACTGCTAACTTAGACAAAATGTTATGCATGGTATATGTAGGCTACTTCATAGGCCATTCATGCATATGATATGTACACAACTAGGACTCAAGAGCATAACTAAAAATTATGCAAGAGAATCATCTAAAGCACTAGAATTATCCTTGCACTATGATCTGTGCATTATTGTTCACATAAATATTAGTGATTATTGCAAAATAAAATGATGAGGCACAGTTCCTTCTTTCATTTGTTTTTGTTACACTAATATTTGCAACCTGATTGTGCACTACTGTATGGGCTTTTAAGAAAATAAAGTTTGGTTTTACAGATGGGATGGAAGTGGCTTTACTGTTATGAAATATGGAGCAAAATATCTGTAAAATACCTAGGGCAAAGATTGTAAATATTGGAAAGGTAGAATTTGAGTGAAGATAGAAGTAAATTTTTTCAAGTTAATTCCAAGTGATGGAAACAGTCCGGTTCAAATTGAGCACAGGAGTGGAAGGAGAATGGTTTATAAGACAATTTAGTTGTTTTGAAGATGACTTTCTAATATTTTTTGCCTTAATTGGCTCAATAGTATTTTGGACTTCATACTGGTGTACAAAAACCTTATCTGTGTGGATCTTGAAATTCCCATGCCTTTTAAAGAATTCAAATGACCAGCTATTGACAGGGATAATTTAATTAGCATAGTGACAGAAATTTGATTTTTAGAAAACAATTTTTTTAGGAGTACCCATGAATTTTGTACATTTACTAGAATCGGTTCTGTTGAAGTAGATGCTTGTTATGGTGCTGGGAAAAATAAGCTAAGTTACTGACTTGGGTGTTGGTATAGGGAGTTGGGTACACATCTGTACAATGTTTTTCATATTGTATAAAAACCTAAAAACAGGAATTACGTTTAGATAACCACATAGCATGCATAGAATAAAGAAAACAACCATAATATACTACTTCAATGCTAATCAGTCAAACTCAAATTCCATGACAAGCAATGATGAGCAAGAAGGAAAGTGAGGCAAGTATATTTGGATTTTGTGTTTTGTTGAGGAAAATGCGTTTGTTCTTGTGTTTTAAGTTGTTTTGAGGTTCAATTTAGGGTTTAGGGTTAGGTTTTTAGGTTGACTGGTCAAACATGAGGATCACCTCTCCCCCCACACCCTGCCAAAAAAAAAATTAAAAACACCTGGTATCCTTGTGTGCTTGTTCCGGGTGCTGCAATTTTAGCCTGGAATTGCCCAGGTATGTCCATGCATATACCCAGATGATTCCGCCCTGAGATTGAAGAACCCTGGCTGTACCCACAGGGAGTCTAATCCAATTCTGAATCCAAAACGAGTCAGATCCAATTTTATACCAGCAGGATGAGGAGAGTGAATCAATAACTGAGAAAATAAGAAATATATAAAATTAGAGTTTGTTCTTTAGCTTTTTATGTAATAGCATTCATCAATTAGTTGTTGGCATATGTTTTGAGTTAACTTACAAAGTGTGCTATGCAAAATAAGTTTTTTTTTTCTGCTTGCTAAATGTTGGGTGAGTCCATGGGCCACATTTAGTGTGGACTAGATTAAGCTTGGACCACATTCTTAAGATTTGTAAACCCATGTGTGGCTTGCATTCAAAATGCTGGGCGAGGTAATGGGGTGCCTTATAATGGAGTGGAGCAAGCTTGGATCATGTACTTATGATTTTTAGATTCGTGTCAAGGTCATTCATACCTTTTAACTGTTACACCACAAGTCTAGCCATGTCCGCTGGAGTTATGGGTTACTTTAGCGTATCAGCAGCATTTGACTTGTGAGGTTTTCTTGACATTGTTGTTTGTTGAACAACTAATTATATAATATTTGCTTTGGAGTTTTGGCACCATTGAACACAATGCAAATAATCGATCTTTTCGGTTCATAATGTAAATAGAGTGTTGTTAATGTTTAGATATTCCATCTTTAAGAAGGAGGGATGGACCTATATGCGATTAAGCATTTATGTGCTATTCTACATTCTTTTATGATGGTGTGAAAAAGTGTCAAGCATAATTAATTAAATAATGTAGACCTTTCCTTTGTTACTAACACAGGGGCTTCACTTCTGGATACACAAGTGAGCCTATACCCTTTTAAAATGATGTTTTCATTATAAATTGAAGCCTTACAAGATATGAGCGTGTTTAAGTATGCCACTGTCATGAGTAATCAGATTTCAATATGATTTTCCCTTGCATTCTCAAATGTATTGTGTAGGTTGTGAGCTTAGTCATTATGCAATCAATTATGCCTATTAAAGTCAGTAGATAATTAAAGTATTTACAGCTTTGTGTCTGGGAGAAGTGTGTAATGTCCCCTTTCGGGAAATGTCTAATTTCAAGCCTACAAAACAATAATAATCACCTAAGTTATCGGAATCGTGGCTTTACCCTGCCGATTTTGGGTACGGGACGTCTCGGAATCAGATTCTTTTTGGAATCTCCGTGGAATCTAGCTGGATTCGTGATTTAGGAGGCTGAAATGTTTAAGTCTTCAACTTGACGAATCCAAGCGATTTCCAACAGTGACGTGCCATTTTTCAGTGATTCTGAGGCTATTGGCACGAGGTTCATAAACTTTTTTGCATGAAAAATGAATCACGAAAATCCTAACTCAGATTTCATTTGTCATTTTCGTTTGTTTTTCCCTGCAAAAAAACATGAGGAGTTTAAACACAGTTTTGCAGAGACCAACAAGTTCAGACAACAAGTTTTGCACGAACGACGCGGTTGCGGGCAATTGGAGCCACGGCGGAGTTGCAGGCATGAAGCGGTTCGACGCAATTGGAGGCACATCTCATTTTTCCCTACGCTGCGCGTGATAATTTTGTTTCAAACATGTTCATTCTTTTGAAACGGTGCTTTCAGAACCGATTCCCACCCGAAATCATTTGACTTAAATTCCCAATTCGGAGAAGTCTTTGTTTATTTTTTTAAATTTTTCTTGGTTTACAAAGAATAAATTTAAAACTTAAAACTTAAAACTTTTATGATTTACATTAAAAAAAAATAAATTTATTATTATATTATAATTTATAAATTCTAATTTAAATCTATAATATATGTATTATTATTAATTTATTTATTAACATAATAATAATATAATTAGTATTATATAATATGCACATATTTAAAAATATAAAATAAATAATTTAAATTATTTCATACATTCATAATATATATTAAATATATAATATAATAATTTAATTTGTATATTGAATATATATAATTAATTTATAATATAATAATATAATAATTTAATATATATAATACAACAATTTAATTTATATAGCAAATTTTATTCTTATTTTTATTTTTTAGGCTACAAATATGTATATATCTATGATTTTTATTCTTTTTGTACGGACGTACCCAAACGTACCCAACCCCCAATTTTTTTTTTGCCGTATCGGCGTACCGTACCCACGTACCTGCACCTGTAATTGTACCCGATTCGGCAACTTAGATAATCACTAAAAACGGATATTAGTAATAACAAGGATCAACTTTACAGTTATATGCAAATTAATACATAAAGTATTATAATATTGAGAGAAATATATCATCATAATATTTAGATCTATAGTTCATAGCATCATCAATATTTGAATTCAAAACATCTTAACATCATTAATGATTATTCCAAGGCATATTCCTATAATAACCATATTAGGACTTTGTTGGAAATGTTCGCAAACCGCAATCTCAAAGATGGTTGTCCTTGTATTGCGAGAGCATGAGTGGATCCCCGTCCATCCACCTCAAGGTTGAGACCAAGCCCAAGCGCACTCATCCACCTCTTGACCCACAAATAGGGTTGGATCTCAGTTTCACTCCACCCCTCAGTCCACCTTAGAGGTGCACCATCCTCCTTGATCAAGCCTAGGAGCACTCATTCGCCTCCTTGCCCACGAGCATGGCAGGATCTCCAATCCATCCATCTTGGGGTGGCATGCTTGATAAGATGCATGAAGACTGCCTTCCTCAACAAGCCTAGGAGCACTCATATGCCTCCTAGCCCACGGGCCTACATCTCAAGGTGGTGTGTTTGATGAAGGAAAGGCCGGTACTTCGCTTCTCGTGAACTCAAAAGGCTGGCTGTCCTTCCTGTTTGCAAGCCATTTCTAATAAATTAAAAAACCGATTACTTATAGAAATTAGCTATTAAATACTCTTGAAAGGAAATGCAATTATATTACTTACAATTAGCAAGCACTTAATTTCTGCAAGGCATATCTATACGTCTATTTATTTGTAATCTAATATTATTCTTAAACTTATCTCATGATATTATTAGTGCTGAAGACAATATTTATTTCTGCCTTTATGACTCAATGTTCTTTTTATTTTCCAATTTCCAGTTCATATTTTTCCTTAGATCCCTTCCTCAAACAAAATGATCTCCCTTTTATATCTTCCAATCTGAGGGAGTCATACCTCTTCACCAAACCCTGCCCTTTGTAGTTTAATTTTAATTAAATTCTTATACATATTAGTGCCACCTTATTACATATATTTAGCGCCACCTTTAATTACTTTATTACATGGGCGCTACTATACTTAAATCGCCTAGACCATAATTTAAAAGGGGCTGCGATCTGGTACTTGTCACAGGGGCATGACAAAGTGCTAAGCATGTTAAAAATTTGATGGCTAGTTTAGATGAATTTTGTAGCTTTTTTCCATAGTATATTTACCACATCTACTTCAATATGACTATTATGATGGGAAATTCCCATTGTTCAGTATTTGATGTGTCTGGTTCCCATTCCAACACTGCTATTTCAGCATTGCAATATGATCTGATGCCTCTTATGCATACTTAAAGGATCGAGGTGAGTAATCAATGTGAATGTTGGTGTTCAATTTTTTAGAATGTAGACCTACAGTTCAAAACCCAGTACCGAAGTTAGACATGTTGCAGAACCATAGTGTTCTTAAGTCAAACTCCCTTAATACAAATTCAAGAAGCTTTCTCAGATTCCATTTGTTCGTCCTTTAGCTATGAAGCTCCTTTTTGTGGTTTTGAGTTTACATCCACCAGCTCTAAGTTGACTACTTATCCTCTGATGCAAACAATTTTTGGAGGGTGAGTTTCTTCTTTAAACGTCCTACCATTCCTTCCGCTAAATAGGTGTCGTCTTGTTAAGGTTGGGGTTCTTAGCCAAAGTGGAATAATTAATTTCATAATTTGGCATATTACATTCATGATTAATAATTATTTTGATGCATTTACTTAAATATGTTTTTGAAATCTGCGATGATATGTCAATTTCTCATCAGTGTGATGGTTTTCTCATGCTCTAGTCTTAAATTTTGATTGATTAGTATGCATTTTTATTTGGTCATAAATGTTTTGTTTGTCTGAATCCCTTTTTCAAATAATAAAATATGTATTGATGAAGGATTTTGTTTGAAAAAGGGTGGTATAAGGAAAAACCTGTGTAGGAGAAGTTGATAGCATTGGCATTTTGAGGCATGCTTCATGAACCATGATCAGGATGATGAATATATATTGTAAAAATGGATATAGATAACTGTGTACAAATATGTGATGTTGGATGGGCCTCCAAGGTTGGCTTAGGTTCAATTCATCATTCATGTTCAAATTGTTTGGGTGCTTTTCAATTTGCATTTTCTTCCTTTTCCTTTTCATTAGAATTGTATTAACGTGAATTTGCACCCCTAGTGCAAATCCCCTTTTTGCCCTTTAACACCTTAGAAAATCAAAAGCGGAGGTTTAATTCCACTTAAGCCCGCTGCTTGTAGTCCACTTGGCACCTTGTTTGTGTGTCGATGGGGGCGTTTTTGTCGGAGACGCTCGCGCGGTGCGAAGATGACTGCGCGACACGCAGATGTCCGCGTGGCGCTTACGTCCCTGGCAGATTCCTGCGGTTGAGACTGTAGAGGCGTTACATTTCCAATTGGAAGTCAACGAGTAACGCCCCTCTTCGGCTGGCCGGCTTGAATATGGCCGTTTTCACCTTCTCCTTCATATTTTTGACCATTCCATCCATTCTCAAGTTTTTGCAAGTTTGGCTAGACCGTTTGAGCACTCTTTGAGCATTCACTTCCAAGCTTTGTAGCAACATCCTTCACTCCATTGCAGCAACTCAATACTCCATCACTCCGACAAGGCGAGTATAGGACATACACCGTGGCAATAGAGGCTTGAGTCCCTCTCGTTTGCTCCTCCACAAGCCTTGAGCGCTTTGGATGGAGGCGGTAAGCTCCTTCCTTCTCTCCTTTTGCTTTTGATTGGTAAGCACTTCCTGTTTTGTAGTGTTTCTTGCATACGTAGCTTGTAGTTCTTTTCTTTTATCATTATTCCTATCATTCCATACTTGGCTGTCCGTGGAGGTGGAAACACCAAGACGGGGGTCTGACTGAGGCAGGCCCCTATACAGCCCCAACAACTTCTCCCTTCCTTGTGTGCAGGTGAAGAGAGCTCGGAGCAAGTTGGCGAGGAGAGCATTCTACGAAGTCGTCTTCGTCACCTTGGTGGTAATACATTTCTTTTATCACATTCGTATTTGTGTTTCATTCATCTTAATCTCATTCTATAGTTTTAAACACCTCTGGACTAGGCTGGTAGTCTCCCTTCCTGAATTAGAATCTTGGCTTTTCGGTTCTCTGGCCGTACGGACGCCAACACACTTGTGAGACACCAGCGCGCTGCGCTATCATCTTGGAACTGCGCTTCCGTCCTCAAACAAAGAGCTGCCTGAGATACGAATCTGATTCTAAAGGCGGACTCATCTGGTCCCCTTCCAACTTTCGGGATTGCAGGTGATCGAAGGACACATAGTCCTCATCATTCTCATCCTCTTCATCCTAACTACCTTTTCAGCTGAGGTGAGTTAGGGCAGCCTTTCCGCTCTTGGCCTTTCGTGACCTAGGGTCTTGTAGTGGGTGGTCCCCCTCTCTCACAAGAATAAATTGACTAATTTGTTCTTCAATCCCGTTGCTAAAAGAATTGTAAATATCATCTGTCAAATGATATACATACTCATGCTTTGAGAAGAAGCAGTTCTCATCCAATGGTGGATAGTTGCTTTCAAGCAGAATTATTAAGTGAATAGTGGCTCGGTTTCTGATTAGATTGGTAATAATTGCAGATTAAAGTGAAGCCTCTAGAAAAGTAAAGCTGCATAAAATCAAATGGTAACAACACTATCTAGCTACTGAAAGATGCCTACAGAAGTTTGTAAGATGAGTTAGTGTGTCTTCAAGTAAATAAACTAGTTTTAGAAAGGAAGGTCATTGTGGATTTAATTTTCTTTGTTTGTGGAAATCATTAATATCTTCTATAGTCTTCATAAGTGTACTGCACTTCCAGCAAATGCAAGAACTAATGCTGTGTAGCCTTTGAAGTAAATGCAGTTTGAATGGATCATTTATTGAGATTACCAAGCTGGCTGATGTGGCCTCATATCTTGTGCATAGGAAAGCTGATCAGAAAGCATCCTAGTACTGTTATTGTGTGGAGAAGGTTTTTCCCATGAACCTAGGCAATGCTCTCCAATTATATAGAGCCAGAATTGTGAAGCAAGAGCTGTTCTACTAGAGTTGCTACACATTATTGTTTGTTGTCAACAGAGTGAATATTCTTTGATCTTCAGGCCTGTCTACACATATGTAGTTCTGAGATAACAGTTAGCTTGTTTATTTGTACTGTATATAGAAGCATCTAATAGGAAAGTTTCTAATGGTATTTCAATTTATCTTTCTATTTATAGTATCTAGCCATTGCCCTGTACTTCATTTAGCATTAATTTTAACTTTTATGTGATCTTTGTCTAGTGCAGTTGTGGAAAATACTTATTCGTACAATACTTCCACGAAAGGATCCTTATTTAGATTTTTAGGCACCTTTATGTTGTTTGTTAATTTATATCTTCAACCCATAGTCAAAATTGATCTGTTGCTTGATTATAAGAGCTGAATGTAAAATTCAAAATCAGTGTTTGTAATTTGTTACTTACAGAATAAGTTACATGTACTTAACTAAATTTGGGTTTTGAATAAGGAGTCATCGTATAGCTATTTTGTTTTTGTCATTTCAATGCATTTACTGTCAGTTTTGTATGTGTGCCACAAGTAAATGACTGTCTCGCAACTCTTATTTTTTCTCCTGAGAAGATTATCTACAATACCATATTTTGTTTTTCTTATAATGGATGACAAACTATGTTTTTTTACCTAAAATATTATGTTCTATGTTCAAGGAAAGAAAAATGTATTTTTAATGCAAAATGCATTCCACTGTTTTTGTCTTTGACACAAAACCAATAATATTATTTATTTTCTTGTCTTTTATTGTGTAGACTCATATATGATCTCTATCTTCTTCTGCTAAGCATTAAATTCCCATTATAGTGTATGTAAGAAGAAATTCACTTTCTCAACATTTCAAATTAAAATTGTTTCTAAATAATTGTTGTTGTTGCCTCTTATATTCAGGATTGGGAGGGTCTGTTCTTTTAAGAAGTGGTCGCTTGTCAGATATCATTTCAGAGCTTCAGGTACCATGCATATGAAGTTTGAACAATGGCTGTACTGTTTGAGGGCTATGTTGGACAGGTTTACTCGTGTAATGTGAAATAGAGGTATTTGTGAGGGTAGTTATGAATTAAATTACTTAGAGCAGCACATATTGTTTTTATTTGGTGGACAAGTTAGTTTTAGCTACTCTTTATCCAGACCCTATCCTATTCCGCTGATTGTCGAGACCAGAATCATGTAGTCTGAATATTAGTGTAACTGAGTTAGACACTAAATGGCCTTCTTGTGGCCTCTTTGTTCTGGCTACTTCCATATTCTTGAAACTTTACCTCAGTATATCATTTTAGTATGGAATGGCAGATAAACATGCTGAAAACCTTGTTATTATAATTTTATGATGCAAATTTTGATTAGTTGATGGGCATTGGATATCTATGTTATTCAAGGCCAACTCACCCATATTCAACCAGTTGAGTTATCCTCAGCATTCTTCTTAAAGTGACTCAAATTTCCATCCACAGATAACATGGTGCTATTTTACATGAGTATCTTGAATCTCCTTTCATTTATTGTGCCTACATGCAGGGTGATATTGAATAGTATTTAGCCATCTGTTCTTACTTACTCCACTGGAAGTATAACATTATTATTAGGGTGGTCCCTTTGCAAAATAATTAGTGGGAAGTATCTTTATAGTTACCATCATCATCAGTTCTTGTATTGGTGCCTTAATGGTTATGGGCAACTGTGACTCCTCTTCTACTGATATATTTTAGACTCAGTTCAACCATTTGGGCATTCTGGTGTCCTCAGCTCTATTTACTTTGGCTACTATTAGTCCTTTCTCTTAGGTATTTGGACTACTTATAGACTTTTTTTAGTTATCTTGGCGATCTTATTGGTCCTTTCCTTTCTGACAGGACTTGGGTTCCCAAATCTGGGTTGACCCCCCTTTTTAGCTCACATGCATTTTGTTTGGTGGACAAGTCAATTTTAGTTACTCTTTATCCAGACCATAATCTATAACTCTGATTGTTGAGACTGGAATTATGGCATTCTAAATATTAGAGTAATTGAAAGTTACATGCTATGTGGTCTTCTTGTGTCTAAAATGTTCTCCATAACTGGTTGTTTGTGCTAGCTACGACTGTATTTTTCAAAGTGTGCTTCTCTATATTATTTTTGCACGGAATATAATGTTTGTGTAATTAATTGTTGCACCTTATATTAAGCTGACTTATGTAATGAATATTATTTACTTGGGTAAATTAGGAAATGGGAGCATTGTCAAGTCTTGTCAACTCCCTTGATTGATGGGATTTTTTTCCACCTCTACCTCAATCATTTCCTTGATTGACGGTAGTTAGGTGCTACATCTCCCCTATTAAGATGAGTTCACTTTACATTGCTGCTCCTATAGTTGAGTCAGTCATTTATTTTATTGCTTTCCTTTGGGACACTTGTCACCCTGATTTGTGCATGTCTAGAGTCTATATATTGTAGTCTATTTCTTTGTTTTACACACTAGGAATATAGATATTGGAATGTTGTTATTGTCATATTGTTTTCGTATTGAATCAGTGTCATATTGCTGTTATTGTTCCTAAGGTGATTTAATATGGCACAATGTTTAAAATAGGGTCTATAGCATAATTACAAGACATAGACTTGGCTTGGACTTGACAAGCTAGTTTTTGACTTGGACTTGACACTTAGACTTGGTTAGGACTTGGTAAATTGAAAAAACCATTAAATATTGAGTTAATAAGGATTTAAAGCTGTTATCATGCACCCTTCAATAAATAAATTTTAAAGGCACTATAATCTAATCAAGTAGAAGCTACTTTGATCACATACACTAGTATACATCAATTAGACGAGTACAAATGCATATTTTAAGAGAAGGAAACAATTCTTTTAAATATATAAAATTATAAATATTGTCTAGTGTAAACAAAACTCATGGATTATGAAATCCACAACGTCAAAACAAATATCAAAACTAAAAGTAGAACTATGGCTTAGAAGAGCCTACATCACTCGTTCCAACATTTGTAGCTATACAACAAGTACTGTAAGGGCATCTGAGATAGGTTCTCAATGATGATGTAACCATGATATCTACCTATGTATTAGTGACATCAACATTGAAGGGGTCTACTTGGGCTTTATCATCCTCTGTAATGGTTACTATTGTTGCCTCTAGATCCACTTGATCAACCCATGCAAGGCTATCTTCGTTGAAGACAAGATCCTTAGCCTCAATGATCTAATTTGACTATGAATCAACTTCCTCTAGAGTGATGGGAGATAAGTTGGTGCCTAGGATTTGCTTATGACAGAGGCACAGGTTGTAATGAACATAAACTAGATTGTTCAACCTCCGCACTAACAATTAGTTGTGTCTCTTGGAGTGTATGTGCTCAAACAGACACTAGTTATGCTTGCATCTTGAAGAATTGCATGGTTGGCTCAAGACACAAACTGAGATCCTTTGAAGATTTGACATATTAGCACCAAAGTTTTCCCACCATGAAAGAATTCAATCTCATTGTTAAACTTCAAGTTTCGATATTAATGGAAAAAATGAAAAGTCTTAAACTTAAATTATGTCTTTAATAAACTTTTGCCTGGCTGCAATGTTGTTTGAGTTGCCTTGCATATATTATGCACAAATATGCCCCCTTGTGCAAGTCTATAGGTCTCAATCTCATATATGTTCTTCACTCCAAGTTGAGGATCAAGTTCCATTTTCTCTATGATGGTGTAGAGCTCATTCAAAACCTCTTCATCCACCCTGAAATTCAGGCAGAATCTGAATACTGGATTCAAGAAATAAGCAGCTGCATGTAAGGGTTTGCAAATTTGATGGTGCCATCATTGAACAATAGTGTTCCATATGGGAGAGTATTTATCTTCAACTCGACTATAGATGGATCTAATGGCCTTCTTGGCCCTATCCATGCCCTCACATATATAGCCCATTGGAGGCTTCTCCTTATCAACAACTTGAAGGAGGACAACTAAAGGCTTTGTTAATTGCAAAAGAAGGGAACATAAATTGATAAACAAATCAAACTAATATAATTGATAAACTAGTAAAATTAACAAACATATTAACTTACATCTACGATTTCCTTCATTGGAAGCAAGAAGTTGTGCTCATTGAAAACCCAGTCAACCATGTCAACCTTTGCATTGGTCTTAGGATATGAAGATGTAGACCACTGGTCGCTAACAATCATGCACCTCAAGGCAACCTTTGATTGAAGCAAAGATTGTAATGTGATAAAGTTTGTTGCAAAGCAGATTATTTTAGGACGAACCAACTCCTCTTTGTTTATATACTATCTCATTAAGATGAGGAACCAAGCGTGGTTTTAAATGTATTTGCAAAAAAAATTACTATGCTCAACTCATGCTCCAATCTTTGGGATTTTCTTAATATCTTCCAATATGACGTCAAGGAAATGAGTAGCATAAGGAGTCCAAAATAAGGATGGCTGCCTGCTCATGAGAAGTTTGCTTGCAACACATTATTTGTAATTATTTGCATAACATTTACCTCTCCCATCTCGACCTCAACATCCTCTAAAACCTTATGAAGGAAATCAACATTTTTTGCCATTCTTGAGCATTGATAGTTTATAGGAAAATTGTGTCACATGAGAAAAAATAATGAAATTTTTAAAGTAGAAGTTAGAAATCTTGATCACCAAATCAATGAATTTCAGATAGTACAATTGCTTGAGGGAGAAAAAACTTGGCTAATCAGACTAGTCATGCACCTAGATGTTGAGTCTTTGGGACTTGTATCACCTTGCTTACCTCAGGACTTGTTGAATCTTGGTGAGTTCTATATCTTTGTTGTATAGTTTTCCAATTTTGATTGATTCCCCATTACCTATTGTGGGAGGCCTTTGGGAAAGAAATTGATTGTTCCATTGCATTCATAAGGGGTCAAATTAACTAGGATAAGTTGTCATTTTGTCCCCATTAGACACTGCGAAGTTATTCTAGTGTAAATTTATTTGCAGGGTTTGAATTTGCTTTTTGTGAGTAGCTTGGTTTTTGAAGCACATTGGTGCGAAAAGGACTTAACTGTTGTGTTTGAGGTGGTGAAAAATCTATAGATTGATATAAAATTTGTTCAATCCAAACCAAGTTGTCTATAAGACAATTTTTTTTGCCTGGGGAAGGAAGCCATACAAATTTTTGCAATACTATGCAATTTTTGAAAAAAACATTTTTTAAAATGTCTTTTTTGCTACAAAAAAACCTAAGAAAGATATTACAAATGCTATTTGTATAGAGCATTGCAAAGTGCTTTTTTTGGTAATATGTGGGGGGTTGGACCTCCCTGTACCTTATAGGGTATGACCTTGACGTATGCAAGGCTTGTGGGGGGCTTGCCTAACGATCCTTGCCTCTCATTTGGGTGGTAGCATGGTGCTCCAGTCTTTATTTAAAACAAAACAAGTTAGTTTAGCAGAGAAATATTGAATAATATCTAGCCAATTGTACTTACTCTAGTGGAAGTATACCATGATTATTTGTGTGATCTTTTTGCAAAATTATTAGTTGGAAGCTTCTTTACTATGACGATGATTTCAAAATCGTATTCCTTCCAATTTGGTTTCTTATCTTCCCCTGCCTTGATCATGGTACTTTGAAGTTTGACTGTTGATATTTCTGTGTATACCTCCAGTGTTTGTATTTCTCTTCTTTTGGTTTGTTTTAAAGCACTCATGTCCTGTGATCTTATTTATCCCACTAAGAGGGCTCCTCAGCTCAAGGAGAACATTCCACAGTTTCAACTGTCAACCTGAACCTGGAGCAGCTTTGAGAGCATATGAATGTCAATGAAAAATCTGTAAGAAGGTATCACACGACAATTTTCCTTATAGCTATTATGACTTTTATCTGTGGTTCTGTTTTGTTCTGTCACAGTTGATAACAAAATCTCATATATATCTATTTGCCTCTTGCATTGACTGCCATAGAAAATTCTTACAATAGTTATCGGCAGATCTGCTATGTTATAATCAAATTCCTCTTTATCGGTTCCTCTACTATCTTGGTATCTGTTTGACTACAGAAGCTTCACTTTATGTACTCCACAGCCCTTGGCATGTTCTTGGATTTTGTAAATTTTTTTAGTTTTAATACATTATTGGAAAAATATTCATAAAAGGTACAAAGATAAATGAGCTCCTCGTGCAGCTTATCTGGTTTTGTATTTTTTTTACATTAAGGCATATAATTAAAAAAAACTGATTACAAAGTAGGTCTGCCTGCCTTAAAAAGACTCATGGCTCATCAATTCTTGAGAATAAAGAAAATCCAGATGGACTGAATATATACAATCAGCAAGAGAGAAAGAAACCTCCAAACCCCATAGACAGAGCATAAGCATTTGGTCCCCTAAAGATTGTACATGCTCTAAGAATTATAAATAATGCTTGCCCTTATGTTTAAAACTAAGTTACCGGGTTCAGCCCTGGGAGGCTTGGGTTTATTACACAGGTAATTGGTAGAATATTGGATGATATTAACAATGAGCGAAAGCTCAATAAATAGGTTACAGGATGTACAAGAGACGGCAAGTTTCTGTATTTAGAAACTACCAAGAATTGACACACGATCCAAGACATAATTACAAAACCGTTACACTTACACGGTACTGACCATTAACTAAAAATAGAGATTCTAGAAGAATATAAGAATATCTTAATACCCTCCCTTAATGGTCAACCTATTTACAACACCAAGAGATCCCCTGAATTTTACAAACTTGTTAGGACTCAAGGACTTGGTGAGAATATCTGCTGTCTGATCCTCAGTTGGAACATACAGCAACTGAACTGTGCGGTCTTCAACCAGCGATCTGATGAAGTGACAATGTGTCTCGACATGCTTGGTTCTCTCATGGAAGACCGGATTCTTGGCAAGTTTGAGAACTCCCTGATTGTCGCAGAACAGGGGAGTCGGACCTGCTTGAGATATTTGCATATCGGCAAGCATCCCGCGAAGCCAAACTGCCTCACATGCTGCCTTTACTGCACCTCGATACTCAGCTTCTGTTGAGGAGAGGGCCACAACCTGCTGCTTCTTACTAGTCCATGTGACGGCACCGGATCCCAAATTGAACACATACCCAGACGTTGATTTTCGGTCATCAACTGAACCTGCCCAATCTGAATCGGTGAAGCCCCGAAGGCTGGGATCAGAATTCCTCGTGTAAAGGATACCAAAGTCAGATGTTCCCTTCACATACCGTAGCACATGCTTAGCCGCTACCCAATGATCAGCCTTGGGGGCTGTCAAGAATCTGGAGATGTAGTTGACTGCAAAACTGATGTTTGGTCTAGTAGCAGTTAAGTAGATAACACTGCCTACTAGCTGTCTGAATAGAGACTCATCAACCACGGGTGAGTCGAACTTAGCTGACAGCTTAAGTCCTTTTTTCATAGGAGTGGAGGCTGGTTTACAATCCTGCATGCAAAACTTATCCAGAAGACTGCGAGCATACTTTGACTGAGAGATGAAGATGCTATTTTGTGTTTGCCACACCTCAACACCGAGACAATAATGAGAAAGTCCCAAATCTGTCATATCAAAAGTTGTGCACAGGTTCTGTTTGATCTTAGCGATCAAGTGTGCCGAGCTGCCAGTAATGAGCAAGTCATCCACATAGACAACAAGCAACAGGATATCACTGCCAGTGTGTTTGATATATAAATTTGAATTAGATGGACTCTGTGTAAAGCCATGTTCTGTGAGGTAAGTATCAATTTTGATGTACCATGCTCTGGGAGCTTGCTTCAAGCCATAAAGTGCTTTGACTAGTTTACAGACCTTCTGTTCTTGACCTGCAACCTTGAAACTAGGAGGCTACGTCATGTAAACTTCTTCCTGCAACTCACAGTTGAGAAAGGCACTCTTCACATCCATCTGATGGACTTTCCATCCAAATTGGGCTGCTAAGGCAAGAACAAGCCGTATGGTGCTCATCTTGGCTGTAGGAGCAAAAGTCTCCTCGTAGTCGATGCCTTCTTTCTGTGAGAAACCCCGAACAACAAGTCGTGCTTTGTACTTGTCCAGGGTTCCGTCAGCCTTGTACTTAACTTTATACACCCATTTGCAGCTAATGGGTTTCTTCCCGGGAGGAAGATCAGAGAGGACCCAAGTGTGATTCTTCTGAAGGCTCTGGTATTCTGATTCCATTGCCGTATCCCACTCAGGAATGCCTTTAGCCTTTGAATGAGTCTGAGGCTCAAAGACACTGTGCAAGTTGGCCATGAGAGCAAAATTGACTGTAGGCTGCTTTTTGCTCTTATTCCGAGAAGATCTACCCTCAACAAGTTCATCATCATGAAGATCGGCAATCGTCTTTGACCACCATTTTGGTCGATGGGTAGAGGGGCCAACATTAGGGTCAACATCAGGTTCAACAGGAGGTTCTGGATCTGAATCAAGTGCATCAGGAGGAGGTTCTACGTCATCCTCAGGAATTTCAGGCTGAGACTCATCAGAATTTGAGTCTGAGGAATAATCAGCATCCCTCCCATCAGGTGGACCTAATGGTAGACGAATACCCAGGTCAGGAGCCTGTAAAGGTTGATCCTCTGACTGCTGCACAGAAGAGGGGGAGAAGAAAGGTCCCCGCTCTTCATCAAAAACCACATCCCGACTGAAGATGAGACGTTCTGTCTCGATGCCAATTAGCTTGTAGGCTTTGTGGTTATCACTGTATCCTGTGAACATGAGTTTCTGACTCTTGGAATCCAGTTTGGAACGCTTGGCATTTGGAATCCAAACATAAGCAAGAGAGCCAAACACTTTCAGATGACTAACCCGCGGCTTGCAGCCAGTCTAGACTTCTTCAGGAGTCTTCTCCTTGACTGCATAGGTCGGAGATCGGTTAAGGAGATAGACTGTAGTATACACAACTTCGGCCCAAAATTTCTTGGGAACACATCTGTGCTCCAGCATGGAACGAGCTAGCTCAGTTATAGTGCAGTTGCGCCGCTCTACAACACTGTTCTGCTGTGGGGTGTAAGGTGTAGTCAATTGGCGTTTGATGCCATGTTTTTCACAGAAGTTGGAGAAGTCATGAGAACAAAATTCCCCCCCATTATCTGACCTAAGAGTTACAATGGAACACCCAAACTCTTTTTCTACTAAGGCCTTAAACTTCTGAAAAATTAAAAACACATTTGATTTCTGCTTAAGAAAATACACCCACATTCTTCTACTAAAGTCATCAACAAACAGTAAGAAATATTTGCATCTAGTAACAGAAGGAGTATGCATAGGTCCACAAACATCAGCATGGACAAGTTGAAGTACCTTGGATGCACGCCAGGAGTCACCAGTCGGAAAGGGTGTGCGATGTTGTTTCCCAGCTTGATAGGATCCGCAGGCACCGAAGTTCTGAGACTGAATCTCAGGAAGCCCATTTACAAGGTGCTGTCGGGAGAGCTGAGACAGGTAATGCACGTTCAGGTGCCCATACCGTTGATGCCAGAGACTGGTGATGGAAGAATTCCGAGTTGCTAGGGCTGATTCTGGAGGACCACCCGAATCCACAAGTCTGTACAGACCATGATCCTCAATGCCAACAACTACAGTGCATTTGGATAGTCGATCAATGATAGAGCACTTATGAGTGCTGAAGACCACATCAAGGTGGGGAGAGTGTCGCATGATCTGGCTGACTGAAAGTAGATTAAGTTCCATGCCAGGAACATAATACACATTGAGGAATATGAGATTCCTCCCACCAGACTGAATTTGAACAGTGCCCTTGCCGGCAACTGTGTACTCTTCACCACCACCAAAAATGAATCACTGAAAGGGGAGAGGTCGGTGAACCAATCACGTCTGTGAGTGAAATGACGCAAGGCACCAGAATCTATGTACCAAGCAGAGGATTTGACATGGTTTGCTGGTCTTTTAGCCATGAAGGCGTAAAAGGCAGACTCCTTCTGCTCAGTGTGCTCCGCTACATGTGCACCTCCGCTACATGTGCACCTTGCTGAGACCCTTCCTGTCGCTTTTTCTCAGAAGCCAATCGAGCACGACAGTGCTTCTTCATGTGGCCGAACTTGTGACAATAATTGCACTGCACATTCTTTTTCGGAGGGTGGTCCTGAGATTGTCCAGAGCCTTTCTGCTGTGAAGGCTGACCTTGCCCTTTGTGCTTGGACTGAGGGTTGGCTATGAAAGCCTGCTCTGTAGATGAAGACGAGGCACTACTACCAAACTGTTGTTTCCAACGATCTTGCTGTAAGAGGGTGGTACAAAGCGTTGAAAACTTCAGATCAACATTAACAAAAGTAATGTTCAGAGTCTCTATGAAATGTTCATAAGACTTTGGTAGACTTTTCAGAGTGATGACAACCATGTCTTCTTCCTCCATCTTCCGACCAATAGCCTCTAACTGATCTCGGATTTCCTGGATCTTGTTCAGGTGCGCCTGCAAGGTTGTCTTCTCATCCATAACGATGGAAAACAACATGTTCTTCAGGAAGAACGCACGGCTCTTGTCGGAGGTTTCATACAAACCTTTGAGATGATCCCAAATTTCAGTGGCTGATTGTCCAATCGGAATCTGAGGTAACTGATCATCTGTAACTAAAAGTTTAATAAGCATGACAGCTTCACGATTCTGCTCATCAAACTTTTCCTGAGCTTTGTCTGCAGTAGTGGGTCGAGTAACAGTGCCCAGAATCATTTGATCAAGGCAGCGGTATTCAAAGATGGTCATCATCCGTTGCTTCCAAGTGTTATAATTTCTGCCATTGAAGCGTTGACTGCCTTCCAACATAATGTTGGTCAATGACGCCATCTTGTACGTTTCCCAATGCACGAAAAACGAGAAAACTGAGAGGAGACGCAAGCACGAAATTCAAAGCACGAATCCCAAGGCAAAAAACAAAGGCAGATGCTGGTACAGGCTGCAGAAAGTACAGTGTACAGATGGCATAAAAATCGAGAAAATTTTCCGATTGACCTAGAAAATTTTGACAACAACCCAGTTGAGCTCTTGAAAAACCCAGAAAGAATTTGGAATCGAAAAAAATTTCCGAAGTGAGTTGACTAGTCAAAATCCTAATCGAGTTTGCAGGATGCCCTAGCCGCCATGAAAGCTCAAAAACTTGCCGAAATAAGCTCGAATCTGCACAAAAAATTTGATAGAAGGTATGCCAAACCCTAGGCGACCAGGAGGCGACCACGTTCAGAATAAAAACCGAGCTCAAACTCCAAGAACTCAGAAAAAAATTCAAGCTCAAAATGCGTCTGAAAAAAACGCGGATTCTTCAGCGCCCACACACAAAAATTCGCGCGGTCACAGGCAGAGAAACGCTCAGAAGTTGGCGTCCTTACACAAAGGCGCACGAAAAGAACAAAACGACGCATGAAATGAAGAGCGCGGGCAGAAGTCGCGCGAACCACAGAATGAAACGCGACCAGCAACAAAAAAAACATGTCTTTGAAACACCCGAAAAATTCCCACGAAATTGCAGCAGGAGTATCGCGATTTTTAGTGAGAGAATACTCACGAAAAAAAAATTTAAACAAGAACCCTCAAATTTCGAATTACAGAATTCTTGAAGTTTGGAAAAATTTCAAAAGAGATTTTAACCTCGCTCTGATACCATACACAGGTAATTGGTAGAATATTGGATGATATTAACAATGAGCGAAAGCTCAATAAATAGGTTACAAGATGTACAAGAGATGGCAAGTTTCTATATTTAGAAACTACCAAGAATCGACACACGATCCAAGACATAATTACAAAACTGTTACACTTACACGGTGCTGACCATTAACTTAAAATAGAGATTCTAGAAGAATATAAGAATATCTTAATAGGGTTTGATCCGGGTTCGGAATTCGGGTCCGGTTCGACCAAATTCGACCAGGGTTCAAAAAAACGATTGTGGGTTCGAATCGGGTTTGGAACCTTGACTGTGGGTCCGACCAAGGTTTGAATTTTTCGAACCCAGTTCGAACCCGGGTAGAATTTCATGCCCAGGCGGGCTTTCAAATGCCTTTTTACAAATTTTTAATATTTTTTGAGTCTTTGTTGACTTTTAAATAGTTTTTTATTCCTTCAAACTTGATGTATGTGCATTCAAACTTGGTGTATGTGCATTCAAACTTGCGCCTTCTTACACACAAGCAATTGGCTACATTCGAAAAAGGCAGAGGACTTGGTGTATGGGCATTCAAACTTGAGCCTCCTTACACACAAGCAAAGTTCCTACAAAGGAGACACAAGGAGGTGGGATATTGAGCCAGAGCAGCTTGACTTGGATGCTTCCACAAGTCACTTAGCTGCACTTGATATTGATGATGACTATGAGCCTGAACTTGAAGTAGCTGCTGAGCATGAGAGTGGTAGTGTCAGTGCTAGTGGCAGTGCTTGTGCGAGTGCCACTAATGCTATTTGTTGTTCTACACAAAATGTAGCATCTAATGATGCTGATGATGCTGCTTTTTTTGATGATCCATATGATTCAGATTGATCAATGATCAATAATTATTAATGGCTGATTGTAAACACTTGACATTTTTATGTTTGATGATTTGAGTATAAAGTGGTGGTGTATTTTTGCTATGTTATTTGACTATTAATATGGTGGTGTATTCTGAAATTAATTACTGCTGCAAATATGTATATATTTCTGATTTTTATATGTTTTTGTATTACCGAACCCAAAACGAACCCAAATCCCCAAAAAAAAAAATTCCCGAACTGGCGAACCGGGTTCTTGAACCCGAACCCGAACCCAAAACCGAATCGGTAACTTAGGTTTAAAAAAGTGGACCAACAGGAAAACCATTTAAAAATAGTAATAATAACGTTAACCATGGTGGAATAGCAGGAAGAACACCAGAATAATCTGCACGCCAGCAAGAAACACAGCAGCAGGAATCATGAATCCAGAGAGGCATTGGTGTCAGCATTCACAAAATTACTAAAGTGTCTGCTCATATCCCAGATAGTACAAGTTATCTGGCTTTATTATCATGCCATTGTGGTTTTTGTTGAAGTAGAGTTAACACCCTGTATCTTTTTTCTATTTATTTCTTAATTTCTTAATTCTCAACACTTAGTTGTTAGGGCTTTGCTTCTATGGATGATTACCGAAGTTGCATGGTGCTGGCTTGAATTGGGACACCTCTGCTGGAGTTAGGGCTAATCTCTTTTGAATTCAAAACAAAGGACCTAGATAAATTTAATGAGAAGTGCAATTTATCTTGAACTACATTCCTATTATTGGTGGTTATCTGTTATTTTGCTGTTACATTACCGAAGCATATGTTTTACTTTTTATGCAATTTCATGGTTTTTATTTTTCTTCTCTTCTATCAGGGATTGATAACAAAGATAGATGAAACTGGAGAGTCAAATGGCAACTCTGAGACTGCTGCTATTCTTGCAGCACAGGTATCTGGGTTTTTTATTGTTAATCAAGTAAATGGCAATCTGAAAGTTCAAGTTTGTTGAGTAATATGATTTCTTGAATTGACAAAAGAAATAAACTTAGCAAAACAATTAAGATATTGTGAAAAATGAGTTGGTTATATGCTCTAGAATTTTTTTTCTCTGTTGTGGTGTTATATGAGGTATGTCCAGCCTTCTTTCAGGATGAATTCTATACACATTCAATTTGATTGTAATTTTTCTCTCATAGGTTATGCTCTATAGAAGTTTTAATCTAAGTGTAAATTAAAATTTATAGAAGCTTTAGCATTTGAGTTACATTGCACCAATGGGTGAGGTCATCTCGCTAAGATAATAATGCTGACAAGTGTGAAAAATTTCAAGATAATTGCAGTTATTTGCAGAAGCAAAGTTTAATAGCATTGGTGATGCCTTACCTCACCTAATACATTGGGATGTAGAGGCAAATGCTCTTATAAAAAATAAAGTGAAATGCTGAAAAATTGAAAATGTAGTTGGAACTACATTTTTAAATCACTAAGTATCACTGTTGTGCTTGCAAAAAATGAACTGTTTTGTTCTTTGCCTCTATAGCTCATAGTATATGTTCTGAATAAGCTTGGATTAGGTCCTCTGAAAGGAATCGAAGATATCAATTTTGTGTCAATGAATTAAACAATGGGGGCCTTTCATTGCTTCTGAAACGAGTTTGAGTAACCTTCTCGTCATTCTGGTGTTCTCTGATAAGAGTTGCTTCATTTTGAATAAGTGGAACCATTTTCTTTTAAGTTGTACAGGTTCCTCAATTTCAAAAGCGTGCTACTTCTGGGGTCAATTTATGTCTATATAATAATATATCTGTCATCTCTTATACATCTGAGTACAAAGGAATTATAGTCATGTTTACTCAACTAGGACTCAACTGCAGCTAAGTGCTAGCAGTGTGTTAAATATATTATTATACCAAGATTCTGTTATGTGCTGATATGTTTTGAGGACATGTAAAGGAACCCTCTGAATTTCAGGGAATGGCACAGGGGTTACAATGTTCACATGAATATTAAAATATTTAATATTATGAAAAATACAAGACATAGAATGATTACCAAGATATATGAATTAACAAAAAAGTGAAACTCTCCTTAAATAAGAGTTACAAAAGAACTATCCGTAAATGATAACATTGACAACTAATAAAGCGAAGGATAAGACCTTATTTAAAAGAATAAAAGTATATTACAATATTATTTTAATACCTTCCCTTAATGATCAATCTGTTAACTACACCAAGTTTATCCCAAAATTTTACAAATTTGTGAGGACTCAAAGGCTTGATAAGAATGTTTGCCGTTTGATCCTCAATTGGACAATCCTGCAACATCATCAATGCAAACAATTAATCTCCACATGTTTTGGTATGCTCGTAGAAGAATGGATTCTTGGCAAGCTTTAGCACACCCTTTGATTGTCACAAAACAAGTGTGAAGGCCTTGCTTGAGACATTTTCATGTTTGAAAGCATCCCTCAAAGCCATACTGCCTCATATGTTGCTTTGATTGTTCTTTGATATTTTGCTTCTGTTGAGAAAAGAGCTATTCCCTATTGCTTCTTACTAGTCCATGTGACTGCACGGTGCACCCATGCCGAGACTGAAAACTTATCTAGAAGTGGATTTTTTGTCATCAACAAAACCTACCCAATCTGAATTTGTGAACCCAACCAGATTAGGATCTTTGCTTATGTTGTATGGAATGCCAAAGTCAAGTGTTCCTTTCACATATCTTAGCACCCACTTCGTTGTGACCCAATGTTCTACCTTTGGTGCTGTTATGAAATTGGAAATGTAACTCACAACATAGCTCAAACTAGGTCTAGTGGCTGTAAGATAGACAAGGCTGCCCACTAGTTGCCTCAAAGGTTACTCATTTATTACCTTTGAGTCTGTTTTGGCTGAAATACTCAGCCCTTTCTCCATAGTTGTAGATGAGATTTTGCAATTTATCATTCTGAACTTGTTGAGCAAACTCCTGGCATATTTAGATTGAGAAATAAAAATAACACTACCTATTTGCCAAACTTCTACGCCTAGGCAGTAATGTAGGAGGCCTAAATCCTTGTCAACTACTTGTTCAATCAAATGCTTGTCAATTTTTATGTACCATGCCTTGGGTGCCTACTTCAAGCCATATAGAGCTTTCTTCAATTTGCAGCTGATGCTCCTTTCCTACAGCTTGAAAACCCTAAGGTTGAGACGTGTACACTTCTTCATCCAAATTGCCATTGAGGAAGCCACTCTTTACGTCCATTTGATGGACTTTCAAACCAAACTGTGTTGCCATGGCTAGAACAAAATGGATGGTGCTCATCTTTGCTGTAGGAGCAAAGGTCTTGTCATAGTCGATGCCCTCTCTTTGTGAGGACCCTTTAGCAACCAACCGAGCTTTATATTTGTCAAGTGTACCATTAGCTTTGTACTTGACTTTGTACACCCATTTGCAGCCAATGGGTTTCTTCCTTGGTGGAAGATCTAAAGAAACTAAGTCTTATTTTTCATAAGACTTATGTTTGGTTTCCATGGATTTTTCCCATTCAGGTTTTCCTTTTGCCTCTACAAATTCTTGGGGCTCATAAACTCCCTAAAGATTGGCCATAAGAGCGAAGTTAAGTGTGTTTTGCTTGCTCTTGCCTCAAGATGATCTACCCTTGATCATTTCATCATCTCGAACATCACCAGTGACGCTATCCCACCACTCTGGTCTCTTAGGGCCGTCTTTAGCCTAATCAGTTGTCACCATGACTTGGGCTTCTTGTTTCTATGTCATTTGGATGCCGATCCAGGTTATCTTGAAGAAAATCTTTTGGTACTGGTACTTGCTTGGGAGACACCACATGCTCAAAATGAGAATCATCATGCTTAGAATTATTAGAGTCCCCCCCTTAGGTGGAGCTAATGGAAGCTTGACACCTAAATATTTAGCCTTCAAAGTTTGATCTTCAATACGCTTGATCTCTGAAGAGAGATGAAAGGGCCCAACTTCTTCATCGATCACAACATCCTTGTTGAAAGTTGAGCAATCAGTGTCAACATTAATTAGCCTGTAGGCTTTATGATTGTCGCTGTACCTTGTAAGCATTAACTTTTGACTCTTCAAGTCCAACTTGGTTTTCTTTGCATTTGGAATCCAGACATATGCAGTCGAACCGAAAACTTTAAGATGACTCACCTTAGGTTTCCTCTTAGACCAAACTTCCCTTGGGGTCTTCTCCTTCACTGGTTGTGTAGGAGACTTGTTGAGAAGATAAATTGCAGTGTAAATTGCCTTAGCCCAAAACTTCTTGGGAACACTCTTGTTCTCCAACATATATTGGGCCATCTTTGTAATAGTACGGTTCCTTCTCTCATTTGCTCCATTTTGTTGTGGAGTATAGGGTGTTGTGTATTGACGTTTTATATTGTGTATTGAATTCTTTTTGCACAAAATTCACCTCCGCTATCAGATCTAAGAGTTATGATGTGACATCTTGACTCATTCTCTACTAATGACTCAAACTTTTGAAATTCTTTAAACACATTTGATTTTTTTAGACTGCAAGAATCGGGTAGCCCCCTCTATAAATTGCAGTGCACCTAGTAAATTTTTTTCACGTGACCGATGATGCGATGCGACATGCCCTCTCGTACCACAAGGACGGGGGAGACTAGACCTCGTGAACTCTTGTTTGCAACATGATGCTTCAGCTAGTCAAGCTAGGCCCCTCACCACAAATACATTTGATTTTGATTTCAAGAAAAACACCCACATTTTCCTACTGAAATTATCAACAAACAAAAGAAAGTACTTGGCATTAGTGACCGATGCCGCATTCATTGGTCCAAAAACATTTGCATGAACCAATTGTAGGACTCTTAAGGCTCTCCAAGCTTATCCGTTTGAAAAAAGATTTCGGTGCTGATTCTCTGCTTGGCAAGCTTTCGCAAACACCATATATCTGTTGTTGAATATTAGGAAGGCCTTCTACCAAATTATCTTGAGATAACTAAGAAAGATGAGATAGGTTTAGGTGCCCATATCGCAGAGGCCATAGTGTACTAATAGTAGATGCACTCGTGGTTGTTGATACATGCTCCCGAACCTCTCCAGTATCAACAAGCCGATACAAACCATGATCTATGCCGACTGCCATAGTCTTGTTTGATTCCTTGTCAACTAATAGCATTTATGTTTGCTAAAAGTGACGCCATATTGGGACTATGGCACATAATCTGACTCATAGAGAGCAATTTGAGCTTCATTCTCGATCCGTAGTACCAATTGAGAAAAAATGAGATTTATCCCTCCAAAAGATATTTGCACATTTCCTTTGCCAACAACTGTGTACTCCTCATGACCACTGAGGATCATTGAATCTGAGCAAGTTGTGTACTCTATGAACTAATCTTTCTTGCGGGTGAAATGTCAAGATGCTCCAAAATCAATATACCACACAAATAAAATTTGACATATTTGTTGGTCGTTTGGCCATGAAAGTATAGAAGGTTGACTCCTCCTGCTCAATGTTTTGTGACATGAGCCTTTTGTGGAGGCCCTCCTTGGTTGGATTTCTGTTTAGCCAACCTCTTTTTGAAGTGCTTCTTCATATGACCAAGTTTACCACAACAATGACGTGATATTTTTCAGATTCTTCAAAGTATCTTCATTATTTCCTTGTCCTTTCTTTCGAAGCCACTTGCCTTTGCCCTTGTCCTTGGCTACTATGGCTTGTTTCACGCTTTGAGTATTACTGTTGCTACCAAATTGCTGCAAGAGCTTATTGCATAGCTCTTCATATTTTAGGTGCTACCAAATTGCTGCAAGAGCTTATTGCATAGCTCTTCAAATTTTAGGTCAACATTGGTAGATGTGATGTTGATTGTCTCAATGAAATTCTCAAGTGCTCGTGGTAAGATTTTTAACGTTATAACCACCATATCTTCTTCCATCGTGCGGCCTATGGCTTGCAAGTGATCGCGAATGTCTTTGATCTTTCTCAAATGATCTTGCAAAGATGTCTTCTCATCCATCATGATTGAGAACAATATATTCTCGAGGAAGAAGGCCCTGCCTTTATCTGATGTCTCATGTATATCTTGTAGGTGCTTCCAAATTGCCGCAAAGGTTTTGTTTGTTTGAAGTTTGAACCTCCAAAAGCATTTCATCTGTTACTGATAAGCTGATCAGCATAGCATTTTATTGATCACACTCATCAAACTTGTCCTTGTCTTTACCCGCAATTGCTAGTCAAGTGTTAGTACCAATGGCGGTCTTATGGAGGCATATGTACTCGAAGATCGTGAGAGTGCGTTGTTTCTAGGTGTTGTAATTCTTGCCAGTGAAGCGCTGGCTGCCTTCCATCATGTTGTTGGGTAATGAAGCCATCCCTCCTGTAATTCATAATCACAGAAAATAAAGAAACTTGCTGTGGTTAGACGTGAAAGTTTGCAGGTCAAACCTTAGTCAACACATGACAGCCATAATTTTGTAAAAAAACTGCCAAAAAAATGATGAAGAAGCCCACAACAGGGTCTGAAAACCTTAGCTGTGCAGCAAAAACATTATTTAATCAAAAAATCTTCAAAACAATTGCAAAAAATTTGTGGAAATTTCGGCTAAAACCCTAGCCGCTTTGTTGTATCCATGATTTTGTCAAAAAAATCACCAAAAATGTCAGAAAATCCTGTCGCGCATGTGTGCAACTGCAAAAATCCTCACGATTTAAAAAAATGCCAAAAACCTCTAAAATCCCGTCATGCCATGATTTTGTACAAAAAAATGATGAAACACTGTACAAATTGCAGGTTAAGAAAGGCACATGAATTGTTCAAAAAATAGTGCGCAATTTTTTACTAGAAAAATCCATGATTTTCACTGAAAAAATAAGTGATTTTTTAGGGGAAAAAAATGTGATTTGCAGATGATAATATAGTCGTGATTTTTCCAGAAAAGAATGGCGTGATTTTTGCAGGAAAACCCAATTTTGAACTGAATATACTGTGATTTCTAACAAAACATGGAGTGCGATTTTCAGATAAAACCCACGATTTTTATGCAAAAAGAAACAATGTGATTTTAGATAGTTATTTTGTGAACTTTAGAGGATTTTAGGGGGGCATTTTTAGACTTATTGAACATTGTATACTTTATTTGTAATGTCCCAAACTAGGTTCTTAATATTCATGCAAGATTCTAGCACTTTCTGATCACCAAGATCTTGAAGAGGGCTGGGTGAGAGCATACAAAGACTAGAATGCAAGCAATAATCAAATGTATTTCACTCATTGATGGCAAGCTGCACAGTTACAATGTATGCAATGACAGATTATGAATGATAGTTAAAGAGCTTGATGGCTAAGCCTTCAAAATTGAATACAACTTCTAAAGCTATTGGTGGAGAACCGCATAGATTTATACATTGAAACAATGCACACTATTTCTGATTTATAACCACTGGAATGATTAGCCAATGTATTATTAAGCAAATCTGATGCAAATCTCAACTGAAACAAATCCAAAATTTAAGATGACGTCGCTGAAACAGACCACTGTATTTCAGGATAAATATAACAATCTTTGTGCAATAAATATTACCTAGCAACAATATTTAGGTTCAGCTCACAGTAACGTACAACAGCCTTATAACAGACAAATACATAATGTAAATCCAATTCCAAAACTCAGCAAGGTATGGATTGGTAATAACAACAAATACCCTGCACTTTATGGACTGATGACAGTCCTCCTGGAAACAGCCATAAATCCTACACAGTGAATACTCTGAAGTGCACAACATTGGTAAGGCTCTATCTGTATGGCAGCAACAGCCATTTAAACTGTTGGATTCTATGCTAATCCTGTATGATGGCAGAAAATTGTGGTACACCTGCTGATGTTTGGTGCTCAGAAATAACTTCATACATAGTTATCAATCAATGCATGATGGTACGGCAGGACATGTCTTACAAAAGTTAATTGAATTCCTTTTTTCATTTAGTATGGCAGCTTTCAACCCCATAAAATTATAAAGATTTGCACACGATATAATATTATATGTAAAGCAATAATATTATAATAATATGGAACACACACACAACCTTTTAAACTCAAATATTTTTTAATGCACCCAAGCATTCTCACCTTCATTCAGCCCTGCAAATTTGGCAGACCAAAGAATAAAATGTGTTAGACTTTGTCCCTTCCTTGCACAGAAACTGCAAGTTAGATATGTGAAAATGTCAAATGGTAAAACAGCTAATACTAGACGGAAAGGTATCACAGTTTTCACAATACTCTTATTAACTTGTACGGCTGGATATGAATCTTCAGAATGTTGCATTCAGATTGTAGAAAATGCAGGCCTAGCTCTCTAAACTGCTATTTTCTTCAGCAAATCAATCTCAAATAATTCTGAAATAACTTTGAAACACTCACAGTAAATTAAGTGCTATAATGTTGAAACCCATCACAAATAAAATATAAGCTTCCTTTGCATAATCTACAAATCTTAAAAGAAAAACTGAAACTAAAAATATTCAAGATCTTCAAATAATACCCCCAAAATTGGAATAAACTGCAAATCACACCAATCACCAAAATTTGGAAACATTTACTACCAATGTGATCCCCAAGTGGTTATAGACAAATTGGTTTTCGTTCTTTGCTTGCCTGGAAATGGAAGGGTCTTCATCCTTTGATTACTTGCACATCAAGGGTTTTCATTCTCAAGAGAAAATGGATGAACTCAAGGTCCAAGCTATTGTTGAAATCAATTGGATGAAATGTTCAGAATGCCTTCTTTTTCTCCAGCCAGGCTCCTTCACTAATTTAAGCCTATTTCTAGAAATGTTTAGAATACACTTTTTAATTTAATATTATATTGGCCTTCTATAAACTCTTTTTTAATATTTCACTTGGTCCCTTAGTTCTAGCAACTGTCTTTTAAAAAAATACTTTATTGGACCTTTCTTTTTAGTAATAAAATAATATTAAGGTGCCCTTTTAATAAAATAAATTCACAGGGACAACTTGAGATATTATTTTCTTAGCTTAATGGAAAATTTTTGGACACGACGTTATTTAAAAAGAGATGTTTTTTATTAATAAAATGGAAGGTATTTATTTTAGGTAGTCATTTTTCCCACTTTAAGAGTATTTTAGGGGGGGGATTTTTAGACTTGTTGAACATTGCAAACAATAAGCTGTTTTTTAATTTTGGTGCAATACAATTTCAAAATTCAAACAAATTTTACAAACCTAAAACAAATTGTAGTGTTCAATATACATGATGCCTCTGGTTTATGTTTACCAATAAAATTGTTTTGATTGGAGTACATCTAACACCTAATATAGGTGTGACAATGGTTTCTAAGGCTTGGATCCTATAAATTGTTGGGAGAAATAAGGACATGGAAATTTTCATTTTTCCACTTCTCTTTGTTACCCGTTTGTCACCATTGCTAGATGTAAATCATAATAGTAAGAAATTTGGAGTAGGATTTCTTTCTAAGCAAGTGTTGTTGATAGGATGAATCCATTTCACATGTTGCTAAGTGCTACTCCACTTTGACATGCTTTAACATCTTTTTTACATACTCACGGGTATATTGAAATTATGAGCTTTTCCTACGTATTGATTGGTATATTGGAAGGGTGAGCATATCAAGAGGTTGGTATATTGGTTTAGCGGTATATAGGAAAGGAAATCTTTTGGAGAGATGAACCAATCCATCTCCAAGGACAACGAAGTGCATTGAATCACTTCAATTGTTGGTACAACACTAATAGTAATTGGAAGGACACCTTATTAGAATGGTCAAGGCAAGTTGAGAATATTCTCATCTTTAACAATTTGTGTTTTGACATTTGTGATGGAGACACACAACTAGATGAAACACAATCATATGCAAAAAATAAATTTGGAGACATAAAAGAACTAAGGCATTGGCCTTGATAAGGGGCATGGTTGATGGAGAAGTCTTTCATCATAAACAAGGGTGCAACACAACATTGGAAGCACTAAACAATTTGAAGGATTTTTATGGTTTCCAGTCGAAATTGGAATTCATACAAATATAGTTCAAGTTGTTCAACCTTACGTTGAAGCATGTTGATGTAACGAGTTTGGCTTAAAAAATGAAAGCAATCAAGAGTGATGTTGAAGTTGCTGGTGCTAAAATATATACGCGCACACACATGTGTGTGTGTGTGTGTGTTTGTGCCTTCTTAAAAGATTTTCATCTCACATATTCGACCTATTGGGAGTCATTTCAAGCAAGTAATCAATTGAAGTCTCACTTTTGATTAGTTGCTTGAAAAAATGACTGAAAGAGAAAAGGCCTTTGGAAGAAGAATTGAAACCATAGGAGAGAATATTTGCTATGGTCACTAAAAAGGCAATACTTCCAATAAAGTTTCATCTTCAGAAAATGAAAGAAATGATAGAGGTAAATGAGGAAGTAGAGGACTAGGAGGTAGAATTGGCAGCAACAAATGTCAACACCATGAGAAGCAAAATGATAGACAAAATTTGTGTTGCAAACAATGTGGTAGAAAAGGGAGTCATGAGGCTCACAAGTTTGAAATGTCATGGAATAAGATTGATACCTATCAAAAACAAAAGGAAGCAAATAGGGGAAAGAGGAAAATCTCAAAATCTTATTTGTCTTAGTTTGCAAGTGAATGTGTGCTTTCTGTATTAGATGATGTCAACCATGTCTATGAATTTGACTTGGTGTGATGCTTGGTTCCTAGATAGTAGTGACGCACAATATATATGACTTTCCAAAGGGTCTTTTTTGAGGAATTTCATGAAGAAAGATGTGGCCATGTATATTTGACAATTGAAGGAAAATGGACAATTTGACTCAAGATACAAGGACTTCTAGGTTAAATTCTTCACAATGCCCTATACCTTACTCAACTAAAACGAAAATTGTTGACCTTGGTGCTCATTTGGCAACAAGGCCAATCCACTTTGTTGGATGATTGTAATGTCCCCTAGTTGGGATATGCCTGAATTTGCCCAAAAAGTAACAATTCCAACAATATAGTTTGTTTTACAAATAGTATTCTAAAATTAAATCATATAAAAGTTATTGAACTTAAGAGTAAAAGAACAATTAATATAAATAACATTGCCTAATTGGGTCTAATCTATAGTTTCATTTCCAATAACCAATCATAGAAAGGATTGGAAAGGAAAGCATGGTAGGGTGCTCAGAGTCTGTTCATCACGATTAAGCCCAAGAGCGTGGCAATCACCCCTAGCCCCAAGTGGCAGGAACTCCCGTTACCATCCAACATGGGGTGGTCTAATTACATTGTGGAACTCGGGGACTGTTCATCACAATTAAGCCCAAGAGTGTGGCAATCAGCCCTTGACCTCAAGTGGTAGGAACTCACGTTACCATCCAACATGGGGTGGTCTACTTACATTGTGGAACTGGTCTGCTGCCTCTCCCAAATGTGTTCCATTGCAAATCCATGCTTGATAGATTAGATCCATCATTATAAGATCCTTAAATAGATTAGCAATTCCCATTAGTAACTAAGTTAAAGATACATAAGAGATTATATATATAAAAACGTTATACTCCATCATGATGCATACCAGTCACTTATGATATCCAATGGCTGCAGCCTTTCTGAATGCGGATCTTATTTTTTTTCTGATCTCCTTTGATTTGTATGTTCTCTTTAAATCTGCACATTCTACCTTTCAAATCTGCTCAATAATATAGTTATATGTTTGCTGTTACTCTTCCTTATACTCAGAAAATATTCCTTGAATTCCCTCCCTTCTTCACTCAAAATCCCTATGCATTTATATCTTCCTTATGCCTCTTCATGAAAAGAGACATCCCTTAGAATAGTCACAACCTTTTGAATGGACATGTCCTTTAAGGAAAGATTGCTTCTTTTAAAACTAATTATAATTGCTACTCCCCTTAAATGAATGGTTGCCTTTTTACTCACTTCTTCACAAAGTCTTAATTGTTGCCTTCATTAAATCACTGCATATTATCAAAGATAATCGCTGCTCTTCTTTTAACATTACCGCTGCACCTTATTCACATTAAATACTACTTTTTTAATACATCCTTGCTGCTTAATTCTTCATATCACTCTTACTCATTTTTATTCTCATTCTCGGGCGATTAATACATACTTATATTTTCCTTTTACTTAAGCACCAAGATATGGTTGGCTGGCATGAAAGTATGGATCGGCCAGCAAACAATGTATAATACATTTTTCTTTCATAGTTGGCCATCTTGAGTATAGAATAAATGTAATAAATGTCTCATTTCTGAAACAGACCTAGTGCTGCCAAACGGGCAATTTAGTGGCCGGCCTTCAGCCTTAACAACCTTATTTGCTTTTCTTTAATTGACATTATGCTTATGTAAGGTTAAATCAGTGTATGCTTCATGATATACTTTAGTGTTGCAATTTGATCATGGCGGGGGCATCTAAGCTACTGGTACGCCCATATATGGCCTTGGGTACGATACGGGTACGAGAAACGGTATGGAAACAAAGAAAATACGTCCAGGATACATTTTTTTGACTGTGGAAACGACCAGGAAACGATTTCATTACTGTGGGTACGAAATTTCGTTTACGGTTCGAACCTGGACCAAATCCATGAGTTCAAACACCCAGGCCACAAGTTTTTCAATGTTTTTTGGATTTTTTAATTACTTTTTTGACTTCTAAACAATTAAATATGTTAGTCTAATTGTATGGTGACAATCTTATTACGATATTCAAATGTGTTAGGGTGCCATTTTCAAGATTAAAGTCCATTTTGTATATCACTATGCCAGAGCAGCAGTTTGACACTCTTGCTGTATATAGCAGTACTGGTCTTAATATAGTGGCTACATGTGTTACAGGAATTTCTGTAGGAGTCTTCAGTGTAGGTCTTTGTGTTTAGAGGCTATAAGTCCAGTGAAGAAGTTTGAGTCTAGTGCTGTACAGTAGTACAATGATGGGCTGCTCTACAATGACGATCTAACTCAATGGCCACTTATGGGGTTTGCTTTAGGTATTTTCAGGAAAAGACTCCATATTTAGATGTTGTTACGTGACAGTAGTAGTTTGATAGTTGATATTTAATTGTTTAGAAGTCAACAAAAAGCATAGTTCCACGGAGTTTCGGGGACGGGGATGGGGGGACGGCAGGGGATGCGTTTCAGGGACGCGGGGGCGGGGGGTCTAAGTTTGGGGGCGGCAGGGGGACGGCGGCGGGGGAGTGGTGCGCTGAAATACATATAGTACTTGAAAAATTAATTATAAAAAGATGTATAACTATAGAAGCCTAAGGAATAAGTAAACTTTAGAGTTTAAACTTTAAACACATTGCAATGATTTCATTGAATTAGTGAAGGTTGTGGAATACAGACCCTGTTCCAAAATCCCCATTTTTAATTTTATTGCAGGCAAGAGGATTTTGGCAAAGGTTGTGGAATCTGACTTTACACTGTTAGTTGTAAAGCCAAATTCCACAACCTTTCCCAGCATCCTCCTGCTGATCTAGTATCGATTAAAAAATAAAAATTTAAAATTTAAAAATTAAAAAATAAAAATTTAAAATTTAAAAAATAAAAAATAAAATGCAGAACATTGAAAATGCTCTGTCTTGTCTCTTAGCCGTCGATGCAAGCAGGCACGACAGTTCTAAACGAAATGCCTCTAAGAGATGTCATTGCATGGGACGTAGAGACTGCATCCCACATGATGACATCTCTTTGAGGCATTTCGTTTAGAACTGTCATGCCTTCCTGTGCGTGGGATAGCTATGGACTATGAATGGCGGACAAAGGACACCCAACAAAGCATAAAAGTTAAAAAAAATAAAACTTAAAATGCCTCTTGTGCTTGCATCGACAGGTATGGAGTGTGGGCATCCAGCAAAGCATGAAATGCAGGGAGCTACTTTGGACAGGTATGGACATCCAAACAAAGCATAGAAAATGTCAAAAAAACAAACCAAAAAAACCCTCGTACCTGGAGTTCGTCCGTTCTGTAGCTCAACCAGACTACCACTTGGCTTTTGTTTTTTGAAAAAATCATTTTTTATTGTATTTTAAAGGGGACGTCCAGAAGACTTGCATTTTGGGGGACGCCAGGAAGTCTTGGAGACGTCCAGAAGTCTCCTCAAAAGCGAAACGTTTTGGAGACAGCGGCGAAACGGGGGGACGGCGGGGGGATGTTTCCTTGACGTCTCTGCGTCTCGGAAATGTCCTCGTCTCCGAAACGGCTCATTTTTAGAGGGGGACACGTCCCCGTGGAACTATGACAAAAAGGAAAATATTTAAGTGTCAGTACTAGTGGCAGTGCTTGTGCGAGTGCCACTGACGCTATTTGTGGTTCTACACAAAATACAGCATCTAATATGGATGCTGATGATGCTTTTTTTGATGACCCATATGATTTAGATTGATCAATGATCAATAATGGCTGATTGTAAACACTTGACATTTTTATGTTTGAACTTTAATTTATAATTTTATATCATGACATTTGAGTATCACTAATATTTTAATATTTGACTATGAAAGTGGTGGTGTATTTTTGCTATGTTATTTGACTATTAATATGGTTGTGTATTTTGAACTTAATTACTACTGCAAATATGTATATGTATATTTTGACCAAATCCACGTACCGGAATCTCGTACCCATACCTGAACCCAAAATTGAACCAGTAACTTAGGGGGGCATGACAATGATGGAGAGGTAATAATCAGAAGAAAATGTGCTAATATAGTTGTCTTGATTGGATTTGACGAAGGAAAGTTGTTGAAACTTAGAGCGAGTCTTCATGAGCTGTCAATTTCAAGGAACTTTGCTGACCTCGTTGAAGAAGGAATGCCAAGAAGCCTTTTGTGGCATGCAAGGTTTGGGCATATCAACTATCACTGCATCCACTCAATGCAAAAGAATGGTGTTGTAGGTTTGCCAACTCTACCCAAAACAATAAATTTTAGATGGAGCCTTAATTTGAAGAGTTGCTTAAGGTTACCTATTGTGGAGATACACTATTGTTTGAGTTGCGTTTTCCTAGAAATGTAAGTTTTACCCCTTTGAAATACAACATTGCTTGAACCAATTCATCATAGTACTGTTTGTTCTTTCAACTATTCCATTTTGTTGAGGAGTGTGAGGAACTATGGGATGATTCTTGTTCCTACTTTCCTTGAGATAGTCTTTAAACACATTTGATGTGAATTCACTATCATTGTTAGTCCTTAATGTGCCAGCATGGGATTGTGCATCATTTTCAAACATTGTGTGAAACTTTTGATTTTTGCTTCAAAAAATTGACCTAGGGCATTTTACTGTAGTCATTAATGAATGGCACAAGTACTTATTACCACTAGTAGGAGTTGGAAGTGGACTACACTAATCAAAGTGGATCAACTGTAATTTCCTTTCAGCCTCTGCTTTAATTTTTGAAATGCCTCTCTTCATTGTTTAGCCAAGATGCATGCTTCACATTTTTGAATTGTTTTGGGTTGACTTGAAAAATCTGCAAAATTTGATATTTTAAAAGAGAATGATATGGAAATTCCAAATGTAAGGGGGTTATACAGTTTGGAATATGTTGATTTTGTTTTGCCTTTAGTAATTGTACAAGAAGCTCTCCCTAAGAAAGAAATTGAAACTTCATTAGAAGATTAAAACTTGTTTTCAAAGCAACAACCAGAAGATAGAGCTTCAAATTCAAGAAAATGAGGCACCAATTGTTCCATGAGTAACATAGAGAAGGATGCGAAAATGGGCCATAGAGACATTGAATGAAGTTAGACCTGATGAAGTTGGAAAAATATGCACTAGATGTGCATGGAAAACTAGACAGCAAGAAGAGAAGTTCCTAGAAGAGATTCAAGATAAGCTACTGAAGCTTACCTTGGAATGGCATTCTGAAGCTTACCTTGGAATGGCATTCAATAGAAGTCAATATTGCCTTTGATTAAAAATCAATGTCCATCAAAGAGGCAAAAAATCTTTATGCGTGGAGAAAAATAATGAAAGTTGAATATGATGCCTTGATTAAGAATGGAACTTGGGAGTTGGTTGATCCTCCACTCAATTCTAAACCCATAGGTTGCAAGTGGTTCTTTCAAAACAAATACAAAGTAGATGGCCCTCTTGACAAACAAATAACAAGGCTTGTCACAAAGAGATACACTCAAAAAGAAGGATAAACTTTGAGGAGACCTTTGCAGCTACAACCAAATGGACCAACATTTAGTTTTGCTGGCTTTGGCAACACAAAACGGATGAAAACTTTTTTAGATGGATGTGAAAATCGCTTTTCTCAATGGTGATCTTAAAGAAATATTTTACACGACTTAGCTTGAAGGTTTTGCATTTGAAGGTCAACAACATAAAGTATGTAAGTTGGGAAAATTGCTGTATAGCTTGAAACAAGCTCCATAAGCATGGTATGAGAAGCTCACTGAGCACTTCTTGAGTATGAACTTCAAGCATTTTGAATTTGAAGATGCGACTTTTTCTGTCAAGATAGTTGCCAACAATTGTGTGCGTAGTTGTATGCTATTTGTTGGCAATATTGTCATTGATGTCAAAGGCGTGGAGAGCATGTTGTCAATGGAAGAAATCGTACAAAGGCCAATAATCGCTGTCCAAAGACTAAACAAAGTCAGGTTTGAATCTCCTTTTGATCGTACCATGTCAAGGCATTTCAAGTATGAATTAATGATGGTCAAAAGGCGAGTTTATGATCATAGATGGACGACTTTACCATCTCAAGACAGTGCTCCATTCTATGCTGGCCGACCCTCCTTTATATTGGCACCCCTCTTTGCAATTTAATAAATAAAATAAAATAAATATTTATTACTTTATTTGGGCCAACATCGTTGAGGAATCACTCCTCTTGGAGAAAGTCGCCTCCCTTGTAAGGATCACCCCTCTTGGGTGAAGAGGCATGAGAGGGTATAAAAGATGAATACAACATGTATTTGCAAGCAAGCAAGTAGAATGTAATATCTATCCAATACAAGCAGATTTGTGAATGGGAGTGTGAGGAATAAAAGCGTTATCATTGAAACTGAAGAGGAGAGCAAAATAAATATTTTATAAAAGGCAGATTTTGTGAAGGAAATTCAAGTAATGGTCATCCATTGAAGAAGCAAATTCAAGAAGGCAAAATACTTTCTTTGTTTTGGAGGTTGGTGCCTCATATCTAAGAGATTGGTGTCTCTTGCTGAGTTGGTGCTTAGCTAAGGGGATTGGTGTCTCTAGTGGGTTGGTGCCTATGGATATCTTGTAAGAAGTATTTTATTTGTGGCTGGATTTGGACAGTAGATCCATGCAGTCCTTTTCTCTGTGGTTTTCTTCCGAAAGGGTTTCCACGTAAATGCTGCGTTCTGTGTCCTTGATTGTTGATGTTGTGTGGTTGATATTATTGTGATTACTAATTTGAAAAAAGTAAAAGATTACCTTATACTGATTCACCACCCCTCTAAGTATAAGCGTGTGCTCATCACTGTTAACAATAATAATAGACATTTTTATCATTTTTAATAGCATATATAGTTTTGGATGGTTTTTTCTCTCTTAAGTGACATTTTAATGTATATATTATGCCTTTCATGAATAATACATTCCTCATTGGTTTCTTGAATTTTTTATGGTATTAGAATGATATGGTTCCTAACTTGTGAAATGTAGAGAGAGGAAGTAGCTAAAGCTGTCTAATTCGCAAAAGGATAGATAGAATGCTAAAGAGTTGATTACAAGCTGTAGATCATTCGCTGCAAATCTATCGTTTATAAGCTATAAATCTCTCAGTTATGTAGAGACTGGAAGTGCAGGAGTGAACTCATCATATGTGGCCTACTGCCGTTTCCTTAAAATTTACATGGGAAGGTGAAGAATCAATACCCAATGAAGGAATTGTAAAATAAAGGGTTTATGTGGGAGAAAAAAAGCCTACCATGTGCACTAGGAATTTGACTACAGTGCTAAGAAGATTGAGGCATTTAAAAAACTTCAAATCCCAGTGTTGCCCTTCCCACTTCCCATAGAGTCTCTGTGATTTGATGTGCCTATGTGAAGGTGTATCACTGCCCCTTTGCCAAAAACAACAGAAGCATTTGAAGAGAACCAAAGCCTGTGAAACATTCAAAGGTGAATTGATTGCTACTATCAAAACAAATCGATGCTCATTGAAGCCTTGAAAATTTTCAAAGATTATAGGCTTAAATAGTGCAATTTTTTAATCTTCATTTCTAAAGTATTGCTGAATATTTCACTTTCATAGAGTTTTTGGAGACATAAGCCAGGGCTAAAGTATCGCCAAATCTCTCTCTCTTTCTCTCTCACACACACACACACACACACACACACACACTCACTCATATGTCTGTGCACTTGTTTACATTTGAGAACAAAGGAAAATAGGGGATAAGTCACTGCTGATCATCTTTCCTTCTTTTTTGATTGTATGGCATCAGTTCCTTTTTGAAAGATTATGAACATGTTTACTCAACTTCTGGAGACTATATATAAATATTTCTCCATCCTCTCTTCAACATTTGAGAACAAATGAATATAGGGGATAAGTCATCTGCTGTTCATCCTTTCCTTTTTTGACCATGTGAAATTCAATTCCTTCTTGAAACTTTAAGTTTATGAACATGTTTAATTTATCTAGACTCAAATGCAGCTAAGTGCTAATTCTGTATTAAATATGGTATAACACCAAGATTCGGTATGTGTTTTGAGGACATCTAAAGGAATCCTCTGAATTTCAGGGAGTGACACAGGGGGTTACAATGTTCACATAGTATTTTTATGTAGGAAATAATTTGTTTTATATTCAATTTATATCATATGATTATTCATTGTTTCAGGATAAAATAAAAACAATATAGTATAAGGGGATTTCTACCATATAACAGCAGTGTCTTAGAAAGTCATAAGAAATGAGCTCAAACTGAGAAGAAAGCAAGAAAGAAATTATATTAATATATACAGATGACCAAATGTAGGTCAGTGGTACTACACAATAAATGACTACACTTTTTTATGTCATTGATTATGCATTTCAGTTGTTTTATTGCTTTTGTGGGTGTGTATTACCTATTCGAGTAGATACTCCAAGATCTCTCTCTTTTTATAAGCTATAGTCTTTCCTAGGACGTTCCTCTTCATTGTCTATGCAAGACTCTCCCTCTAGAATCTCTCAACATTTTGACTGATGAACATCTGGTGGTAGTGAAACATATAGTGTCGTGTGTCTGCTCCTGTGCCCCTGGCATCAAAATGAAACAGATCCACTCTGCCTAGAAGGGTCTGGGATGCTTTGGTAGTTATACACAAAGAGGAATAACATCTCAGTGGGAATACCATCAAACCATTTAACACTATTTTTGTTAGAAATCTGCAGCTTGAGACTCTGATTTTGCAGTAATACTGTAGTATGGAGATGATCAAAAGGGTTCTTGTCATCGTATCCTAAAAGCCAAGAGAATTGATATTTTACCATATGAGTGCCGTATCTATCATTTTAAGGAATAATTTACATAGAATAGAAAATAGGCTAAGCATACTTCTTTCTTTCTTAAACCGTCCTTTCTTTGTAACAGCATTTCTGTAAGGACATTCATTCCAAATCCTAAATGTGAAGGTACAAACTGCAAGTGCACTTTGGATGTTTCATTCTTTTCAAAACAAATTGGAAATATTTGTGGGCAAATGAAAATTAAAAACAGTATACTTTTAGTTTTGGACAGGTGGAGAGGCGTTTTAGACATCTATCATTGGGTTAGGAAACATTTGAGTGTCCTTGCACTGGTAGGGTAAGTTGGAGAAACACCACTGAATTGATGTATGCATGTGCCACGTTTCTTGGTTTTCTCATCTTCAAATTTCAAGACTCACATCAACTCCTAGATCTTGGGGACATTAGACAATTTTCATGTAAACCTTATTACCTATGAGATTTCTTTATGACAAAGAGATCACAGTCAAATACCAGGGAGAGGTATTTAGGTGATAGCCCATAGCCTTCCACAAATCTTCTCGAATAGAGAAAAAAATTTTATATGCATTTGTGAAATGGTAATTGATTGTCATTATCCGTTATTAAACAAGGAGAGGAATACTCCTTATATAATAAATTACAAGATGATGTTTCTAAAAAGAAATAGTCGTGAACTAAAGTGAACAAAAACAATAAATTGAAAGTTTCTAAAACTAACTAAAGCAAACTAACAATTAAGATGACCATTAAATATTACAATAATACTTTAATACCCTCCCTTAATGGTCATTCTACTAACTTAAACTAGGTCTATCCATAATCTGATGGTCTTCTGGCCATGAATGCATAAAAGGTAGACTCCTGCTGAGTATGCTCTGCAACATGGGTCTGCTGTTGAGACCCTTCCTGGTTGGATTTTCTTATCAGCCAATTGCTTCTTGCAATGTTTCTTCATATGGCCAATCTTACCACAGTAATGGCATGTGAAAGACTTCTTGGAGCTCTCCTCCAATTTGCCTTGTCCTTTCTACTGAGTGGACTTGCCTTTGCTATTGTCTTTGGCAGTAAACGCGTGTTCAACACTGGGAGTGTCACTGCTGCTCCCAAACTGTTTCTTCCACCTATCTTGTTGCAAGAGCTTGTTGCACAACTCATCAAACTTCAGGTCAACATTGGTGGAGGTAATGTTGAGAGTTTCGATGAAGTGCTTGTAGGATCATGGCAAGCTTTTCAACGTGATCACCACCATAGCCTCTTCTTCCATGTTGCGACCAATGGCCTGCAGTTGATCACGAAAGTCTTTGATCTTCATCAGATGATCCTGCAAAGATATCTTGTCATCCATCATATGGAGAACAACATATTCTTAAGGAAGAAAGCCTTGCCCTTACCTGAGGGTTCATGAAGATCCTTCAAGTGTTTCTAGATCTCTGCAACAGTCTTACTAGATGGTATTTCTGGTAGCATCTCATCAGCGACTAATAATTTGAGAAGCATAACCGCCTCCCGATTACTTCCATCATACTTGTCTTGGTCCTTTCCCACAGTGGTGAGACGAGCTTTTGTACCTAGAACAAGCGAATCTAGACATCGATACTCGAACACAGTGAGCATCCTCTGTTTCCACGTGTTGTAGTTTTTATCATTGAACCTTTGGCTACTTTCCAACATGATGTTGGTCAAAGATGCCTCCCTTTTGTTTTCCAAAGGCACGAAAAACGAGGTAATCAATTGGCGATTATGCACGTTTTTTGCTTGGAAAAAAATTGCCAAAAATTGCCAAAAATTGTGGTGCACAAATTTCAAAAAATCCCTCAAAGATAGACCCACGATTTTATCAAAAAATTGCCAAAAACTTATGGAAAAAACCAGCATTGTTAGGTCACCTAGGCACAACACTTTAAACCCTTGATTTGTAGCAGGTCCCAACTAGGGTTTACTCATGGCTTGCAGAAATTTGAAAATATTATTGATATTCATGATTTTGATGATAACAAATGGAGACGAAGGCTCCTTATAAAGACGATTACAAGACGATGTTTCTAAAAAGAAACAATCGTAACTAAAGCTAAAAAAACAAAAAGAATCTAAAATAGGCTAAAACTAAAGCAGTTACTAAAAACAACTAAGTTAACTAATAAAGCAAAGATGACCATTATTATTACATTTAATATTTTAATACTCTCCCTTAATGGTGTCATCGTACAAACAAAAACTAAGTCTACCCATATTGTGCTGGTCATCAAAATGCATAGTATGCAGACTCCTTCTGTTCAGTTTGCTCTGCCACATGAGCACTTTGTTGAGATGCCTCCTGGTTGGTCTTCTCATCAACCGACCGCTTTCTGCAATACCTTTGTATATGACCAATCTTCCCATAGTAATGGCAAGTAATAGACTTCTTCTTGGAGTTCTCCGAATCGCCTTGTCCTTTTTGCTGAATGGACTGACCTTTGCCAATGTCCTTGGCAGTAAATGCTTGTTCAACACTAAGAGACTCACTGCTGCTCCCAAACTGCTTCCTCCACCTATCCTGCTGCAATAGCTTGTTGCAAAAAATCCCTCAAAGATAGACCCACGATTTTATCAAAAAATTGCCAAAAACTTATGGAAAAAACCAGCATTGTTAGGTCACCCAGGCACAACACTTTAAACCCTTGATTTGTAGCAGGTCCCAACTAGGGTTTACTCATGGCTTGCAGAAATTTGAAAATATTATTGATATTCATGATTTTGATGATAACAAATGGAGACGAAGGCTCCTTATAAAGACGATTACAAGACGATGTTTCTAAAAAGAAACAATCGTAGCTAAAGCTAAAAAAACAAAAAGAATCTAAAATAGGCTAAAACTAAAGCAGTTACTAAAAACAACTAAGTTAACTAATAAAGCAAAGATGACCATTATTATTACATTTAATATTTTAATACTCTCCCTTAATGGTGTCATCGTACAAACAAAAACTAAGTCTACCCATATTGTGCTGGTCATCAAAATGCATAGTATGCAGACTCCTTCTGTTCAGTTTGCTCTGCCACATGAGCACTTTGTTGAGACGCCTCCTGGTTGGTCTTCTCATCAACCAACCGCTTTCTGCAATACCTTTGTATATGACCAATCTTCCCATAGTAATGGCAAGTAATAGACTTCTTCTTGGAGTTCTCCGAATCGCCTTGTCCTTTTTGCTGAATGGACTGACCTTTGCCAATGTCCTTGGTAGTAAATGCTTGTTCAACACTAAGAGACTCACTGCTGCTCCCAAACTGCTTCCTCCACCTATCCTGCTGCAATAGCTTGTTGCACAACTCATCGAACTTCAAGTCAACATTGGTGGATGTAATGTTGAGTGTTTCGGTGAAGTGCTCGTAGGAACGTGGCAAACTCTTCAAAGTGATCACCACCATATCCTCCTCTTCCATCTTACGACCAATGGCTCCAGTTGATCGCGAATATTTTTTATTTTCATCAAGTGCTCTTGCAAAGACACTTGGTCATCCATCATAATAGAAAAGAGCATATTCTTCAGGAAGAAAGCCTTGCTCTTGTCTGAGGTTTCATGAAGATCTTTAAAATGCTTCCAGATCTCCGCAAGAGACTTACCAGAAGGTATTTCTGGTAACATCTCATCGGTGACTGATAATTTGAGAAGCATGACTGCCTCCCTATTACCTCCATCATACTTATCCTGATCCTTCCCAACAAAAGTGGGACGAGTTTTTATACCTAGCACAAGCGCATCTAGACATCGGTACTCCAAGATGGTAAGCATCCTCTGCTTCCACGTGTTGTAATTCTTTCCATTGAACCTCTGCCAACTTTCCATCATAACATTGGACAAAGTCGCCATCCCTCCCGTTTTCCAAAGCACGAAAAACGAGGAAACTTTGTGCTCAACTAGCAAAACATTGGACAATCAGCTGGCACAACTCTCGATTTTTCAAAAAACTGTGCAAATTTTTGAAGAAAAATTTCGAAAACTCTACAAATTTTTTATTTTCCTAGAAATTGTCAAAATTGGCTCCAAAAAAAAACTTTTTCTTCAAACTGCCATGAAATATCAAAAAATCACCTCAAAAAAATTGGCACAAAATTCAAGGCACGAAAAACAATGCACCCAGGAAAATCGGTGACCAACCCAGTTGAGATCTTGAAAAACCCACAAGGAATCTGCTATCGTTTATTTTTTTGCCTTGAAACAGAGGGTCAAAACCCTAGGCGAATTTTTTGGAACCTTAGGCAGCCATGGAAGTTTCAAAAAATTGCAGAAAAATGGCATGAAAACTTCTGAAAATGCAACACACAGAGGAGAAAACCCTAGCCGTTGCGGGTATAGGCAAAGGCGATTGTCTGGGCTCAGAATTCGAACAAAAAAGCACCAAAAATCGTGCTCGAAAACGTTTGAGAAAATGCCAAAAAAAACATCTAAAAAAGAACAAAAATTGTGCCCAAACAGAGAGCTTTGACCTCAATATCGAGCTCAGGAAGCAAAACAACGAACGCGGTCACAAAAAAAAAATGCGTCCAGATAGAGTGGTGTCGGCCTTAGATTCGAGATGTAAAAACACCAAACGCAGCCAAAAGAAGATCGTGTGCCTCAGAATAGCTAAAACGCGGCCAAAAACTCAAAAATTATGGCCAAAGAAGACACGGAAATCTCTCTCAGAAGCAGAGAAGAAACACACGCCCAAGAACATAAGAGCATACGAAAAAATCTGCCGCTCTATAGCACGAAAATCTTCAGAAAACAAAACCACGATTTTCAGAAATCAAAACATTGTGAATTTTTGACTAGGAGAAAACCACCACGAAAAAAATTCATTCCAGGTAAAAGGCACGAATTAAAAAATTCGTCAAGAGATCATTTCGCTCTGATACCATGAAAATATTATTGATATTCATGGTTTTGATGATAACAAATGGAGACGAAGGCTCCTTATAAAAATGATTACAAGACGATGTTTCTAAAAAGAAACAATCGTAACTAAAGCTAAAAAAACAAAAAGAATCTAAAACAGGCTAAAACTAAAGCAGTTACTAAAAACAACTAAGTTAACTAATAAAGCAAAGATGATCATTATTATTACATTTAATATTTTAATAAAATTCGCCCAAATTTTTGTGAAACCCATCTAGAGACCTGTAAGAAACAATCATGAACTAGAAAAAACTGCCCAAACACCACCACAGGTCGCGATTTTAAATGCAGGTCGTGATTCAAAAAATCCCATGTGTTTTCAAAACCAGAGGGCACGATTTTCTTGCCATGATTTTTACAATCACGTTTGTGCACGATTTGGTTAGACTCATGCAAAATTTGTCTCTATTTGCCGCAAAACCCCACGATTTTCTTGCAAAAAAGATGACGCGATTTTCCCCTGTAGACCTGTCACAAAATGCAAACATAGAACGTCGTGATTCTTTAAAACAAATGAACCCGCAAATCTCAGACAAAACACTTGCGATTCCCCTTCACAAAAATACACGATTTTTCGAAACTCAAAACCTTGCGATTTTTGATGGAGAAGGGCTCGTGATTTTTTTTTTTGCAGAAAATTCTCAATTTTTTTTTTTGCAAAAAATCTCACAAATTTCGAAAAGAAATCCTCACAAAAATTTCCTTGAAAACCCATGATTTTCTTATTAAAAAAATCAAACAAAAATTTCCAAAATTTTGGGGTGAAAAAAGCCACAAATTTTGTCACCAAAATTCACCAAAAAACCTCAATGATCAGAAAAAAAATCCTTGCAGTTTTTAACAGTCGAGAAAACCTTCAATATTTATTAAAAAAACGAGCAAAAACTTCTTTTGGGTAAAGCCATGAATTTTATTAAAAAAATTAGCCTATGCTCTGATACCATGAAATGGTAATTGATTGTTGTTATTTGTTATTAAACAAGGGGAGGAATACTCCTTATATAATAAATTACAAGACGATGTTTCTAAAAAGAAACAGTTGTGAACTAAAGTGAAAAAAAACAATAAACTGAAAGTTGCTAAAACTAACTAAAGCAAATTAACAACTAAGATAACCATTAAATATTATAATAATACTTTAATGATTTGTGATTTTAATGTATATATTTTCATGAAACTTTGGCATTCCAGGCATTTTTAGCCGATAGGCTATATATAGAGTGAACTTTCAGCCAAAATCTGTCTCACGCCGATATACAGTCTTTTACCTGATATTTTAGAGGATTTTACCATAAAATGGCAGTTGGTTTACCATTAAATATGTTGGTTTACCTATTTGTAAACATAGGTTGCACTCAAATGTATTTTATAAACTTTTATATCAGAATCTCATCACATATCAGGTTTACTTTTAAGTTGGTCATAAGATAAAATCTAGATTACAAGTTTTAGTGGAGTGCATTATAAGTCAGTCAAATGTATCATGTATTTGTTAATAGGTAAGTTTATTATTATGTTAATCAGAATAAACAAACTAATAAAGTATGAAACAAAATTCACAGGGAGAAATGATAGTTTGAAGACAAATCATCAATCTTAAGTTAAGATTGTATTTAAAAATTATATACATAAAAAATACTATTCTATACATAAGATATTGTAAATTAAACTGTATCTTTTATGCACATATAAAATTGTACTCTCTAACATATTAACTTATATATAATTTTCTATCGGCATAACTTTTGCACCTCCTTTTGGTGCAAGTGCTTAGCTTCATTCCAAGGCTTGGTAGCTTATGCTGCTTTGAAAAAAATGGTAAATATGTTTTGAGTTTTATGATCTTTTTTGTTTGTACTAATGGATTTTTTCTTTGTTTTGTGATCCTTGTTGGATGTCTTTGACTGGGGGCTTGATTGCTATGACCTCTTAATGCTTCAACCTGCATTATCTGTTTGATCGACAATCTCAAATTTGATTTGTCTTGTATGTATGGCCTAGTGAGCAGCATTTGCAATTGACACAATGTTGGCAAACTTAATTGATCTATGATTTTTCTATTATTTTCTGATTGAAGCCTTACATGATACAGCATTTTCCCCACCTTGCTGCCTCTTCTCCCCCGCTTCCTGCAGGCAATAGCTTTGGGTTTTAGAACCAATTCCTTAATATGCTAATTACTGCCCTTATGCTTACCAGTGTATTTTGTTATGTAGTGATGAGTTTGTCAACTGAAATAGTAATGATCCATGTGGAATCAAACGTCAAATGCATTTTCTTTGTTCTTTACCGTTAATTTTTTTGTTTTTATGTGTAGGTACGTCGTTTGGCGCAAGAAGTAAGGCAGCTAGCTTCATCCAGGCCAATAACAGTTGTGAATGGCTCTGGCCAAAGTGGTAAGCTATCCTTTTGTCCTTGGTGCTACTTAAATCAGAACTCTTTGCTAATAGCTCATCAGTGTTTTGTTAGAGTGTCTGGTTCACAAAATTTTAGTTTAGAAGCAACATACTGTAAAGTATTCAATTACTAGATGTTGAGTAATTATTATCTTTTTGGCCACTGTCATTTTAAAAAAAAAATCCAAACTTTAAGGCACTGGGTTCAAAACTTATAAATACATAATTTTATAATGACAGGCAATTGCTTTTTTTTTGATGTTCCAAGTTGATTCTGCATTTTGAAGGTGGATATTTTGATGGCAGAATGATTAAGCATTATGCCAATTTTGTGTTGGTCTCAACAAACATTTTATGTAATCAGTAAGTTAATATTGTCTATTTTATGAATCAGCAGGTAACCTATCATCTCTTTTGATGCCAGTTGCTGCCCTTGGAGCAATGGGATATTGCTATATGTGGTGGAAAGTAAGTTCTTCATGGTTTGCGTTGTTTTTGTACAATTTGCAGTGTTTGAGTTGAGTTTTGCATCAAATATTCTTGTTTGTGGTCTGTGGAATGCTATTATAAGTGTAACAATTTTTAGAATGCTTTCACTTGATCTGTGGTTGCCTTTGTCTGTGGGATTGGAATTAGATAATATATTGAATGCATGATATCACCCTACTTGGTCATGCATATTGAATTGTTTGACCCGTAAATTTATGGCTCTTCAAACATCATAAAGAATTGTCTGCAGGAAATATTTTAAGTTAACAATTGTTTTGAAATCCATACAGTTGTTGTATACTCTTGTGAATAATAATCAATGATGGACATGCATAATTTGTATTGTCATATATACACATAAGAATGCTGGTAACTTGCTTATTTTTTAAGCCACTGTATGTTAGAAGCACAGACATATATATTGGCAATTCTTACATGGTGCAAATTTTCTTTGATATAACATAAGAGACCTAATATTTTGATATCATGTGTTAATGACATTTATCTCTCGCCTTTTCAAATTGTCAGGGATTGTCCTTTTCCGATGTCATGTTTGTTACGAAACGTAACATGGCCAATGCTGTTGAATGTGTGACCAAACAGTTGGATCAAGTTTCAACAGCCCTTGCAGTAGGTTTTCAACTTGTTTTCTGAAGACCTTTTCTGAATGTATTTTATTTGTCAAATATTGGCCATCATAAGCTTTGATGTTTGGAAGTTGGCAGTGCCATTAATAATGTTCATATTGTTCAGGCCACAAAGAGACACCTGACCCAGAGGATTGAGAATTTAGATGGAAAAATGGACGAGCAGAAAGAAATATCTAAGTTAATTAAGAATGAGGTATGTTGTTTACTATTCTAGTTACTACATTTTGCATTGTTTGTCATGATTTCATTATACACAGGCCAAGAACTGAAGATTATTTTCAATTGTAAACTATGGGAATGTAATGTATTTGAGCAGGTTATTGAAGTCCGTGAAGATATTTCTCAGATAGGATTTGATATTGATGCAATTCAGAAAATGGTTGTTGGGCTGGTAATCATCTACTAATGCAATCATGTTTTTTGACCAATTACTAAATATTGTGTTATAGCGATTGTGCTGTTTAAACGGTAGACCAGGCTGATGTTTTCACCTTTATATATCTTCAACAGGAGGGAAAGATTGGCTCACTAGAGGATAAGCAGGTGCACAAACAAATCTGACATAAAAGCATTTCTATTCAGAAATTTGCTTTCATTCTCTAGGGTTGCATAGAGACTTATATTTTTTGTGTTAAGACATTAGGCCAATGTGGACATATGTGTATTTGCCAGAATGTTGTTTAAGACTCATTAATTTTACTTCTTTTTTAATTATTATTTGTGAAACACTTTGTGCATGGTTAAAGCTTTTCACTGGATTGTGTCATGCAAATGGATTTAATGTCAATAATGTATACCATTTGTTTTCTTTGCTGCATTTTTATAAATTGTAAACAAATATTCACAGGATTTTGCAAATGCTGGTGTGTGGTACTTATGCCAATTTGTAAAAGGAGCTAAAGATGGACGCATGCCAGAAGCTCTACAGGTTAGATTTGAACTCATAGTGCATCATATTCACAATTTCAATAATATTGTTTTACACTTGATTTCTTGCAAAGTTTGGGGAAATTGTATTCGAGGAAGAATACACTATACTTTAAAATATTAGTAATAAGAACTGATTTCAGTGGAATGTGTGGCAAATATAAGCATTAAGTTGCGAAAATTTTATTGTCCATTTTTTTTTGAATTGATGAATGTGGGGTAGGGACCACCCCCATTGTTATATAAAATATAAAAAAAACCAAAGATGCAACAATCAAAACTTTGTATGAGACCATTGTTGTACATTAAAGGCTAAAAATAAACAAGACCTACAAGCCTTCAAAGTTTGACAGTAGGCGATCTGAAATGAATTTCAGCTATGTTTGTGACTGCCAACTTGTGCAATAACTGAAACTTGTTACACAGTAACTAAAGACTGTTGCACTGCAACTAAAGACTTGCTATGTAGCAATTGAAGATTGTTGTGCAACAATAGAGAACTTGTTGTGCAATATTTGAAGACTTATTATGCCACAACTAGAATCTGTTGCACAACAACTGCGAACTTGAAACAAAGCAACAAAAAACCTTCTTATGCAGTGGTTGGTGATCAAATGAGGATTGGGTCAAAGGCTGCTTCCCCCCCCTTCTAGAGAGGAGAGTTTCCATTGACCATTGAGAGCCCATGTTGATGGACTCTTTGGCTCTCAAACAAGGTCTTTAAGCTTTTTTCTTTCTCCCCCTCCTCACTCTATGACCACTCAAACACTAAGTTACCAGTCTTGGTGTGGGTACCAGTACCGGGTAGATGGTACAACATTTTCTTTTCCTTGGGTATGGGTACGGGTTTGGCCATATACATACATACATACACACATACATACATACATACATACATACATAATATTCAAAATTATAAATTATAAAATATAAAAACAGTGATACTCATAATTGCCAATAAACACAATATTTAAATTCTTCATTCATAATGTGCAAAAATGAAAATACTCATAAATTCATAATTCAATGATTTGTCGAATCAAAATATCAACACACAATGAAAACTACGATCAATATTTAATAGTCTTCATATTGCTCTTCATCAAAAGAATCGAAGTCAACATTTGGTTCAATTTCATTTGAACCACAATCAATTGGAGTGCTACTCCCATTAGCTGTATCACATGCAAAAGCTGCCTCATCTATAGATACTTCGGCAAGATGTGCAACTGTAGCGTCTAAGTCAGCACACTCAAGACTTTCATCCCGATTCTTTGTTACCCCTCATTGTATTCAGGTGTCTTATGTGACAAGAGACAAAGGTTGGAGTGCACAAAGACCAAATCCTTAGCTTTTTTGCATCTAATTGGTTGTGCTTAATCGAGTGGATGAAGGTGTATGTTCTCCAATTTTGCTCAACTAAAAAACTCGCAATTTGTATACAACATTTAGTATTTTATTTTATAAATACAAAACATAAATTATAAAATTATAATGTTATAATATATAACAGCGAATGAAAACAAGAAAATTAAAAAATAAATAGATGCATACTTGAGTGAATTTTTATTGCAAGAGGCTGTAAGAAAATAGAGCCTTGGCCATGTATGTACCACCATTCATGAGTATTTTTTTGGTACTTTTCTTGAAGAGTACGAACATCATGATTCCTTGAAGATATGAAGTGGCCAAACTCACTCAAGACAACACTTTGGATATCTACATCTGGAAATATTCTTCTAAATGTTGTCTTGTAGCCAGTAGCAACCTTGTCATCCCTATATGGTGCCACCCACCTTGGAAAGGAAAGTATCTCTTTACTATAAAACTTTGGGGCTAAAGTAAATGCTAGGAGATGTAAGGGCGTGGTTTTCTTGTTCCAACGGTCAACGATGATCTTTTCAACACTCCAAAAATGTTTTTGTTGGGCAATGTTCCTTGGCTTCTGTTATGGTTCTTATTTTTTCAACCATGGAGTCCATGCCATCACAAATTTCACTCAAACATGAGTGATCTATATCAACATACCTAATCATGTTGATGATGGGCTTAGTGAAACTCAAAACATATTCCACATGAGCTTGCAACTCATCATCTAGGATCAATGCTTCGAATTTTTGGGCTCTATCTATAATAGATTGCCTCCATACACTCCAAAGATTGTTGATGACCATAGCACTCAATGCATCTTGCACCTTCACAAGTCATCTTAAGACAATTGTGTGTGATGCAAATTTAGTTTTGACAACTTAACGTGGTGTAAAACACTACAAATTAAAATATTAAAAATTAGATGACATGTTGCATATCAACAATTAATTTAAATTACCTTCAACAACTCCAAGTTGGAGAAGGTCATAAAGAAGCGTTGCAACATATGATGATTAGTCACAAACATTTGAATCTCCTTGGCCTCCGTGTAAATTTTTTTGACCCACTCAATTTCTGTCAATCTTTTCCAATATCAAATTGAGTGAGTGAAAGCTGTCCAAAAATTGTGACCATATGTACCCTCCACTATAGAACAAATTGCCCTACAATTTTTAGTGTTGTTTGTTATGACTGGGACAACATTTTCAGGGCCTACCATTTCAATGGATTCGATGAGGATGTTGGCAATGAAAGTTGTATCCTTCACTTGCCCCTCACAATCCACTACCTTCAAAAACATTGTGCTTGTAGAGGACACTGCAATGACATTGAGCATTGTGTCATGTCCCTCGAAATTGTAACACCAAATATGAAATATTGAAATAAAAATAAATATTAAAAGTGTAAGTATAAATAACTACAATTCAAATATTTTTATAATTATAATTATCATAGATAACATTATAATTATAAAATCATTATTATAATAATACAAAAATGAACTAAGTAATATTGTTAATTGTAAATCATTATAACAATAAAATATCCACAAAGATAAATGAATAAATACTAATAATATTTACAAATGAATAAATATTAATATTTATGTCCCACAGAAATATTTAACATAAATATTAGAGATACTAAATGCATCGGTCTCTAACAAAGAAACGATTCCTAAAACAGCCCATAATAAAGCAATCAGTACCAAGCGAATATGTTTAAATGCAGTGATTCACTAATATAATCCTTAGTTAGGATATCAATGGCAGCGATTCAACAAACATACCTATTCAAAGGTTGCCATCACAAGATATTTAAAGAAGTCCATAAACATGCAAAAAGGCATCGATTAGGAGGAAGGAAAATAACAATAAGGGACTGGGAAATAAAGGAAGAGCAGATTAATTGGGACAGATATAATCTCTGTCAGTATCAATTATTTTATGATTTCAGAAAATCATTGTATCAGTTAGTTAAATTATTTCAGAATTATTAAATCAACATATATGGCCGTAGGATAGTAATAGAGGATTATGATTATATTGTTTTGATTCATGCATATTATCTTATGATATCATATTCACAATTCATTGTGTATTGCTGATATGACTACTTGCAAGTCCGAATTTGATTAAATTACTATGTGTGTATTGGCACCATGATAGAAGAAGGGAGATTACAAAAGGGAACAGCAATAGGGCACTCTCCTAGGTACGCCACCTCATAAATGGAGAACCTATGTGCTCTATAAATGGAGGACCAAGTGTCCTATAATGGAGGACCTGTGTGCTCTATAATGGAGGACCAAGTGTCCTATAATGGAGAACCTTTGTGTTCTATAATGGAGGACCAAGTGTCCTATAATGGAGAGCCTCTGTGTTCTATAATGGAGGACCTAGTGTCCTATAAAATGGAGGACGAATGTGTCCTATAAGGGAGAACCAATGTGCTCTATAATGGGGGACCAAGTAGTGCCAAGGAGGCCAAAGGGGTACTTGCCTTTGTCTCAAAGGGTGCTGCCTTTGAGCCTAGGAGAGATGGCATTTTTAGGGCACCTGTTGTAGTCTCACTCCTCCATCATGGTGAATCGAATCTTCCAAGGATATTAGATGCTTTGTAGTTGGATTGGTAATCTGGCCTTAAGTTTACTAATATTTAATTATGATAATCAGCTAATTAGTATTATTGTGGTAAATGGTTGTAATCTGCTAATCAGTATGATTGTGGTAAATGGTTTTCTAATTTGTGTGCAGAGCTTCAATCAGGTGAAAGGTATTCTCTAACCCATTTGTTTAATTGGAAATTAAGGATTTAGGGCAAATTTAGGGAATTCCCAATTGGGGACATTACACATTGATCTATTTTTGCAATCTTTCCATCCATTTGAAATGATGGACACACTTGTTTTGGGTCATGTATCCTTGATTTCTGTCAATGATTGCCTCTACTGAAGTTTTCTCCATTTTTCCTCATACCCAAGACTAACATAATTAGAATGTGCATTGGCAATGGTTGTCATTGTGAATACATTAATTGCACACACAAGCAAAAAATACCAAGACCTACTTTGTTACATGGAGGGACATGAATATGAAATTGGTGCTTCTCATGCAAGGTATCATCTTTGAGTGAGAGGCTAGCTTGAGATGTTGAAAAACGTCCAACCTCTAATACTTGTAGCCTTCAATTAAACATGTTATACTTTATCCATCATAAGACTCTTCGATAGCACAAGCATGTGAGTTTGAAATCTCTATCAAGTGTAACATAGATGGCTTGAAGAATATATACATTATGTGAAGTAACCATTTTTCATGTGGACACCCTTACAATACTTTCAACTCAAAAGTAACAATCTCTAACAATACTTTCAACTCAAAAGTAACAATCTCTATAAAATAGACTCCAATAATATCCTTATTTCTTCATTGACACAACTTGTTTGCTTCAAAACAAAAGAATACATAGTGGGCTTCAAACTAGCAACCTTCAAAATTACATCAACATCCTCATTTTCCTTATTCCAACTACTCTAAACATGCTCTTTCCATATAAATTACCAACAACCTTACATATGATGTGTAGAAAGCCTTTAGAAGAAATAAAAGTATGACACTTGAATCACGATCTACCAAACTCAAAAGGTTCTCTTCCAACCAACTTCATAGCATTTTAGTCATCACCGAAAGCATGTTCATAACATAAATGATTTATTCAAACTACCACAATATATCCTCAAACCTAAATCACTAATATAGCAACCAAAATAATGAAACACCATTTCTAGTGCTTTCGACACTTTCTAATGCAGCAGTGAAGAAACACAAACGTCATCTTGCAGAGAATACCTCCAATGCTGAACATGCAACAACCTTGTGAAATGTGGATTGCTATCACTAGAGACTTCACATATTGAAGGGCGTTTAAAAATGGAGGAACGAAAATTGTTAATCATGTCATGATTTTTCTGCTCTCTTCTAGAACGAACTGCTCGTCAAATACTAATAATATTGTCAAATGATTTCTGGGTTTTATTCTACTCTTCCTGGAATATCCCCTACTTGGAGTATGCCTGATTTTGCCTTAAGGGACAATTACACAACATTAAATCGTTTTACAAATAATATTCCATAGTAAATTATATAATAGATATTGAAACTTAAGAATAAATGAATTATTAACACTTATGAAATAATGAATATCAAGTGCAACTTAAACTTGAATCCAATCATGGTAGCGATTGGAGAGAAACACATGATATGGCGCTAGAAAAACTATTCATCACAAGTAAGCCCAAGGGTGTGCTCATACCCCCCTAGGCCCCAAGTGGCAAGAACATCCAATCAAGACAATTTCATCCAACTTAGGGTGGTGTACTTACGTTGTGAGAATATCCAAGTGGCAGGAACATCCAATCAAGACAATTCCCATACTGCCTTTCCCCAACATGTTTCCTTGCCAACTCTACACATGATTTCTTTAAGGGAAGGATGCATATTATAATAAATAAGTTCGCCATTTCCCTTATTTACCAAATTAGGCATAACCTATTTCTCCTCATATTAGTCATTATGAAATTAGTTATATATCTATATATTTATATGTCTATCAAAATTATACATTACATGTATATATAGTCAAATGCTTACCAATCACTTATTGCATTGGCAGTGACCGCTTTTCTGAATGCAGATTTCTATTTCTGATCTTCTACGATTCCTTTGTTTCCACTCTGCTCAGTTCATCCCAATGTATTCCAGATTTCTAATTGATGCTTTTACAAATGATTTGCCTTCCCTTATATATCCTTCCAATGAGAAGAGGTCACGCCCTTTCACTAAGACTCTTGCCTTTACAAGGAATACACCTCTTCATAACCAACCGCTGCTTTTTATATTTATTAAATATTTTAATTTAAATTGCATCTATTTAGGAATCGCTGCCTTGATACTTGAGTGCTGCCTTTTCATTAATCGCTGCTCATGATATTAATCACTGCCTTTGTTATTATTTATTAATCACTACCCTGTCGAAGACTCTTAATTGCTGCTCTTTGTAAGCACTGTTCTTAAACTTGTTAATTGCTGTCTTAATAATAACTTTAATTGCTGTATATTACAACTTCAATCGCTGCCCTTTCATCATATTAATTATGGTTGCTGCTCATTATTGATGACAGCATTATTCTCATTATTTGCTACATTTGATCTTTCTTTATTGCTTTCTTGGGACTTATTTAATCGCTTCATCCTTTTTTAATCACAATTCTCAATAATGATTTGGGCGATTTATATGTAAGTACTTTTATGGTTATAAGATAAGGTTGGCCACTTTTGAGGACATTAAATTTATTTCTCATGTTGAAGAGAGTCGGCCACCATAGACATTACTTCATATTATGTAATCCGCTCGCTGCATTTCTATTTATTGGTGGGGATATGACAGTTCCTCTTCTTTCTGAAACATTTTGAATTTTGAATTTTCATTAAGAAACAAAAAAGATATTGCAGTTTTACTGTGACTGCATTAGATCATTAAAAAAATGTCATTTAAAAAAAGAAGTTTTGTTAAATTTCCAACGTTCAGCACATTACCTCAGCACCCAGCACATTTATAATATCAAACTTCGTCGGAATTCTCTGTTAACACCATGTCTTCTACCTGCGCGGTCTACACAAAAAAAAATTCTCCTCAAGGCATCTTTCTTTTATAGTTTTACCATGCCTATATTTTATTTCAGACTCAAGATTTTTTCAGGCTTTGATACTATATGAAAATTGCAAGGAAATACACACGATTATCCCATTGTTGCACAGCAGAATAATATTTATTAAATTTGGTATTTCATTCACTCAACATGATTTTACATTACATTCTATTGGCATATTAAGCCATTGTTTTCACATGAAACAAACTAACATATCTACGAGAATTCCCAACAAACTAACTATTTGTTTTATACACTAACAATAAAACTAACATTTTTTATTTATAAATTAACATTTCCATGTGAATTAATTAATTTATTTTTCTAATATATACTAAACTAAATACTAATGATGTAATATATTCCAATACTACCGACAATTTAGTTCAAAGTGGCTAAAATCAAGCATTTCTGTTCAATTTTTTAGTGTACTATGACAATCAATCTTCACTGGGCATTGAGAACAAGAATCCAGCTGTTAGTGATATGCACCTATTGAATTTACCTCAGATTCCATCTAGTGTTGTTAATGCTTCATGAGATGGTTAATAAGCTTTATTACAAAATGCAATATGCCATTCATTTTAAAGAGAGAATAGAATTATGTCAAAAGCAAGCTGCCTAGGTAGTAATTTGCAAGTGTGCGTGATATGTTTGCAGCTTGGTACTGCTTCAGATTTTGAATCCAGCATGAGATCTGTAAGTTTAAAACAGGGCTGAAAGGGCTCAAAGAATAGATGTTTATTTTGATTTCATCGTTTGGCCTTTCACTTTAAGCACTTTGCCCTCTAGTGGTTAGGAAAAGATCATAGTTCCATGGAGTTTCTTGATGTGTAAGCCGGGGGAAGGGTTTTTGGGACAGGGGGACCAAGGACCTAAGTTTGGGGATGGCAGGGGCACATCGGGCAAGGGTGGTGCAGGGTCGGCAGGGTGGTGGTGCAAATACATATAGTACTTGAAAATTAGTTAGGAAAAGATGTGTAAGGAATACATATAAGAACTGCAAATGAAACTTTAGTATACTAAGTAAAGTTTAAACTAATAAACACTAAAAGCATGGCAATGATTGCATTGTACATTAACAATGGTTGGTAGAAGTTTGTGGGAAAATCAGAATTAAGTAAAGAACTGCAAACAAAACTTTGGCATACTAAGTAAAGTTTAAACTAATAAACATTAGAAACATGGCAATGATTGCATTGAACATTAACAATGGTGGGTGGAGGTTTGGGGTCAAAGGTTAGCAACCAAACACAAATTAAGGCCCTTAAAACCTCACAAATGTTCATGGAAAATTTCATTTTCACGAGTTTTATCACTTCTTTTTTGCAACACCTAGAAGTCCCTGGGATGGTTGGGAGACTCCTCGAGGTCTCCTAAACATCTTGGGGATGTCCCAGAGACCTCCCTGTCTTGGAAACACGGTTTTTTTTGGGGGGGGGACGCGTCCCCATGGAACACTGGAAAAGACTGATTCCTCTACTACATACATGAAAAATATTAAGTCTTGATTGCTGCATAAAAATATTGTTTTTACAGTTGTATTGACCTATCTAATTTACCTTAGTAATGCTCCAAGCATTCCATCAAATCCTTCTAATATCTCATTCCATTTCTAGTTTAATATATTTTTTATTCTCAATTGTGTTCAACGCTTAACTCTATTTTCTTCCTGCTATAATTGTACATATTTGATTGTTTTGTTTTTTCTTGTCATGACTACTGAATGTTAGAACTAGTAAATCTTCAATTTTCTAATTTGCAATGGTATTGAGTATTTAAGTCATCAATTATAGTTTTCGAGGGTGAGGAATAACTTAGTGATTAGCTATCACATGATGGTACTGATTCTCTCCTTTTTAATGTATTCACTGTTTGTTCTAAAATTTCCTGCAAAGGAACGTTATGACATGCTGATGATGATTTCCTTTTTTAAATGCATGCACTGTTTGTTGTTTCAGGATTTTCCTGCTAAGGCTCAATTAGGACGCTCTGCCTCTATGTTTGCTGAGGAAAAAAGTTTAAAGGTGTGTTGTCTTGCCTGTTAGGTAAATGATGTATGGTTAATCATTCTGAAGCTGCTGCTTACTCTCAAGGGGCTGTAAATGATTTGTGTGATAAAATTTTCTTAGCTTTTTATGCATCAGCTGTGCAGTTACACCATGGTAACTATGTCTGACAAAATTTAGTGAGCTGATATTTATACATGGATATTTGATACTAGATGCTGTCTAGTTGCATTAATTGCAGCATTTTGTAAATCAGGGGGTAAACTTTGATCTGCATAACTCCTCATTATAATGTTACTGTTGCTATGTGGTCACTACTTAATACAGGGTTTTCTAGAGTGACGTAGCATCTAACTTTCTGTTTAACTGTATCGAGTCTTGACTAAAGAGATATTGTTAATGCACTTCTTGCAGGGCCTCCAATACCTTGCAGATACAATTGAGAAAACAAAACCGAATGTAATCTCACCAAATGATATAGATGATACATCTTCCAAAACAAAGAATGCAACAGGGCCCACCAAAATACACAGATCTTTTGCAAGTCGTATATCTTTGCAAAGGTTTACAGTTCAGAAATATTAATTTCAATTCTTATTTCCTAATGCACCTAGTCATGGTTGGCCATAAGTGCAAAAATGGATGAACATTATCAGAAAGATATTGTTCTGAATCTTGATTACTATTTTCTGGACAGGACCATATCTCTGAATGAATGAGGGAGTTGGCTCTTTAGTACTGCTAGACTTGATTTTTCTTCCTTCAGCCATGGATCTGGCAGGTATATTTCACAGTGAATAAACTTCCAAGCATAGTTTTCATATGGAAGGATCTTTTAAGAGATTTCATACAGAAGATTCTTTTGAGAGTTTTCAATTGGAAGTAATTCAACCATGTGTTTATGTGCAGATATTATTGGATTCTGTAAATTTTAAAAGTGAAAATTTCTTATGTATTAATTTGTACTGGACTTATTTTGATACTTTTACTAGCTGGACTGTATTATCGATATTCTCTTGAAGAGCAACCATACTTTAACTAGCTGGACTGTATTATGGACTGTATGTATAAGTCTATGGTTTTTCAAACCTGGACTTATTTCTATAGTTCTATGATTTTGAGAAACTCAAATGATGATGAGAATTTCCCTTAAATTCAAAACCAACCATACTCCAGGATTTTTTTTTTTCTCCATTTTTTTGAATTCTTTGATTTTCAACTTGGTGCATACAAATTTAACTCTTTGGGGATTCTCCATTTGCTCATACTTGAAATACTCTTCTTAGTTTCTATTTCATAATCTAATCAATCAACCCAAGATTTAACATTTCAGGAAAATTTGGGGTAACCAATATTGACTTGACTGTACATTTTTGGAGTGGATGACTAAAAGGTTGTTGATTGTCTTCCCTACCTTATATTTAGGGATAGACCCTAATGCGCATGATTTGTTGAACAAAGATGGTACCTTATCGACAAGCCTAGATGGAGGTTGGATTCATGACTCTCTGATGTCTATTTTCTTCCAATCTCCAGATGGGGATTTCTTGGAGGGGGTTAAAGCTGATAGCTTGAATTGCAACATAATTACCCTTATTGAGGATAGGGCTTGACAACTTCATTTTCATTACCAGTCAGTGGTGAAATTTTCTCCAAAACTATCTGTTCAGTTGCTGAGTTCCGATATCATATTAATTTCCACTAATACTCATCTCACTTTATTATGGCTGTATATGTGAGAATCCTCATTTCATTGAAGGTATTACCATTGTAGTTGTGGGAATACTGAAACTCATTGAAGGTATTACAGCTGTAGTTGTTGGAGGATCTTTTTATGAATGGCCTTCTAGCTGTTAAATGTATAAAAAACAATTCTCAGATTTGAGAAACAAGAATAGAATGAAATCTTCCAAAGAACTGTCTACTTCGATGCTCATTATGGAGCATCCTCAACAGGGATAGGCTACTTTGTTTGAAGTGGATGAACTAAGCTTTTAGTCATGGTGTGGGGCATAAGTGATAACAGTAACTCACTAATCTCCACAAATGGCCTCTGCAAGTACTCTTTTTAATTGTGATAATTTTTTTCTTTAAAGATGCTTCTATTGTTTTCTTAACGAGACATGTTTACTCCAGATTGGAAAGTTGCTTTATTATATAATCTAGGCTTGCAATACCTTGCTATAAAATTCCTCTTAACTCTATATCTGTTCTATGGCATGGATAACTTCATTAGCAAATAGAGCAAAAATTAACATAGATGACTCTTTTGAGGGTAACTATTGTTATGGTTATATCCTTCAAATCCTACATTACCATGACCCACTCCTAAGGGTCTATCTTAAATTATTTATCTCATTTTGTTAATGTAACCTTACGCAAGTGAAGGATTTAAATTATTTATCTCTTTTGAGGGTAATGATTGTTATGATTATATCCTTTGAATCCTACATTACCATGACCCACTCCTAAGGGTCTATCTTAAATTATTTATCTCATTTTGTTAATGTCACCTTACACAAGTGAAGGACTACAGATATCAAAGGGCTATAGATGTCAGTGTATTACACATTATGATGATATTGAGGTACTTAAACCACTGCATGGGAAACAAAAATCCTGCTGCACATAAAATTGCCTTGACAGTAATATATGGCTCATCTAATTCCCTTATATATTCCCTTCTGTCTTTGATTCTCTATCGTTTTGTTTGTTTTGTTAAAATCAGTGAATTTCTTTCTTTAGTCTTCTTTGCCTTCCTATGTTAGGGTTTCTGTTCTTGGCCACATGCTTTCTTCTTACAAAATCATATTGTTGCTATGGTGTTTGGTATACACTGAATTGTTTCATGCTTAAATTCTCTCATAATTGTTTTTGTCAATTTTGATTTCTAGTTAGAATCACATCAAAAATTAATTTCCCTATTTACTTTGTTTTTCATTGGTTCCATATGAGATGACTTGCTCCATTTATTGCAGGTTGTATGTTAGCCCTTTTTGTAGATGTTCCCTGTAACATCCTATGTTTTTGTTATGTCATACTATTTTTAGGTGTGGAGAATTAATCCTCTTATTGTTGTCAGAATTGCTAATCTTCTAGTGCCTTTGCTCTGAGGATAGTTTTTAATGCTTTAACCTTCCGCATTGTCGCTTTGCTACGTCCATGGTTGGCAACCATATAAGAGTTATATATATGAGGCAAGTATCGTCCATGGCTGGCTCCTCTAATCCCTCGTATGGAGGGAGCTCTTTTTTCTACATTTTATCACTCCACATTTGTTGGTTGCCTGTAATCTGGCGTTTGCTGCCCTGGGTGAAAATCCTGTGTCTTCCAGTTCTTGCTTCCCTTGTTCATCTGCAAATAATTTGTCTTCACTTGGCATTGAGAAGACAGACCCACATATTCTCTCTTGACATGCAATCCTAACTAATTGAGCATGAAGAGGAACCTATGGAAAATATTACCCTTGATACCATGCAGTTTGACTAAATGCCCACAGGGATCAATGATTAGAGGAGTTCATAATCCATTTGTGAATCAAGAAACATTTTCTTGAGTGCAGCAGGACTTACTTGATAAGAATCTTGTGCTTTATCTGCAGAAATAGCCTCCCTCTAAAACCAAGATCTTGGTGCAGGAATCCTATTGTTGTTTCAACGATAGAGAACACAACTTACGCTCTTACCTGCCATTCTCATAGGAGTGAAATCATGACGAAGCATGGACTCTTATCCAAATAATAGTAAAATTAATATTGCAGACATATTTCGACAGTTTGGCAGGTCAAAGGTCACACATGACCTTTCATTTCTCCATTGAAGGGAATTGTAAGGTACGTTTGATATATTTTTTTAAACTAATGAAATGAGAGATGGGATGCCTGGTTTGTTGCTTAATCTTTTGTTTATCCTTTTTTAATTTTCATTTGTAAAACTAACTCATGATATTAGAGCCAACAAGAGTAAACTGTATGGCTGTTAAGCTTGCAAATGGAGAAAGTGAGGAAATTAGTTTCTGACTATAGGATTTTTTTTTCGCAGTTCCATTCAATAATGCCAAATCATTTTAAACTATCAGAGCTTGGCAAGATAACTATTAGAGGATGAGGAATTTGGGGAATTGAGAAATTAGTTTTGAATAATGTTCCACGGGGATGTGTCCCCCCTCAAAAACCTGCGTTTCCGAGGGGTCCCCGTCTCGGAGACTAGGGGACTTGGGGGGACGTCCCCCTGCAGCCCCACTACCAGACCCCACCACCAATGCTTCTATCTCCAAGATGCCGCTAGGACTTTGGGGCATCCTCGAGACGTCTAGGAGACTCCTAGAAGTCTTCAAACTGTCTTGAAGACCTCCAAATGTCTCTTGTGACTAGACGACCAAAAAGCAAATCTTTTTAAAAAAATCAAAATTTTCCTTGAACTTTGTGCCGAAGGCCAAACCCTAATGGCCTATTGGCCGCACCCAAACCCCACAAACTCTATAAAACTGCCTCCTATCTTCATTTCAATTCACAAGAACAATCAACAAGAAGCTAAAACTATGAGTGTGAGTGCAAGTTGCAAGTGTATGGTGAAAGAGTGAGAATGGAGATTAAGAGGGTTGAGGAGGAGCAAGATGAAGAGCAAGAAGAGGAGTGATGCCAAGTTAATGTTCAGTTCAAAATTCAAATGTTTAAAACTAGTTTTCCAAAGTTCAATTTGTAATTCTTATACATCTTCTTATAACTATTTTTTCAAGTACTATATGTATTTCAGCGCTGCTGTCCCACCACACCACACTGCCACCGTCCCACCACCATCACCAAACTTAGGCCCTTGGCCCCCCCATCCCCGAAACCTGTCCTCGTGTCCCCCAGTCAGAACTATGGTTTTGATTTTTTTAGTTGGGAGGTGTCTGCATTTAGAAAACTTTGTGCATGCTGATATTTGCAAATGCTATCTTATTTTTCAGCGCACTAGAGTGATGTTCACATAGAAGAATCACCAATTTTGCATATCCTCCGCTTTCTTGGAAGAAGTGTAAAGTTCTTGTGTTTTTATCTTGTGATACACTATAGAAAAAAAGATTTTACCCAAAGATTTTTTTTGGTCACCAACTTACCTAGTTCTAAAAGAGAATCAAGAGAAAATTTAGAGATATCTTTGTCATTTGTGATTTTAAAAGTTTGGGGTAATGGGAAGTGATAAGCCACTTCAATCTAGGCAACATTGTTATGGAGGAATAAGAAGCTTGTGAAATGGGAGTGTAACGTGCACAGTTATTTTATCCAATAAATTTGAGATTTGAAAATTTTAAATCAGATTTTGCAAGAATAACCAAAATTCCAATACAAATTTCAACAAATTAATCAAATCAAAGAAAATTTTCATCGAAAAACACTTGAAATCTCCATTTATTAAAATCTGATTTTTTATTGAAACCACTTCAAATTTACATGATTTTATTTCTGGAATGATCAGCTACAGCAGCATAAAAATCAGTGCAAAGTACTATCAAATAACACATCCATTGTTAACCCCATTTCAACAATATGAACCATACTAAATGAGGGCTCCACCTAGGCTACAATCCATTATGATTTAGGATGAATATCATAAAAGATCGATTTGTTGACCATCTTTTACACTAGCTGAGGGTTCTGTATAGGTTCTTGACCTATTATTGTATGCTAGAAATTTGAATTCAATGAATTCAAACTTCTTAAAATCACAACTAGAAAAGACAATTTAATGATCATCATTTAAAGATTCTAACCTTAATTTTTGTAAAGCAAAGATGAAGGTTGTGGTGGATGAAGATAAAAGGCATTATTGCACTTCGTAGAATGTATATGTTAAAATACACTCCAAGAATGCTCACAAGTTGAGAATTGCATCTTGGCTTAGAATACACATTGCAATTTATCGAAGTTATTTGGTTCCTTTGCTAAAATAGTCCCACGATTGCATTGACATCAAATTAATTGTAAAAGAAAAACATATTACTAAATCAATAATGAGTAGGTATGGGTTTGGGGTAATCCCACAATAATGAGCCACTTTTTGGCCAAAGTAGGACATTGAAATCAACATTTTTAACTAAATCTTCACTTTTTAAGACCTATAGTAGCTAAATTGTTAAGATTTTGATGGTGATGCAAACTAGTGATTTGTGACAATTTGTGTAGATTTTTTTTTTTTTGAAATAAATTGTGATTTTTTAATGTTACATTTAATAATTTATTTTTTTATAGTAAACAACATTATTTTTTTGATACGTAAGGATGATTTTGTATTCAAGAACCCAAAGTACAATCTTTGCGATGTAGGTATATAGCAAATATAACCATTTTCTTCAAAAACTAAAAACTATGACTAGAAAAAGTTTGTATATACACCAAAAATATAGACTAAAGCTTCAAACGGTCTAATCAGATAAACTTGTCTAACCAGTCCATGCTTGCACTAATGAAAACAAAAAGGCAGCTATTTACTGCAAACTAAAAACATACATTGCCATTTACAGAAACTTATTCAAGAACATGGTCTTCAAACTCTTCTTTCTAGTCCTCCTTATCAATCCCCATTAGACCAAAAAAATTCTTCAGAAAGATGACCGCCATTGCAACAATGGCCTTGTGCCTCATCAACCCTGAATCGTGAAGGTCCAAAAGGAATAGATGCAGAGTCATCGTATCTTCGTCTTTCACCTTCGCCACCTTCAATTCCCGTGGATAACCTCTTCCAGCCACCACCACCCGAAGGAGCTTGTCCATTCCATTGAGCAGATTGGGTATAAACATTTTGCGCATCAAATTCCTTGCTTCAACTTTCAGAACCAAATTGTCCAACAAAGAAGCCAAGAAGCGGGACAAAATATGCAAACTATCATGCCCATACTCATTTTCCTCCAAAAAACTCGAACCCAAGACCATTTTTACTGCAACTAACACCAATGGCTCATAATTGAGCAAAATTATTTTGAGCCAATGATCGGTGATGGTATGAAAAGATGTCAACCTTTCCTTCGACTTGAGTGAAATAGGGGTATCTGCTCCGAACTGGGCCACACCTGCGATTGAAACCTTTACCACAAATTTGGAGGACTCAGCTATTCGTCTCCTAGCAGGAAGCACTCAACAGAAAAACAACTAGACGTCACCCACAAAATTGAATCAAAACAAATGCCCAAGATAGACTACAAAAGCTTTTAATGCATTCGATTACCATCCATCGCCAGTCGCGCCACCATCCTCCTCTTACGTGCAAGTTGTCCAAGTACTGATGAAAAACCCGCTTCCCATTAACTACCATCATTTCTTGCATCTCGGGAAGATCAATGAGCTGTCTTCCCCACACTTTAGGCTTGTCGATTAGAGAAGCAAACTCTTTCTTGTCGTCATGGTTTACCACCCGACACCTAATTTCCCCAAACATCTCCAACGTGGCCGCACACGCCACCTTCCTCTGCCATCGTGAAGGGACGCCCTCCCTACCGCCCACTATAGTAAACATTTTTATACAAAGGATACAATTTTAATTTTTAAAATGTATATTTGTAACATTAGTATCTACTGCATGGATATTGTCATAATTTTTTGTTGCATATTTTTTTAACTAATTTTTGAAGTCAAGGTAATTATAATATGGACATAGCCGTATGCCGTAACACATAACTTGTTTCGTACATAACAAAATTCAATTTTTTTTTGTTGAAACAAGGACATCAATGCTTAGTGCACATATTTTTTTAAGATTTTTTTTTTCAGTATTTTATTATTTTTCCACGTGTAAAACAAAGAACTTGATATTCGATGAAAAACCTATGTTCAGTAAAAATTGAAAATAAATACATAATGATAAAAATATATTAAAATTATACTTAGAAAGTTCGTTTCGAGGATTACAATCTCGCTAATTATCTTCTCAAGTTAATTCTATTTGAAGGTCCAACTCAAGATTTGAAATTGAAATTTTTGAGGAAAATTTGAAGTCAAAATTCAAAGTGTACCTAAAGCCCTTAGTATGAAGGTATTCAAGGACCTTCGTTTGAAGGCATTTCATTCCCACAAAAAAATGTAAAAAACCTTCGAACGAAGGTAATTTTCAAAAATGGAAAAAAAGGGAATTCAAAGGTCCCTTTGTTTAAAGAATGAAGGAGGAACCCTTTGATGCGTTGTCATTGATGCCAACAATGTTTGTTGACAGTGTTGACTAATATGATAAAACAATTTTTGTGTCGTCTTGATCCAGTAATTTGGTCCGAATTCGCTCATGTTTTAAGATCAACTTATGTGGTTGCAGTATGTTGCTTGGGACTACTCAATACATCTATGTTCAAGGTTTCAACAATTTTGGCTAATCTGGTTGAAAGTTATATATGATAGAAGTTTGGAAAACCATATTCCTCTAGTGTTTGGTTTCAAACCAATTTTGGGAAATGATTTATAGGTGTCAACACTACACATTCCAGATGGCGATTGCTTATACGACTATATGGATGATTGATGTTGGATGAATTGGCTTATTTTGTGGTTAAAGTCTAATCCTTGGCCGACCTAATGTTTGAAATTGTGCTATGAAGATTATTATGTAATGTGGATGTTAAAGGGATCTATTTTAGATTTGTGCTGACCTTAATTCATAAATTCGCATGTTTGTTTTGAGCACGAAGAAGTTTGTTTCCATGTATGAAGCCGACAAAGTGTTTTTGAATTGAAATGGGGCTACATCCAATTAGGCCGACCTAATTGATGTATGCGGATGCAATAGTGTATATATGTGGAACAATCTTGTGTTGCATAAAGAGAAGGATGTGATGTATGGTGTGTGTGAAATCTAGTATTGTGCGAACTTGCAAATTTATGTGTGTTGAATTATAATAAGAGAAAAATTTCAATGTATTTTGAGTGATTGCTAAGTAGAGCGGTATTTATTAATTAGAGCTTCATTGGAATTGAATCCAACACAAGGAAGGTGCATCCTACATTAGTTCACACCTTAGTTGTGTAGCCATTTTTGTCTTGTATCTATTTTCAGGCTGTGAGCTTTTTAAGGACAACGAGTCTTGGCAGTGAGCACTATAATATCTTATAACTGATTATAATATATTGTGAATTAATCCTCACTGTGGTTTTTCCCTTCTTGGGCTTTCCATGTAAAAATCTTGGTGTTTATGTGTTATGTTGTGTTGTGATATTCATGTACTCATTCATTATTGTAGTTAAAAATGTCTTAATAATTGGATGGATTATAACTAATTGGTTTAATAGAATATTGATTAACCCCCCCTCTCAGTATTCTGGGTGTTCAACAATTGGCATCAAAGCTTTGTTTCTTTTGAAAAGTCTAACAGTTTGAGGAAGATCTTGGAGTTTGAACACATGGTTGATAAAAAGTATCTTATTCCTTTGGAAGAAATTTTTGCAATTGAATATGAAGAAGATGACTGCATGTTTGACAAAGAACTGAAAGCTACTCTTGAAGATCTTGACAAAGTTGAAAGTGAACAAAATTTTGAAGGAAAACCTGGTTGAACCAAATGAGTGTATCAAAAAGCTGAGAGAACAAATCAAGAAGTTCAAAGAAAGACATAGAGGTAAATGAACAGTTGAAAAAGGCAAATGAAGACATCATCGGACTAAAAGTGCAAATGGAAGAAAATAAACGAATTGAGGATTGTCTGAATGATAAAATACAAAGAAAGATTGATGAATGTACAAAGTTTGAACAAGAGGTGGTAACCCTAAGATTTGATTTGGAGAAAGTGAGAGCTCATGGGGAAAAATTCAAAACAAGTACTACAATGCTTGATGAATTGATTGCAATTCATAAACCTTCTAAGGATAAAGATAGTTTGGGACTTGAAGAAGGACAAAGTGCAAAGATAAATCAAACATCTAACAAGGTTGACAATCAAAAGCAGACTCAAGGAAATAACAGACAGTTCAAGAATTAAAAAAACAACACTGGAAGACCTCATGTCAAACAACCAAATGCTCAAAGGTACCCATCTTTCAATGGTATTTGTTTTTCATGCAATAAATTTGGACATAAGGTTGTGGAATGTAGAAGTAGAATGAATCAGAATGTTGGATCATTTTCCAGACAATGTTTTAGATGCAAGAAATTTGGACATAGAGCTACTGAACGCAAAAGTCAAATGTTGAATAGATTCAATACTGGTATAATGTTTCAATCCTTCAATGACTAATGTTATACATGCAATGTATTTGGACATAAGGCTAACCAGTGCAAATCAAGAATGAATAAAAGTCAGTTTGGTTAGAAAAATGTTGTGTGCTACAATTGCAACGTCTGGACACATTTCAAGATTATGCAGAAGTAAGTATGGAAGGCAAACTAATCCGAAACATAAGATTAATTCAGTGAAGAAAGTTGATTGTATTGAAGTCAAGAAGGAAATGGAGAAGATTTGGAAGAAAAAAGGAAGAACCTGAGAACAAGGATAAAACAAATGCATTTGTACCTACATCTAGTGTAGATATTCCTTCTGAAAACTAAGCCGATGACAGGCTTAGGGGGAGCAGTAACAAAAAAATATAACAACCTCCTAGATTCATAAGGTGTCAAGCAGTGACACGAAGATATATGGTGAAGAATGGTATGCTTAAACTTTTGGAAAAGATTTTGGTAGAAAATATGCAAATTTGAGATATTGCAGAGCCTTTTAGGGTTTACAATGTTTCAAAGAAGTGCTTACTAGCTTTTGGGAATTTGAGGCATTAAATGCAAATTTAGGGAGATCAGTAAAGTATAAAACAAAGTCCCTAGTGGATTTTTAAATCACTTTTGTGCATTTGAAAGAAAGTAGAACAAATTGAGGAGTGGTTGAAGGAGATACAAAGCAAATTGTTTCAATCCCTAGTTCTTGTTGAAGTGCGAAAAAGGTATCTATGACTATCTATTTTTTGTGGGTTTATATTTGAAGCAATTTTACAAATTTAGAATTGAGGTTGTAATGGCTACTCCAACTATAGTTGAGGTTATTGAAAGACCTAGACCAAAGTTTAAGAGATTTTCATGGAAAGTGTTGGAGAATGACCCCAATGGTGCATTTTCAAAGATCCCAATTAAGGTTTTTCCCATTGAAGACACAAGAATCTATATACAATGCAAATTGGATGAATGCAATCATCAAGTGCTCAAGGGTTTCTGGTCTAATGAGTTAACTAGAGACAACTTTTTGGTGAAACCAGAGTATGAAAATCTAGTGCGAAAGAAGCTAGACATTTGAAATTGGTTTCCTAACTTTAGCAGTGATTTGGATGCAAAGTATGTAAACATAGCCTTGAGCAGAATGCATGACAAATTCATGTGGACTAATATGTCTGGATTGATTTGAAAGGATTCAATTAAGGCTGTGAATGGATTGTGTGGTACTGGACCCATACGTGTGTTGAAATCGGTAAAGAATGATGTAGTTATGAAGCTAACTGGTGCCACATTTGATAGGAGAGCACTAACAACTAAACCAATCATCAATCCTATAGTGAAGTATGCATCTATCACGACTGGTCTCAAAATCTATTTCCAAAACAGAGATAACTCAGTATTTGCAACAACAATATATGTTGCCCATGACATGGTGGTAAATGGGAAAGATTATGATTTGTGTGAGTTGCTTCGACAACAACTTTTGGAGAACTTGCAGCAGACCAAAACAAATAAATATGGTTTCAAGTATGGAACATTGATTGTTTGCTTTCTTTTCTACTCTATGAGAGAGCTACTCGGAAGCAAGAACATTACATGGGATAAAAACAAACCAGTTGCACATCAAATATTTGACTATTTACACAATATTGGAAACTATGATGCACAAGCTGATGCAATGACTACATTTTTCTCTATATTCCAAAGGAACATGTATGAGAGAGAAAGGATTCCTGAGAGTTTAGTGGAGAAGTATAAAATCATTAAAGATGAAAAATTGATAGCTAATGCTTATAAAAAAATGGTAATCTATACATTCTCAATGAGATCAAAAGTGAGAAATGTTATATGGGGCAAGAAGATGAGATTTGGCAGTGGCACATAAGGATGGGGCACTTGAACTTTGATAACATTGTGAAGATCAACAAAAATCAAGTCGTAAGAGACATGCCAAAGATAGCAAAGCCTTCAAATATTATTTCCAAATAGTTTCAATATGGAAAATAAATAAGGACATGATTCACATTTAAGGAGTATTCTAATTCAAAGCCTTTGGAACTTGTTCACACTAATTTGTGTGGGCCAAAAAGGACAAAAAGCTTGCAAGGTGAGAGTTATTTTATGTTGCTTATTGATGATTATTCCAAAATGACTTGGGTAGATTTTCTTAAAGAAAAAAGTAAAACAATTTAGAAGTTTAAGGCATTGAAATCCTTAGTAGAGAATGAAATAGAGTTGAAGATAAAATGCCTTAGATCTGACAGAGGAGGAGAACTTACCTCAAATGAATTTGAAGAATATTGCGAAAGGCATATGGAATAAAGAGACAATATTCAAATACAAGAACTCCACAACAAAATGGAGTAGTTGAGAGAAAAAATAGAAAAAATCAAGGAATGGAAAGAGATATGCTAAATGAGTCCAAGATATCTGATGCGTTTTGGAAAGAAGCGGTTCATATTGTTGTCTATATTTCAAACCGAGCACAAGTCATGGTGAATAACATCAAAAATCGATATGAAATTTGGAAGGAAAAGCCTGAATTAGTAAAGTACTTAAATGTTTTCGAAAACAAATGCTATATAAGAAGAGATGAGGAAGATTTGGGAAAATTTGGTTTTAGAAGTGATGAAGGTATCTTCCTTGGATATTCCACAAGGAGCAAAGCTTATAAATGCTATAACAAGAGATTGCACAAAGTTGTTGAAAGTGCAAATGTGAGGGTTGACGAAGGCCTCAAAATGAGATAGTACAAGAAATTGATTATCAAAAGGAAGAAAGTTGCAAAGAAGAAGAAAGAGAGGAAGAAATTGAAAACTGAGAGGTTGAGAAAATAAATCCAAAGACTGCATCAAAGGCACCACCCAAGACACTATCTATATTTTTTTCAAAATAACCATCTTGAATATCTAATTATTGGAGACAAAGACATGAAAATTTTGATAAGAAGACTTGCTAATACAACATAACATGCAAATTTATGTTTGCTTTCAAGGATATAGAGGAAGAATTAGATCGAATAGAGAAGAACAAAACTTGGGAGCTTGTCCAAGACCTAAGGACAAGAACACCATTGGAACTAAGTGGGTTTTCAAAATAAGCTAAATGAATATGGGGAAGTCACAAGGAACAAGGAAAGACTAGTGTGCAAAGGCTATGCACAAGTCAAAGGAATATAATTCGAAGAAAAATTCTCCCATTGCACGATTATAGGCTATAAGAATGTTCTTAGCTCTCACAAGTTTCAAGAATTTCAAAGTTTATTAGATGGATGTCAAATCAACTTTTCAAAATGGAAATATGGAAGAGGAAGTGTATATTGAACAACCATAAGGATTCATTCTATCAGAGAATGAGGATTATGTTTGTAGATTGAAGAAGGCTCTTCATGCACTAGAAATATTTATTGCAAAAAATATCTATTAAATATTTGAGAAAATTTATGAGTCTCATTTGATCTTATTAGAGTAAACCCATGAAGGAAGATCATTGAAGATTCATGTTAATATATTGCAGATCTATGAGCATACTTTGAAGATCATATTGTAGATCTGAGTAGAGGATTGAGAGCAGATATTCAAGGTAGATTTGTATGAATAAGTAGGCAAATTTTTGAAGTCCTTGAAGGGATCTAGGGAAAATCCAACAACTCTATAATCACTTTGTATTTCAAAGGTTGGTGCCTTCTAATTTGCAAGATCTAGAGGTTGGAGCCTTTCACTCAAAGAGATTGAAGTCTCTTGTTGAATTGGTGCTCAATGAAGGGGATTGGTGTCTTTTGTGGGTTGGTGCCTACAAAGTTGTAATAAGTTTTGTATAAAAGTATTATTTTTCTGTGGTTTTCTCTTGCAAGGGTTTCCACATAAAATCATGTGTATCTTGTGTTGATGTTTACAACTGTGGGCCTCATACTTCTAGTGGCATGATTAATAATTAATAAATTAAATAATAGCCAACATCTATTTAATTTATTGGTTGCGATTTATGAAGGGACACCTTTATTCATTTGTAATGGGCCAACTTCTCCTTGATAAAAGAGACACATTGTTTCATGTTGAGGCCGACATCGTTCTTGAAGAGGTGCGATCATGTATATATAGAAGGCTATGTTCACTCTTGTGATTATCAAATTATTCATCAAGTTCATTCATTATAATTCGCATGCCTAGAATGAGTTCACATGTGAGCAAAAAATCATCTTCCTGTAGCAACAAATTGATTTCAAGGAGAAACATATTTATTTGTACCTGCATCTAGGGGAGGTGCGATTATTCATTGTATCAAAAGCGGCATTGAATTGTGCCTAATTTGTAAGCAAATTTATGCTCTTATTTCTCAAATATATAAGTGATATATTTGCTGGATTTTTCTCCCTCGAGTTGGAGGGTTTTCCTAGGGTATCTTGTGGTGTTCATTGTCTTATATGTTGCATTTTTTGATTGCTTTTATTTTTGATCCTAAAATCTAACATGGTATCAGAGTGGGTTCTGGAAATACAATTAGATTTGTATCTAATGGGAATTGGGGAAATACATTCTGATCTTTTGTATTGTGAGGAGCTGAATAAAGACAATCTGTAAGGGAAATAGATATCCAATCTGAGTCAAACATAATTTGAGTAGGTTGTAAATTGGTTGATAGCGGCAAATTCTGAAAGTATCAATTGCATTTGAGAGGCCACATTTTTGTTGTTGAAGCTCATGGATTGGATCCTTGAGACCAATTTCTATCTCTTTGAAATCCTGCGTCGATCTCTCTGTATCAATGATTAAATCTTCAATTGCAAAGCGAGGCGTGCTAGCGATTAAAGGTTGTTTATCATGTGGGACTTCGGATCCTATGCCTATTGAAGTCTCGAAGAGCTACTCGTGATTTTGTTCCAATCGAAGGCCATGAGGAAGAATCACTTGGCAAGTACTTGAAGATTCAGAGGGAGCCTATTGAACCTAAAAAAGATGGTGATCTAGTTAATCTTGGTTCTATATATTGGTAATTTAATTCTTACTGGAGAAGATCACCTCATTTTCAAAAGAAAGGAGTTAGCGTCTGAATTTGAAATGAGGGATCTTGGTCTCATGCTTTACTTCCTTGGTTTAGAATTATGGTAGAAGCCACATGAAATTTGAGTCAAGGGAAGTATACTATTGATTTGGTATGATGGATTGCAAATCGATGTCTACACCTATGGAGACCAACTTTCAAAAGCTTAAGGAGGCTGCAACTAGTTCAGATCTGGTGGATCCCACAATGTATAGGCAGTTGATAGGATCATTGATGTATCTAGTCAATACTCAACCAAATATTTGCTATGCAGTGAGTGCACTTAGTCAGTTCATGTGTGAACCAAGGCAAATACATCTAGTTGCAGCAAAACATATCTTGAGATACATGCGTGGCACAGTTGGATATGGCTTGAGACATTCTTCAGGTGTGGACTTGAAGCTGCATGGTTATACTAATTCTGATTCGGCAGGTTGTATTGCTGATCGAAAGAGAACCTTTGAATGTTGTCTCAGTTTGGGGTTTGTGATGATCTCCTGGTCTAGTAGGAAGCAATCTTCAGTGGCACTAAGCACCATAGAGGTCGAGTATATTGCAGATTGTGTGTCAGCTCGAGAAGCACTGTGGCTTCAGAAGCTCCTTGCAGGATTGTTTGGACAATCGTTGGAGATGATTGTCATTCATTATGATAATCAAAGCTTTGTGAAGTCTTTTGTCAATCCAGTGTTTCATGACATAACTAAACATGTTGAGATCAAATACCACTATATCAGAGATATGTTATTGAGTAAAGCAATCCAATTGAAGTACATCAACACTATTGAGCAGACGACAAATATTCTCACCAAGCCTCTCTCCAAAGTAAAGTTGTGTACTTTCGAGAGAAGCTTGATATTGTGGAGAATGAAGCCCTAGCTGAGAGGGAGTCTTAGTATCAGCGATCTTCCGTGATTTTCTTTAATGCATTTCTCTCTATGAGAGAGATTTGAGGTGCAAACCCTTGTTAATGCATCTTTCTCTATGATGGAGAAATTTGAGGTGAAAGCCCTTTTTTCCACCCTCAGGGAGTAGCCAAGGTGGATGTCATGTGTGTGACTCCATGACAACATCACGTGAGAGATTCTGTGATGATTTTCTTGTACTTGTGTTTATTCACCCTCTGGGAGTATCTATGGTGAACGTCATTATGAGATGACAACATCACGTTGAGTGATGGGCACTTGTGCATCTGTACCATTCATGGGAGTAGCCATGATGGTTGATATCATGATGAGGTGATATGCTCTGTTCCGCACATGGGAGTAGCCATGGTGATTGACATCATGATGAGGTGATATGTCTTATATAGCTGAAAGTATTCCTCCCTAGTTGAGAGGGAGTGTTGATGTTTATAGCCGCGGGCCTCATACTTCCAGCGAATTGATAATTAATAAATAATAAATTAAATAATAGCCAATGACTATTTAATTTATTGGTTGCGATTTATGAAGGGACACCTTTATTCATTTGTAATGGGCCGACTTCTCCTTGATAAAAGAAACACATTGTTTCATGTTGAGGCCGACATCCTTCTTGAAGAGGTGCGATCATGTATATATAGAAGGCTATGTTCACTCTTGTGATTATCAAATTATTCATCAAGTTCATTCATTATAATTCACATGCCTAGAAGGAGTTTATATGTGAGCAAAAAATCATCTTCCTATAGCAGCAAATCAATTTCAAGGAGAAACATATTTATTTGTATCTGCATCTATGGGAGGTGCGATTATTCATTGTATCAAAATCGACATTGAATTGTGCCTAAGTTGTAAGCAAATTTTTGCTCTTATTTCTCAAATATATAAGTGATATATTTGTTGGGTTTTTCTCCTTCGAGTTGGAGGGTTTTCCTAGGGTATCTTGTGGTGTTCATTGTCTTATGTGTTGCATTTTTTGATTGCTTTTATTTCTGATCCTAAAATCTAACATCTTGTGTTCTCTATTGTTAGATCTTGCTTATGTAGATACATTGATGATTGCTTTATGACTTCCAAAATTATAAATTAAAAGAGTTAGTCATATAATGATTCACCCCCCTCTCCGTATATGTGTGTGTGTTTTCTTCAGAGATGGACAACCTCGTTGTTGAAAGAGCTTTGTGGATAACTATTTAGATTAGAAGCCATCCAAAATGAAGATTGGAATATTATTGATTAGAAGGTAAGGAGCCTCATTCCTTTTTTCCTTTTTAGATTTAATGCTCTTGAATGATTTGGGAGAGACGAATAGTAAAAAAATTGGGATAAGTTGGGGAATTTGTATTTGACAATGTCCCTTGTGAACAAGTTTTTCTACAAAATAAGGTATACTATTTGAATCTAGGAGATTGTGATTTAGTGATGGCGTAGTTGAATGCATTCAACATCATGACGAGTTAGTTGTTTGTGGATGTGAAAATGGACTTGGAGGATCAATGTATAGACCTCATCTATTTTTTTCTTGACTTTTGGGACAACTTTATCATGTTGATCAATAACACTATGTCAAAATTAAAGCTTGATGATGTGGTAGGATGATCAAAGGAGACGAAGTAGTTTTTTAAAGAATTTGTTAAAATTGTTATAACCATTGAGACTATTCCAAGGACAAGGGAATAATAAGTGATTGGAATCTAGGGAGAGATCTAAGAAAACTACTAGATCTAGAGATAAAGTCCTATAATTACGCCAATATGAACCACATAAAGTACTTCAAGGACAAGAAGGCCAAGAAAGAGTTAGACAATGATTTAGACTTGACAACCTCTATTGAAGACACTTGTGATGTTGTAAACCTTATGACTACTGCACTTTAGAATGCATAGGTGATTGAATTATTGAGTGATATTCCTCTAGGGAAACTACTAGATAGAGGCGTTGAGCATATTATTGAGTTGGAGGAGGGCACTAAGCCCATCATTAATACTTCTTATTTCCATTCCAAAAGAAATAAGGAGGATATTAAAAAGGTAATAAGGGAACTTTTAGACATGAGGCACAACAAGTTCAATTTAGGCCCTTTTGCTTTTTATGTAGCCCATGCGAAGAAGAAAAATGACATAATGAGGAAGTGCATCAACCACATAGCACTAAATATAAGAAATTGATAACTAATTCCCAAGATTGATGTTGATATATGAGCTTTATGGAAAAATCTATTTCTCAAAGGTAGACCTTAGAATTGGATACCATCAAATTTGAATTTGAGAGGAGACTATCTATATGATAACCTTTAGATGCCACTATGGGCACTATGAATTCTTGGTCATGTCGTTTGGTTTGACATAGGATCTAGCAACATTTTAATCATGTATGAACCAAGTGTTAATAAATTGTTTTAAGAAGTTTGTCCTTATCTTCTTTGACGACATTCTCATCTCCAGTAAAACTTGAGAGGAGCACTTAAAGCACATTGATGAGGTGTTAGGAATTTTGGAGACATAATTTTTTTTGTGAAAGATCGTCAATGTGAGTTTGAAATGATATAAATTTTATACTTATGGCATGCCATCAATGCAAAGGGTCTGTAGGTGGATATAAAGAAGATAAAAGCTATTTTGGATTGGCCTCCCCCAAACATTTTGACACTACTGCGAGGATTGTTTGGCCTTTGTAGTTACTACAAAATAATTTTTAAGGGACTCTCTCAATTGACCACCCCTTAATAGACCTAATAAAGGGAGCATTTTCATGAAATGGGAGTACAATTTAAAAATTTGATAAAATGAAGGAGGCAATGAGATCATGTCCTTTGTTTTGGAATGTGATGCATATGACGAAGGGATTGGAGTAGTGATTATATAGATTAATCACCCAATTACATTTGATAGTCATAAAATTAAGGTGGAAAGATGATTCTCTATATATGATAAGTATATACTTGCCATCATGCACACATTGACAAGGTTTAAGAAATATTTTGAAACATTTTCTTAGTTATAAGGATATGAATGAACAAAAAATGTGGGTATGAAAACTTCAAGCATATGGTTTTGAAATTGAGTATGCTAGGGGAAAGACAAAATTTGTTGATGCATTATCTAGGAAGCCAACCTTTTACTCAATGCCTCACTTTTTTTATTTTTGATTAGAAGGTTGAAATCATAGCATAATATTATAAGAATGCATTTGCAATTGATGTTTCTAAAGCGAAGCTATTGGATGATAGGTACATTGTGTCCAATGAACTCATTCTCTACAAGGAAAGAATCTACCTAGTGCTAGAATCAAGAATGAAGGGAAATGTTATGAGAGCAATTCTTGATACTCCCTTGGTAGGTCACCCTAGGTACTTAAAGATTTATAAGTAGGTCAGGGGAGGTTTCACAAAGAAATGAATCAAATATGATGTACTTAGGCATCTTAGAGAATGTGCGATTTGCTAGTGGAATAAAATAGAGCAAACATACTTGATATGAATCTTGCAACCTTTATCTATTTCATAATAGAAGTGGGAGAATTTTTTGATGAATTTCATCACTACACTTCCTAAAGTATAAGGTAAGGACTAAATATATGTTGTGAATATATTGATGAAGTATGCACACATATTTGTCGTTTCTTCAAGTTTTGAGGTACCATAAATTGTTGATATGTTCTTCAAGGAAGTATTTAGGCCTCATGGACTACGGATAGATTTGAGAGTGACAAAGATAGACAAGTTTTTAGTTTCTTCTTTCATGTACCCAAATCTTGTGTTGCCAAGGGATGGCGTGGATGGCCTTCCTACTGATATTCCTTTCTATTGGGTTCATCAGTTGATATCTTCTATAGAGGTGGAGATTGCTCTATGCAGGTGGAGCCCCTTCTTATAGAGGTGGTGTTGGATGTTGTTGAGTTGGTGAAAATATATTTTCTCTTATGTTGGTTCCTATTGAGGTGGAGCTTGTATGGGAAGGAGAGATATCGTTTTTGTGGTAGGGAGTATCATGTCATCCTTTCCTATAGAGGGGAACCCTCTCCTTTAGAGGTAGAGGTTGGGTTGGCTGATTGGGTGGGATGGTGTTGTAAGGATGTTGATGCTTTGCAGTGTTTTGTTGTGCTCTCAAAATCTCCTACTGAGGTGGGAAGTTTGGATTTGCTACACCTTTTGAGTGACAGGGTTATGCCAGTGTTCTACTACATTAATGTCACTATTCTCCTTGGCTCTAAATGGGTTTAAGGTCCTTGTAATTTCCTGGTTGTAAGAGGGTTTAAGGTCCCTTCAAAACCTATTTTGTGCAACTTGTTTTGTCTTGTTTTTCTCTTGTTGGTTGTTGTTGCTAGTTTGTGTTCAATATTTTAGCAACTTTGCTATTTTAGGGTTTCGGGTCCCTTCAAAACTTGTTTGTAATGGGCTTCGGGTCCCACCAAAACTTATTTTTTCCATAATAAAAAATAATCAACAAAATAACACCAGATTTTATGTGGAAAATCCTTGAAAGGGAAAAACCACAGTGAGGATTAACTCACTATACATCATAACCGATTACAATAGATCACAACTTAAAGTACTTGCTATCAAGAAAATAGGAGGGTTCACTACCCAAGGAAGATCACTTCTTCTTGAATTACAAATGGACATACAAAAATGGCTCATTACTAGAGTTTGAACTATATACAATGCATCTGCTATATGCTGAAAACAGAATTCCTTGATCTCTTCAAAAATTTGACTTTACACACTTCATCCTTCACTGTCACTCTTATGCATATGCACAAGATTACATCACATTACAAAACACACCCTACACTTCTCTCTACCTTCACACATGAATTTTCCTTATCTATACATATATCTCCCACAATCACTTATACTATCAACTAGGTCGACCTAAATGGATGAAACATGTGACCTCAAAAACCTGTCGACTCAAAAAATCTAACACACATGCCTTGTGGAAGTAACCAAAGCGTGTTCTTCATCAAAATATTTTGGCATGACCTATAGATACTCCCACGATTCTGATTCATACACAATTTAGTTCTGTAGGCCTCAAAACCCTTAGGTCGACATTGTACAAACAAACTGATAAAGCACCAACTGAATGAACCAATTGTTCATCCCAAAATTGACACATGGACCACCAAACCACTTGAAAATTAGAGTGCACACACCTCTAACATCTCCAAACACTTCCTAGAATTGTCAAAGCACAATGATCATCCACAATGAAATATAGAGCATTCCAACATGAACTCTTGCAACTGCAACTCTATCATAACTTGGTTTGATACTCTATCATTAATATCTTCTAATGCAGAGGACATAAAACCTCAAAAATTTGGATATGGAATCCTCCAATATATATGATTATTACCTCAAAACCACATGACAAGATAATGCAAATCAAAACAATTCAAGCCACAAAATTTTTCCTGTTACATTAAAAATACATTATCTCAATCTAGGACAACCAAAAAACACTTGGTCTTCTTTGGACTATATTCAAACTGATACACCATTAATATTATAATGGGTTGACATCAATGACAACACCATACACCATCATGCTCATTTTTCCAACAATCTCCCCCTTTACATCATTGATGGCAACATAGTTCTCTACTTCACTCCCTCTTTGACATCAAGGGCAAAGGGTAGTTTCGTTTCATTTCTTCCATTATCAACCATAGATTGTTAAAATCTATGAAATAGGGAAAATACTTTTCCTTTTCTGATCGTCGGTCTACCGGGTCTGTCGTGGCATGATCCGTTTCAACTAGAAACGAAATGAATAATTGAAACATTTCTTTTTTCTCTCGACGATCTAAAAAAAATTGAAAATAATTTGTTTCTCTATCTCTATAGAAAATCATTCCAATATTTGTACTGTTTATATTTCTCTACTTCACTCCCTCTTTGACGTCAAGGGAAAAGGGTAGTAAATATATATTACATCCGCTTACTGATATATCTACATGAGAGTAGCTCTCCCTGACTATGTTACCCATCACCAAAAAACAAAATTGTACCACAACACTATTTACTAACTCTGCAAATGTATATTGAGATCAAAACTTGTCTATACAATTCAAAAAGAAACATACACCTTAATTGGATGATGTTTCCTTTAATTTTGCAAGGTGTGTCTCCCAATGCTTCTTGGCGACTTCCCAATCCTTCTTGGAAAATGCAAGCATGTAGCTCTGGTTTTCAAATTTTACATATATGTCTTCTCCTTCTTCCAGAGAGCTAGGAACTATTTTCTTTTGCACAAATGTTTCTACATTGACCAAAGCTTTAGTTAAAGATGTAAGTCTTAGACTTACCATATCTCAAAGCCGATTGTATTGCTTTGTTATTTTCTCTTTTTGTTCCTGTAGTAGAAATAATTTTCTGTGTAGATTTTCAATGACCACTCTAGTTGCTCCATCCCTATCATTGACTGGATCATACACACTAGAGGTCTGAGCAATTTAGGACTGAATTAATTCCATTTGATTCTTTATACTTTTTGTAGACATTGTCCATTTCAAACAAATCTGGAACAATAGTTTGGCTTCCTCCAAACACTTTTGAACATCCTCCAAGTTGCCTTGCAACTTTGTATGTGTAATAACACATTTATCCGAGGCATCATTTAGCCTCTTATCATTCAATTTATTTGCAACTTACTTTTTTGTCTTCTCTTCAAGACTTACAAAGTACTCCTTAAAAGAATCTGGCAACAACTTCAACTGTTGTACACCTATCAAAAAAGTATCAATGGATACTCTAGGAAGGATTTCTTGCAAACTTTGACAACTTCATCAACTAAATTTGTGTCTTTCTGGTGAGTTTGTAGTATCTCTTTTCTTGCGGAGACATAAAAACATCACCAAGCTACAACTTATGAAGAGAGGAAATCTTGTCCATGTCCACTTGACCCTGTTGCATTAGAATCTGCAGTTGTTGTGCAGACACCATTGGTTGGAATTACATTTGCATATCTAGAAGATCTTTGAATGAATCTCCAGAGGGTGCAAATGATCCATGTCCCATTTTTTTTCTTTCTTTTGCATGCATATCATTCTTCTCCTTCTCCCCACTATCATAACACGTTTTTTGCAATCTTCTCAACTTCTGGAGGAGACAAAGTTATTTCCATTTGAGCTTCATTCTTCTCCACTTTCAGAGGAGATATAGTTTGTTCCTTTTGAATTTCAGTCTTCTCTAGGACTCCTTGCTCATCCTCTTTTCTTTGTTCTACAATTTTCTACCCATTTGGAGGGGTGTTATCTATTAACATTTCTTCTTTCTCATGCTCATGCTCATGTTGCTCTTTTTTTGGCTCATTAGTTTTCAAGAGGGATGTTTCTTGCTGCATTTTATCTTCATCGCCAGGAGAGGTTCCCAATTCCTTAAGAATTCTTTCAGTTGATTTTATGGTTTCTTCCCTTAACTTCTTTATATCATCCTTATCCTTTCCCATAAGAGTATTTAATCTTTGCTTTATCTTGATTTCTTGAACTTGCAACTGAGACAAATTGAATTTTTCCTCATGAGATGATGAGGAGCCAATGTTCTCCAAGGCAAAGTATTTCATCTTTTCATCTTCTGTAACTGCCTCTTGTCTTCTTGTACTCAATAAATTTTAACTCATTCAAAAACTAATCCACTATCTCACCTAGGCCAACATTAAATGTCACCATGCATTTGACAATGACCTCTTCATTTGTTACCTTATATGTATCACTGACATCCAGATACATTTCAGCTGTATCTTTCAGAATTCCAAACTTTGCAATAGCACTAAACAATGCATTAAGCTTCATAAGACTATGCTCTCGGATTGGAGGGGTATTCTCTTTCTCCTTTCCCTTCTTTGTATTGGTCTCTTCTTGAGAGACTTTGTATTTATTTTTTCGGACCAATTTTACTTCTTCCTCTTCTTCTATACTAACTGTAGACATGGAAAATATACAAATTGACTGATGCACTTGATCCTGATTACTAACATCGTTTCATCCTAAATCATACTCTCAACTTATCATCACTTTTCATCTCCTAATTAGATAAATCATTATTTATTTAATTAAGTCATTCTCCCCTCCGTTGATTAAATTAATCATTTATCTGTATTCATTTAAATAATTCATTTTATTTAAATCAAAACTCTAAAGTCCTTTTATTAAATTGAATAAATTAAACCTTATTTGATTTAATATAACATTATCCCCTTTAGTTAAATAAATCAAAAAAATTATTTAATTAAACCCTTCCTCTCAATTTGATTTAAATCAATGCATAAATTTAAGTCTAAATTGTCATATCTCTTAAATTCCTCATTAAATTAATGAAACTTTGGCTAATTTAATCTTAATCTATGCCAGATCCTCTAGAGAATGCAACTTGCACAATAAATCAATTACTTTGATTTATAAAATCTCCTATTTTCCTTCACATGGCATAAAAGGGGAATATTCCCTCAAATTTGAATTCAAATCCAAATGGATTTGTACATCCAACAAAGCATTCACTCCCCTCTTACATGTCCTTGGCCTTGAGCCAAGTGACATTAACTCCATTTCCATTCCCTCTAAACATGTCACTTTCAAATTTCAAATTTGAATCTCATAGCATTTATCATGCACATTGACCAAAATGTGTTCATTCTTCCTCCAATCACATGTGGACAAGTGGCCTCTTCTCATTGGTTGGTCTTTTGTCCCACACTCACCCAAATCCTTTAATCTTCCATTCTTCAAATCTATAAATAGATGCCTCTTCTGTTGCAATATCATCCACAATTTGAATGCAATATTATTACTTCAATTGAGAGCAATTCTATTCATCTTCTTGAGCATTTTCCATCACCATAGTTAGGTTATTGCAGATTTTAGCAAGGAGCCACATTGTTTTTCACCATCAAGTGGATCAACCATCGTCAAGCTTACAAAGGAGTAGGGAAAGGGCAAATTTTTACATACAATTGACACCAACTCCCCCATGGGATCAAGAGTTTGCATTGCTTAATTAGGATTTCCTTTATCTTTTATGTTTTGTTCTTCATTTTCCTTTTATTGAGCTTTGTAGATGGATTTCATGGGAAATCCTTGTTCTAACTTGTATATGAACCTAACTATGTGTTTGTTTTTCATGTTTATGCAGGTATAGGATTGGGGTTCACACTAACATACTTATCCTTTTTTGCTCTTTCTTTATTTCTTCTCTTTGGAGCCTTTTGTTGCTTAGGAAGGCTGGATGTGCCTATCTTCTTAGAGCTACTTGTAAGTTTTGTTTCAGAGGAATTTGAAACAGGTGTGGAGGTTGACCTTCTTGTTCTTAGTGGAGTCTATAGAGGAATAGTTGTGTCTTTAGGCTCTACTACAGGGTTCATAGGGGCACCAAACTCCTTTTCCAACTCAACTTTCATCTATGCAACCTTTTCTTCAGTATCCTTCTTTTTGTTTTCTAGGTTCTCTTTCTTTGTTATCTCCTCATATGTACCAAACCTACTAATTGTTGGATCTCTAGGCTTTCTCAACACAACCTCTACAAGGCCAATCCAATCAGATTCAACTACCTCATTAGGCATCTCCGAAACCCAAACAATTCTGGGTTCAACCGCTTCCATGTAGCAGTTATTTCTGCCAACCATAAATGTTATTTCATTCTTATACTTTTTCACAACCTTATAAGAAATTCTTACTCTTTCTTGTATCTTTGCTTGAAATGGTTTAAAAAATCCCCACAACATTGAATCACAAGACTTAACATCTGAAAATATCCTCAAATGATCCCTAATTTGAATAGCTACAAGGATGTTGTCTTGCCATACTACATTCTTAGCTCTGGGCAATTCATTGAGAAAGTAAAAAAATAAGAAAATGAAAAGAGTATTGTACCAGAAAGGGTACCTTTTCTCCTTTGTCTTCTATGAATTTTCCAACAACTGCAATCATAGGAGCTCACATAGGTCAAAGTCTTTGCCTTCCTTCACCATTTGATACACCATGTGAATTGTGGTGGCAGTGGAAGAGCCTACTCTATTTGTATAGAATATCTTGTAGGAAATCATCATTGAGGTGTATTTGACCACCAAATCTTTGATATCATCCACTGTTAGGGAATTGTTGTCAAACTTGGCTCCGATAAGCTTCATCACCACTTGATTCTTTACGACCTTCATTGTTGGGATAGGTCTTGTGGAGCTCAAACCAGTAACAAACCTTATTGCTTCTTTGCTAATAATGTGCGGCATGTCCAACCACATAAATTCATTATGAATTCTTCTTAGAACAAAATTCACCCAATCATCTTTAAAACAAAAATTGGGAAACTCTGTCCATACATCCAATTTCTTCTCCGAAAACCTGGCATACTTTGATTTTAACTGGAAATCATCTCCAGTTAGCTCTTTGTCCCTAAACTCTGAAAATTTTGAATGATTATATTCCTTCATCTTCGAATAATTATAAATTCGCACATCTTTTGTCTGCAACACATTTATAGGAACCCTAGAAAATGCATCTTCTTTATCTGTTTCCATTGATTTGTGTGGGTGCTTCTTAAACTTAGGTCTTGGCCTCTCAACACAATCAATAATCTAAGGAGTAAACATTAAGAACTTCTTTGAACTAGGGTTTGCAAGAGTTTGTAAATACCTTATGGAATTTTTTCCAGTAGGGTTTCATTCAACACTCTAGAATTGCTTCATATTGCACTTGTTGTACTCTCCTCTTTCTAAATGTTCGAACACAAATGCCTTTTGAATATGCAAAATAAATATAGACAATTTAGCAATGACCTAAAATGAGCATTAAATTTAGTATTAAAAAGTTAGATCAAAACTATGAAGCTTTCTCTGTATCATCACAAGCACTTCTAAGCATTCTACGAATCTCTACATCAAGAGATTTATCATTAGACATTTCATCAATGGATCAAGCATATCAACCCTCTCATGCACTAGTATGTTGAAGACATTAGCATCTCATCTTTGGCAGGGGTTTGAAAAGTTCTGTTAAAAATCCCCTTGAGCCAATGCTTCCTATCTAATTTTTGGCGGAAACATTTGTACTAGAATTTGGCACAGATTCATTCTTCACATTGTTCTCTTCCTTTTTCGTCCAGATCTTGTTCATATTATTATTTTGTGGAATTGAGGGTTTCACATTCTTTCCTCTGCAAGACTTAGCTATGTGCCATAGTTTATTACATTTATAGCATATGACACCAAGTGTTGAGGAGAAAATTTACTTCTTGCCATTTTAGATTTTCATTCAAAAGCCTTATGCCCAAACCCATTGCATGAGTAGCAATAACCATGAAACACCATGCCATTATCGTATCCATTCATCATCTAACTTCAACATTCAGTAGCCTTATGACCAAATTTATTACATGCATAACATTGACCAAAAAAATATTGAAAATTCTGATTCATCATGCTTTTATATTCTACAACTCTATGCCCAAATTTATAGCAAGAATAACAGTGACCATTAAAAGATGGGTACCTTTGTGCAACTGGTTTTCTGAGAGGAGGTCTCTTTAAATATCCCTTTAGATTCCAAACATGTTTGATATTGCTCTTCTGATCTCCAGTATCCCTTTGTTCATTATTCTTCTTTTCAACATTGTTTGGAATTTGGTTTTCCTTTGAACTTTCTCCTTTTTCAGACCATAATCCTTCTTTGTCCTTATGAGATTTTTGACTAGCAAGCATATCATCAAGCAAGGTGGAACTCTTCTTGACTCTTTGCTTTCTCTAGATCTTTCCTTAGAGACAATCTCTTTTTCAAGCTTTGAACATTCTACAGACTTGTCTTTCAATTTGGCATTCAAGAAGTCTTCAAGTCTTTTTCCCTTCTCAACCTACACTTTCAGATTAGTGTTTGTCTCATTTGATTGTTTGAGTTGCTTATTTATTTCCTTGATTTGATCTTTAACTTTCTTGACTTGATTCCTCAACTTCTTAATACACTCATTAGCTTCCTTAAGATTTTATTTCAGACCTCTATTTTCACATTCTTCTTTATCCAATTAATCAAGAGTAGATTTGAGTTCTCCTTCCATATCAACTTCATATTCTACTTCAGTAAATTCTTCCATTTATGGAAGGATAGGATACTTCTTAGTTGCCATGTGTTCAATTTCCAAGATCTACCTCAGTTGTTACGAAAATTTGAAGGAACCTTGCTATAATACCAATTGTTGAACACCTAGAATACTGAGAGGGGGTGAATTAGTATTCCATGAAATTTAATAACTTAAAAGTGCATTACAAAGCATCAAAAATGGAAATAAACAAGTAAAGAATGTACCACAACAATCAACTGAAGAACACCAGATTTTAAGTGGAAAACCTTTGAAAGGGAAAAACCATGGTGAGGATTAACTCACTATATATCATAACTAATTACAATACATCACAACTTAAAGGAATGAATATCCAAAAAATAGGAGGGCTCATTGCCCAATTAAGATCACTTCTTCCTGAATTACAAATGGACATACAAAAATGTTGGCCCCACAGTTGTCGTTGCACCAAAAGATCGACTTGTTAATGCTCGATACAACTGCTAGAGTTAATGGATCCACGGGAGACGATTAGTCCATGTCAGAAATCCCGAGGGGAGCGTTGACCATTTGCCAACAATCTCCTCCTCAACACAAGCTGAGGGGATTTGAACCTGACACCTTTGGATCTGATACCAATTGTTTCCCCCACAGTTGCCGTTGCACCAACAGATTGACTTGTTAATGCCTGATACAACTGCTAGAGTTAATGGATCCACGGGAGGCGGTTAGTCCATGTTACAAATCTTGAGGGGAGCACTGACCATTTGCCAACAAAAAATGGCTCACTGCTAGAGTTTGAACTATATACAATGCATCTGCTCTATGCTGAAAACACTGTTCCTTGTTTTGCTCAAAAATTTGACTTTACATACTTCATCCTTCACTGTTGCTCTTATGCGTATGTAGAAGGTTACATGACGTTACAACACACACCCTACACTTCTCTCTACCTTCACACATGAATTTTCCTTCTCTATACATATATATCTTCCACAATCACTCATACTATTAACTAGGTCAGCCTAAATGGATGAAATGCGTGACCCCAAAAACTTGTCGGCTCAAAAAATCTAACACACATGGCTTGTGGAAGTAACCAAAGCATGTTCTTCATCAAAATAGGTCGGTATGACCTATAGATACTCCCATGATTTCGCTCCATACATAATTTAGTTTTGCACGACCCCAAAACCCTTAGGTTGACACCACACAAAAAAATTGATAAAGCATCAACTTAATGAACCAACTGTTCATTCAAAACTTGACACACAAACCGCCAAACCACTTGAAAACCTAAGTGCACAGAACTCTAACATCTCCAAACACTTCCTAAGATATGCAAATCACAATGATCATCCACGGTGGAATGCGAAGCATTCCAACATGAACTCTTGCAACTATAACTCTATCATAACTTGGTTTGATAATCTATCATTAATATCTTTTGTTGTAGAGGACATAAAACCTTGAAAATTTGGATATGGAATCCTCCAATACATACCATTATTACCTCAAAATTGCATGACAAGATAATGCAAATTGGAACAACGTGGACCACAAAACTATTCCTCTGTTACATTGGAAATACATTATCTTAGTTTGGGACTTAGTCAAAAAACACTTGGTCTTCTCCAAATTATATTCATACTGATACACCATCAATACTGCAATGGGTTGACATTAATGACTACGCCATACACCATCATGCTCATGTTGTCAACATCCCTGCCAATAGAACTCTGACACTCCTACCATTTTTCATTGTTGTCCACACCTACCGCCAAGAACAATATAATTATATTTAATACCAAAACTTCCATAAAGGGTTCCCTTTTATGCAACAACATTATTTAAAATTTAGGGTGTGAATCCACATGTACCTCTAGTAGTGAAAATAGAGAAAGTAAACTTTATTGCCATTAATGTGGCGGTTAGGGCTTCAAAACACATGGGACCTCATACCATCATTGTAGAGGATATTTGCAGGTCACAAAAATAATTCCCATGCCTTTTGAGTATAACCATGCACACATGGATGTGATTACAAGCATGATCTAGGGAAAACCGTAAGAAGCTATTTCAAACTCTTGTGTTCGAGCAACTAGATTTGGGAAGGAAAACCCTAAGGTTTTCTAGAGATCAAAGGATGAAAACCTTTTGATTTTGAGGATTGGAGGATGAAACCCCTTTGATTTTATAAGATGATATCATTTAGAGTATGTGTTTGAGCTTTCATAGTGGTGGATTCCAATGATAACAAATAAATATAATTTGTAGTTTGTTACATGTGTAAGTAGAGAATGTTTAGCTTGTTATTGATTTTGTAGTAGTCTATTGCAATGTACTTTAGATTTATTTAATATGAGTCAAAGATCTACAATTTATTTCCTATTTGTGTGTTTTATTTGTAGTTTGGGTAATCAATGTGATCTAAATTCAGCTGGAGAATTCAAATTTACAATATAGGTAAGATGGAACTTGCTATATTGCAGATAATCAAATAAACAATTGCATAACTTGAAAAGAGAGTTCTTTGCATCCAAAATTTTGCTTCACTTATTCAAAATGAAGTTTTATACATGTAGCTAAAATTCCAATAGTCTTTAGACTTCACAAAATTTGAAATGAAGAGTTTTCACAGAAAAACAAAACAAAAATTATCTTCAATTTTTTTAAAAACTAGGAAATTATTTACCCCAACTTGGTGGGGTCATAACTTTCTACTCAGTGCTCGGAATTCAAATCCATTTACACTGTTAGAAAGGTCTCCAAGAGTACTAAATCAATTCCTAAAAATCTAATTCCTTTCGATTTGTTACCTATAGGTATAATTTGTCATGTAATAATTATATTTTATATTCCTTGGTCTTTGTCTTCTCATTTTTTCGCCCGAGTCTAAGTCTTTGCCATCATCTTTTCCTTTGTCATGGGGCCTTTGCAATTTATAACTTCTCGTCACAAGTTACTTAGTTTATTGGCCCCTGGTGATTTTACAGCTTGTTGTTGGGTTCGTTTTTTCCCTAGCCTTCCGATGGTCCAGCTTGTTCCTTTCTTTGTGGCGTCAGATGTGTTGGTCTATTGTGTGGTTGGTGAGTCGAAAGTTTTCAAAACTTCACAACTCCTGATTTCGGGTTAAAAGGTTCCAGTTGTCCACAACAAGTTGATGTGTTGTTCATTGTGCGAGTTTCGAGGTGCCACCTATACATTTAATCAGGTGTACAATACAACTTGGAGATGTCTTATCAAGGATTTTCGTAAAGCGCACCAATCTTTAGGTTTGCTTTACCGAGGATTTAAACAAGGCGTCACATTAATTCAACACCAAACACACGTCATATTGTTCTCATGTAATTAAGGGTGGTGGAGATTTGTTCATTTGAGTTCTTATTTGTACCTTCGTCTTCTGTAATTATTCTTTCAAGCAAACGAGTTTTCCTCTGTTCATTGCGAGCTCATGTAGTTTGAAATTGGGAATCGTTGGCTTGGCGTGAGGGACACAGATTTGGGATCTTTTAAGTTGGATGAATTATAGGTGCGATTGGAAAGTAACAAAAAATATGCTGTCGACACAAAACTGTTAGAAAGCGGATTATATCACACCAGAGGTTTCCTAGAAGCCGTGCTGAGTGTGGACCTGGTCAGTGCATGTGCGAAAAGATATATTCCGGAAACGAGGGAGATAAAAGCTACAGACAAAATTGTTGTTGCCAGAATTTCTCTTGAAGCTGTTGCTCATGCACTAAAGATCCCTAAGAGAGCATCTGTAAAGGAAATGTTGGTTGCTGCAGCAAATGAGTTCTTCAAAGCTAACCAAGACTGGTGCAAAAATTCTATAGCCAAAGGTTGGTTGAAGTCAGAGAAGAGAGGTAAGTTGCAGTTACCTACTAAACTTAAAAGAATACATTTCAAAGGAGAAATTGCAAATGCCATTGCTTTGTTGCATCACATTGTTGGGAATGCACAGATTGAATCTTTTGAGGACAAGATGTGTCAGTTCATTTTGTTTATCTATGATGAAAATGTGTTTATAGATTGGGCTAAGATAGTTTGCTTTTATTTGAATGAGCAATTAGTTAATTTCCAAAAAACTACCACCTTCCATCTATGCTCTTGCTTGATATATGTTATAGCCAGTCAAAGATCTTTTTGGCTAAGATTAAAACCACAGGTACCTCCAACTTTTGGCATTCCTGTGTATAAATTTTACCTGCAGTTCACTAAGCAGGTTGGAATGGGAAAATTTTTCCTTGTTAATGACGCATTCTTGATGGAGGCTGTAAGGAAATTAGATGCAAATCCTGAACTGCCTTTTTCTCCTAAATCGATATCTTTGGTATCAAAGTTTGGAAGTTTCTATATTCAATTTGAAAGGTTTTCATATTTGAGAATACGAGGTTATGAGAAAGCCCGATTAAAATTGCCTAGGTATCCAGATGATTTGTTGGTGTTCCTGGAGGTCTGTAGACAAATAGCCTTGGTGAATGTAAAGTATACGAGTATGGGGAAGTGGGGTTATCCTTTCCCATTGGTGACTCCTTTTTTTTCATACAAAAATAACTAGATAACTAAAGGTGCTGAAAGAGTTCTTAAAGAATATAATCTCCAATATTTATTCATGAGAGCTAATTTTGATAGCAAGGGTTTCGTGAAGCAAAATTTGTATGGAGAGAGTTCATACCAACATCAATCTTCTATTGAAGACTTTTGGGAAGATTGTGTTGATGAAAATGAGGTTTTGAAAAGCGATTATATGAGGTTAACCCTCAGACAAATTCAAGAATTTGGTCTTTCAATCCAAATTCTTGAGAATGCCACTGGAGATTCAGTGGTCATTGATCCAGAATATGAAAATTTGTCTGATAAATCTCATCCCAAAGTCAACTGGAGTAAGAATGAAGTTTTTAACATGAATGTACGAGCTGCCCCAGTGCTAAAAAGAACTTAGGACTAGTTAGAAGGGAATGGAGACAATCTGCAGGTTCTACTCAGGAAACAAAATCATCTCAAAAGAATGAACATAGGTCCACCCAAACTATTGTAGTAAGTGCATCGTCAGAGAGGTCGACTGCTAGGTATTCAAGCACAAATTCACAGTATAGGGGTGATGGTGAGAAACCTGAGGATATAGTTAAATTGAAGTTGACATGCCGACAAGATAGTGTATCCACCCCAGTTCCTAAAAAGAAGGTCAACCAAGCAAAGCCTTTTTCTAAGGATTCAAATGTCATTTTTAAGAAAATTGTTGAAGATAATACTTTCCCTCCTTTGTCTGAAATACCTTCTTCCTTGGAAGAGAATACATCTATCCTCCCTTGTGAATCAAGGGAAATTGTTCAAGGAGACAAGGATGTTGTTTTCGTAGAAACTTTCTTGATATGGCTAAAAAAGGCAGTGGAGAAAAAGAGGAAATATACTCCTACAACAACAGTTGGAGTAGATATAGTTGCAAAGTTACTCCAATCTTCCTCAAGGCCAAAGAAAGCTCATAAAATGTCAAGGATGTTGACTGATCCTACTTCTGGGAATCAAATATTGGAAATTACAGATCCCATGAAGGATTTGAACGATGATGAGATAACGGAGGTTGGTTACAAGATCACACATGTTGATATGGGACCACAAACATTAGAAGGTGATGTGTATCATGCCAATTATTCAGTCAATGCCTTGATTAAGTGGGTAAAGGAAGAAAGAAAAAAAAAGGTGAATTTTCAATCTCAAGTTCTTGACTTAAAGAATTTTATTTCTTCCCTGGTTCCCTCTGCTATCTCCAATGAAGCCTCAACTTCTCAGAGAATAGACATTGATGCATCTTCGATGCAATTAATTAGAAAGAATTTGGGCTATTCCAAAGCTGTCGACGAATGGATATATGAAATGTCTCAGGAGATTACCCTCTTGATTAGTTAATCTATGCTTTTCTACACTCAGGTTGTTGATAAGAGGAAAGAATTGATGACAGAGTTGAGACAAATCAAGAAAGATCAAACCAGCCTCTACATACTCTCACAAGAAATGAAAGAACTGATTTCCATGAACCGAATGAAGTTGGTTAATGAGAAGATTGTGAATGATCCAAAGGATTTAGATCCTTCTTGGTCCGCTTCATTAAACTGGAAATTGGGCATTTATGATAACTTGGTGAAGGAGATTTCTGAAATACTTGAAAGTTATTTGGATATGCTAGTGGAGATTAAAGGTAACTTTCATGACTTAAAGGTAGATATCATCGATGAGTTTGATGAGAAGATTCTGGATGCCAGGGAAATTTGTCTAAAGTTTAAAGAGGTATTCAATAAGGAGATAGCAGATCTTGCCATGTCGACCAAAGAGTCATTTTCAAAACTCGGAAGACTGCAAGTCTACCTTGATTCCTCTAAAACTGAAGCAAGCAGGAGATCCGAAACTCTGATCGATTCTGAGGCTGCTCTATCCAAATTGAGAACTGGACTGCAAATCATCGTAACTCCAGGGAGAAAAGAAATACTTCCAATTGCTACCAGGTATAGAGATTACAAATCTAGGATGAAGGCACAGGAAGAACTCTTGCGGAAAGGAGCGTTCGTGAATCCAGAAGATGAAGAGGCTGAAGCAGGAAGAATTGATGCTTAATTGTTTTTAGTATTTCATGACACTTTAGTTTATTTTGGCTCTTTTAAGTTTAAGACTTATTTTTATTCGGTACAGTCACTTTCAAGAAACCATTACTAAAGACAATTGGCTATGCTTTAAATAGGGGATTGGTTGATAGTGTTGGGATCTTTTGGGAAAACTTTGATTTACTCATTAGAACAAAAACTTTGTTACTTTGATTTACTATTTTTCGTTATTTTGATATAGAAAATTGTGGTGGAGTTTATGCATTCATAATATTTGAATTATGATGTATGAATCTGTTCTTCTTATGTTGAATGTTCTGTCGTGAGTGATGTATTATTGGAATGGTTTATTCTTTGAGTTGCTGCATCACTATAGTATGATTTATCTGTGAATAAAAATGATGTGGTGATTTTGATTCATATTAATTATGGAAAATTTAAGTTTTGATATATGAGATCCGTCATTGCCTTTAAATGTTTCTAGTTAAAATTTGCTTGCTTTACTTTCTTTCTGGTTAAAAGAAATTGTAGTTAAAAATTATTCATTGAATATCAAATAAAGGTAGTTGCCACCTTTTAAAATAAGCAGAGAATCAGTCTAAGAATCATATCATTACTGATTCAACTGTGGTTACATTTGTCACCTTAGTGGGCATGAGAATACAGAGTTAGGTGATAAATCTGTCAACCAACAGGATTCAATTTTAAAGAAATAACACAATTTTCAACTCAAATTCTACTTCGAAGACCTTCGAAAACACGATTTACTAGAACCTAGAAAATATTGAAAAAATCCAAAAATTTGGATTTTTTAGCTTTTCTCAATTCTATCACCTTTGGAACATCCTGGGACTGCTTTGGATTATTCCTCACCTCTTGAGAGGCAATGGCCCCATTGCACTAGCTTGCTGCAACAAATGAGGAAATCATTTGGCAACCTATTCATTGGTAGACTACTTACCTTGATGTAGATACTGGCCTACCTGGACGACACGATACAATGAAACTTGAGTGCCTCGAAGGGACTTGACATGAACATCCACAATCTAATCACTAACCATTAGAACAATGGTTTCAGGATTCAAATTTGTAGTATGAATCGTATCGGCAACTTCTGAAGTGTCAACAAAGGTGGAAAGTATGGATGAAATAGTTCAACATTGAACATTGGATGAATTCCTAAAAATGGTGGAATATTTAATTCAAAAGCATTTTCTCCAACCTACTTGAGGATAGTATATGGTCCATACCGCAGAGGTTTGAGTTTCTTGTGTGGCCCCTGAAGCCACTCCTTTTGAAGATGGCCAAACCTTATCGTCCACCTGAAAATGGTGTGGTGTATGACGTTGATCACGATGCTCCTTGTATTTCTAATTGACCTGCTGCACTATATCATGAACTTGCTTCTAAAGATGACGAATTTTCTCAACAAACTTAGAAGCCTTATCTACCTCATTTTCTCCATGTGTTGATGGCTCAGTTTTAGTGACTGGAAGAGAAATATCCAAAGGAGCTAAAGGTTGATACCCCAACCATACCTCAAATGGAGCGTGTCCAGTAGTACCATGTATGGCCTGATTGTAGCTATGTTGTAATATGGAAGACCTTGTCCCAAGTATGAGGATGATGGGAATGGTACATACGAAGGATGTGGACAATCATGTGACTCACTACCTCACTTTGTCCGTCTGTGTGTGGATGGAACACTATAGAATTTGTAGCTTAGTATCCATCATTTCCCAAAGTGTTGAACAAAATTTTCCAACAAACTTGCTATCCCTATCAGAAATGATGCTCTGTGGCAACCCAAAGTGAACCCAGACATGACTGAAGAATAGCTTAGTAGTATCCTTTGCGGAGATTACTTTCTTGTAGGCTGCCATAGTGGCCATATTGGAGAACCTATCCACCACAACATAAACATATTCATGACCACGCTTAGTAGTAGGCAAACCAAACATAAATTCCATGGAGACAAATTTCCAAGGTCTATCTAGAGTAGGAAGAGGCATATACAATTCACTTTTTCAATTTGCAGTTTTCGCAATAACATGCAACACATGACCAAATATAGGAAATAACATCATGCTACATCTTGGGCCAATAAAAACACCTCTAAAGCACAAAAAGAGTTTTTCCAATGCCAAAATGTCTTGCAATGCAACTATAATGTGCTTCCCATATCATCTTTGCTCTTTCTTTTGCAGGAACACATAAATGACCCATATAACAAAGAATTCCATCCTGCATATGAAAATTAAAAAAATTCTTACCTTGCATCAATTGAGTGTAGACTTCAAAAATATCATCATCGCTGGTATACAGATAGGCCAAATTGTTTCATCCCCACAAGAGTCAAGTAGCATGAGTAGTGCTTGAATTGGAGGTTTGCTCAAACAATCTGCAACTTTGTTACTACTACCCTTTTTGTGACAAATGTTAATGTGAAATTGTTGCATGTATGCAAACCATCTCGAGTGTCTATCATTCTGCAACTTTCCTTATGTCTGTAGGAATTGCAAGGGTTTGTGATCTATGTGGATGATAGTCTCTTTGCCTAGAATGTAATGCTTCCACTGTTTGTCTTGCAAAATCACATACATTTCTTTATCATATGTGGGATATCATTGAATTGTATCAGAAAATGTTTCACTATGATAGGCCACCAGATGACCATGCTACATAAGAAATTCTCCCAAGGCATAATCATATTCATCCATCTCAATTTCAAAAGGTTATTGCAAATCCAGAAGTGCGAAGACTAGTGCTGAGCGTAGCCTCTTCAACTCTTCAAAAGCATGTTTCTGCACCATTTTCCAAACAAACTTCGCCTTCGATCCCCCTCAGAGTACTTGATTCATAGGCCATTCCAAATGAGAGAACCAAAATACAAATCTTCGATAGAAATTTTCCAATCCCAAGAAGCTACAAAGTTCTATAATATTCCCAGGAGAAGGCCAAGCACTAATGACTTCAATATTTGTAGGATTGACATGAACACCTCTGTTGTCCACAATGTATCCGAAATATTGGATGCTTTGTAATCCAAAAGACCACTTTTCTCTATTGGCATAGATTTTATGTTGTTGCAATGTTGAAAGCACCTATTCAACATGTTGTAGATGTTTATCCCACATATTACTGAAGATGAGAATATCATCCAAATAGACCACCATGAAGGAATCAATGAAAGGGATGAGAACATCATTCATTTACCTCATGAAAGTAGCAAGGGAATTTGTTAGCCCAAAAGGCATCACCAGCCATTCAAATAATCCTTCTTTAGACTTGAAGGTAGTTTTCCACACATTTGCAAGATCAATTGGCAGTTGGTGATATCTAGATTTCAAATCAATTTTCGTAAAGTACTTTTACCCACATAGCTAGTCCAAAAGATCATCAATTTAAGGAATCGGATATCTGTTCTTCACAATGATCTTATTTAGGGCACGATAATCAATACATAGTCTCCATGTGCCATCTTTCTTCTCGGACAAAACAATTGGATTGCCACAAGGGGATGCACTTGGTCTGATATGGCCTTTCTAAATTAGTTCCTCAATGATCTTCCATTTGATCTCACCATTCTCCAATACTTATCTTTTATACAGTGGCCCATTTGGAAAGGGTGTCCCTCGAATGATATCAATGGAATGCCTCACTTGATAGTGTAGTGAAACTTTTGTGGGTGAAGTGAAGATATTCTAATATTCTGCCAACATTATGTCCATCTGTTTTTGTTGAACAGTGGTGGTTTTTCCACAACATTATTGTTACCTATGACTTTCTTCTCCTTTTTTGATCATATCATGAGTAGTACAAAAGTTCTAGTATGGTAAATCAGACGTCTACATTGTTTTGCACTAATTAGAGAAGTAGATTTTGCAAGACTTACCTCAATAATTTGATACTTTTGTTTGCCCATCTTGATAATAATACTGCATGGCCTTGATTCATAGACACCATGGCGTTGATACATATATGGTTGTCCCAACAACACATCACATACGTCCAAGGGTGCTACATCACAAATGACTTCATCCATGAATGGCTTGATGGAATATGGTAAGCAACATTGTTTGTTGACCTGTATATCCCTTCCTTCACTCACCCAACCCATAGAGTATGGTTGCGGGTGAGGTTTAGTCTTGAAGTTTAATCTCTTTATGGATTCAATAGAGATTAGATTCTTTTGACTTCTATTATCTACTATGAAGTGCAGAGCCTTGCCATTCACTCACATATATGAATGAAATAGATGTTCCTCATCATCCCGATGTATGATTTTTGTAGTGGAAATGATGGTATATGGGTCTGCTTCAATAATTATTTTACTACTTCGCTACTAAAATGGGTCTGTGGGCAACATGCCATCCTTTTTCTCTACCTCATGTGTTTCTTTCATCAAAGTTTTTGCAGCCCTGCAATCCTTCATATCATGCCACAAACTTTTATGAATATCATACCACATACCTGAATCCTTATTTGTCTTTTTAGCTCCCACGTTCCATGCTGGTGATGGAGAGGAAGACTTGGTGGTGGTAGCTTGTTTCCCTGGGTTTTGCTACTATGTTCATCTTTGAATTTATTTTTCACAAAGTAATATTTCTTTCCCTTTTGTTTAAATTTCTACTCGATTTTCATGGCATATTTATAAGCAGTACCCAATGTTTTAATGTTTAAAAATGACATCTTTGTTTGAATGTATCTATGTAGCCCACTCTAACATTTCAACACTCGATGCTTCTCTGAATCTTGGATGTCAAGCTTTGCTGATAGAGTATGAAACTAATTGGTGTAATCCTACACGGTTTGGTCTTTGTTTTGTTGAAGAAGTTGCCACTCCATATATTTTTCTTCATATGTATCTTCAGGATAATACTTTGCTGTGATGAATTCCACGAAATCCCCCCATGTAGGCTCTTCTTCTATTACAGATTTGTTCCTTCTTAAGGTAAGTTTACCATCCCACGCTAGCTTCACACGAGCTTCAGATTTGAGGAGCGCAAATGTTATCTTCTCAGCATTGGAAAATTTATTCATAGAGAAGTATCTCTCCAATTTGGTTAACCAATCATCCACAACATCTGCATTGATTTTGTCTTCAAAATTTTGAATATCAAAATTCACCTACACTTTGAATGGAGTGTGGTTGTTGAATGGTTTTAGGCTTGTTTTTGATTGGTGGGTGTCTTGAAGGATTCAAGTGAATTCACTCATCATTTTTTCCCTCTGTTTGTTTAGGGCTTCTTCCACTATGGCTTTAATAGAATCTAATTTTTGATTTTCTAATTCTGACATCTTTGGTTGGTTATGTCTCAAAGGGAGGTAATCAGATGGATTATGTGTCTCTAACCCCAACCTTCAATAACTAGATCGTGTTTGATGTGATATACAAGAGCATACATGCTTTGATACCAATGATCTGAATTCAATAGGAGAATTCAAATTTACAATATAGCTAAGTTGGAACCTATTATACTGTAGACAATCAAATAAAGAATTGCATAAACTCTAAAAGAGAGTTGTTTACATCCAAAAATTCATTTCACATTCAAAATAGAGTTTTATACATGTAGCTAGAATTCCAATAGTCTCTAGACTTCAACAAATTCGAAATGAAGAGTTATCACAACAAAAAAAACCAAAATTATCTACAAATTTTCAAAAAAACTAGGAAATTATTTACCCCAACTTAGTGGGGTCACAACTTTCTACTCGGTGCTTGGAATTCAAACTCGTTTACACTGTTGGAAAGGTCTCCATGAGTACTAAATTGATTCCTAAAAGTCTAATGCCTTTGAATTCAATTTTAAGGAACTAACACAAGTTTCAACCCCAAATTCTGCTTTGAAGACCTCTGGAAACACGATTTACTAGAACCTAAAAATTATCGAAAAAATCCAAAATTTTGGATTTTCAAATTTTCTCAGTTTTTTCACCTCTGGAACATCTTGGGATTGCTTTGGATCACAATGCTTTTGTAAAAATCATGAAGGAAAATTTTGGGTTCATGTTAGATTTGGTTAAAATATTTAAATCTTATACTTATTTGTCTAAAATATTAGTTTGGGGCATGGCATTCATACTCCTCAACCTTTGTTGGCATCTTCACCAACTCTATGCTCAAATTGGAACTTTAGAATAGGGTATGGACATTCATCAAAATATAAATGATAGTGGATTTTTGTTCAATGTAATAGTTCCAAGTGCCACTTTTGATCATTAGAACCTTCACAAGAAATTATACACATAATTTAATAAATAGAATTTATGCACAAATTCCCTCTTAAATGATTTCAAATTGTCATTAATTTTCTTTGTAGTTTATATTATGTGGATGAGATTTTAAATTCCCTTAGTTTACTATGATATTCATTAAAGTGGTACAAATTTCTAAACATATAAGGTGCATATTCATTTTCAAATAGCTTTGGAGTGCAATTTTATGATGCCCAAACATGCCTTGCTTTATAAACTTTCTTTGGATTTATTTTAAACATATAAAAATGAGTGTAATCATTTAGGCATAAAACATGCAATGTAGCAAGAGAGTTTCCATCGCTTGATGCTCCCTTTGATATATTTTTAATGCCTTTTAAAAAATTCTTCTTTTGGCACCCTTTTGACACTTTTGTGTTAATTTCCTCTTAGGTTTTAGCAAACAATATAGAAAAATAAAATAGTACCTCCAACTTTAGATATTCATGTGCACCTTTTTAGGAGATTTTGTTTCCACACGTCTACTAATAATTGATGCTTTTAATACAATAAAAAATATACTCCTTGTCACGTCTGGAATTTTCACTTACATATTTAAATGCAGACATTATTTTATATGTCAAATTAGATCATATAATGATTATTTTAAAGATGATTTAATTGAAATTCGAAATGAAATAAAAATGAAATTGATTTAGAATTGAAATGCAAATTATTGTATTTACGTTTATTTCGGGGTTTGTCATTACTGATGATAAATCGAGTGCAAGTGAACGCAGGAACAGGTGAACGAGGTCGAAGACGAGAACAACGATCAGGTAGAGTTGTTTAACCGATTGACGTTTGCGAATAGATGAGATCTCACACACTCACATAGGAGAATATTTTAATGTGTTCTGCGTATAGCGTGCTTGCAAATTGAAAAATGAAAATTTCTCAACAAAATTTTTTTTTTTTGCGAAAATGCATGTGTTTTGAAAGATGATTTTTGTTAAATTTGATGAAATTTAACTTAAATTAAATAATTAAATTGCTAGTTCAAATATTCTATATTTATTTGGAAATATTAGATTTGAAATTTAGAAATTTAAATGCAATGAATTTTATTTGGAAATTTGATTAAAAAAAAAAATTATAAATGAAATGTTTGTTAAATTTAATGCTTTTTAATATTAAAATTTGAAAGAAATGTATTTTTATATTCAGAAATTGAATTAAAATCTAATCATAGCTAAATGGGAAATTGAAAACAAAAATTCACATATTCATTGATAAAGCTTCCAAATCAAAATTTCAGTTAACTTGAGAAAGAAAACAAATCTTCAAAAGAAAAAGCAATCAATAAATCAAAACTGAGAGATCAAATGAATGATCTAGAGATCAATCTATAATGGTGGATCTCATTCCTTGTGGAGATGAATGCGTGGAAACAGAAAATAGAGAATATATACAGATGAATTTCGAAATTGAAAGACAGTCAGGAAAATGGGAATTGAGAATTGGAGAGAGACCAAATTTACACTCAATAAAAATAAAATAAAAACCCATTTCAATATTCTTGATCAAAAGTTAAGAGTAACACAGATTATTACTCGGAAAAAAAAAGCAGGGAGGTGCGCAAGGATTCCACGCAGTCACACCTCCTCATAGCACAGGGAATGGTCAAGGCACGCATCTGCCAAGGGTAGCATCGACCTCGAAGACAACAGAGGGCAGTTGGAGAGGGTCTAAGACCCACGCATGGGAGAGAAAGGAAGGAGGTGCGCAGGAAGACCACACGCACTCCCCTACACCCCACAAGCAGCCTAACACCTCCTTCCCAGGCGGCCAGGTATGAAGCTCAGCCCACACACACAGGGAGGACTGAGACAGGCGCGGCCAAGTCTTCACACACCCACGCGGCCTGTTTGGGAGGTGCGCAGGGTGTGGACACTCCCTCACTCTATGCGCAGCCTCACCCCTCACGCCATCAGCCGCAGCAAGGCACGTACGCCCCACACACCCAATGCAGTTTGGAAACGGAGAGAAGGGCGGCTGTGGAAGGTGCGCGGGTAGCCTCCAAGGGACTCCTTCCCTACACATGTTCTCTCTGCAGCAGGAGAGTAAGGTTAAGACCGGCGCTTATAAGGGAGAGAAGGCAGAGAAGGCAAACAGTGGCAGAGAAAGAAGAGGATTGGAGATTGGAAAAGGTGTCAGGGGAAAGAATAAAGATGGGGATCACAGGGAAAAAAGAAACGAAAAGAAAAAAAAAGAGCAGAAATCTGAGAGAAGGAATGCAAGAAACAGAGAGTTAAATAGAAGTTTCAGATATTTACAGAGGAAGCAGAAATCAACAATTTCAGATCTGAGAACTACCAGGTTGGATCTTAGAATAGACAAACAAAATTGCTAATGGATTAAAATTGATTGAAAAACTATTTTATTATTCCGATTATAAAAATTAGTGAAGAAATTTGCTGATTATTACAAATTCTGTTTTAACCTTTAAATGTTAAACTCCAAATTTTCCAGAATGTTAGGCAAATTGAGAGACAAAGATTTTAGGATTAAAATCATGAATACACAATAATTACAAATTTGGGGGAACAAATTCCAAACAGAAAACTAAATTTAGATTTAGAATCAGAAACATTTGAAACTGAAATTTGACAAATTTTGTTGAGAATTACTAAAATTTTGATTTAAGTCATGCATAAATCTCAGAAATGAATTATTGGAAAATCTAATGAAATCTGGAAACAAACAATTTCAATTTTGAAATTTAAAATGATTTTTAACATAAGATGAATTAATGTTGCTGATAGAAAATAACATTTTGTTGATTGAAGATAAACGACAAAATTAGCTTCGAATTTAACACTATTTTTGAAATGGAGATTATTGAACTTGGAATTTTAACTTTCAAAATCGTAACAATTAGAATAGTTATTGTAAATCCAATTAACGATTATTGTTTATCTATTGAAAATATGGTTAAAATGAAGATAAAACATTTAAAATGGAGATTTGATTTATTTTTGAAAACATCCAGAACGATATTGAAACAACATTAATTAAATGAGAGTATGAACGAATGAACGTGTACTTTTTTAATTTCTGTTTTTATATGTATTTATTTAACATACTGGAGTTACACCTTCATTTAAAAACTTTATAGATGATTAAATACTTGATTTAAAATATTAACTTTATGCTGTTTCATTTTAAACGATGTTTCCAGTTTAATGTTTTGAAAGATTGAAATAGACTGTATTGACTGATAGACCATGCATGCTTGATAAAGAATTCGCATGTCATGTTTTGGGGAAAGTTACCTTTCGGGACGGGTGCCGAATATGGGTTAATAGAGAGTGTAGTTTTGCTTTTCCAAAACTACATTTTATTTGTCGTGCATGACATTTTATTTGGCCAAGTAATTTTTGTACCATTGAAATAGATGGATTATTTGAACTCTCTACCATATCCTAGTATCGAACTTGCTTCTTTCTTAACTGAATTAGAAAAATGAAAATGCTTGTGGTTTACTAGTAGTACTAGGCATGCACCAGATTCCATCTTGCTCGTAGACTACTTTTTGCTAAGCGATTTGTGCAGGGTCAGGTATTTCTTGATTGACTAAGAAATTCCGGGGAAGCGTAAGCTTCGAGGTTGGGCGGAAAAAGCGCCTGATCCTTGTTCTCGTCTTCTTTTGAAGATTTGCTTATGGATGGAAGATCGACTGACTGAATCTTCTTTTTAATGCTTTATTATTCATGATGTTTGTAATGACGAGTTTATGGCAACTGAATGCCTAAATCTCGAATTTGTAAACTGGATAGCTATCATCCATTGTATTTATTATCTGAAATGTGTATTTCGACATTTGTAAAATTTAGACTGAATTATTATGAAGATATCTTTTCAACTTTTATGTCGTTGTATGTAATCGAATTGTTCTTTTGATGAATGAATGAATGAGATGACGACTTTATTTGGAATATAATGAAATTTATTTTAAGTATATGTGGATGTTGGAATTTAAGATTTTCGTGCTTTACACTCCTTTTCAACTTCTCGAGTTTTCTACCTTCACTTCAACTTCTTCTGAATCTTTTGCCTTCACAAACCACCTTGAACTCAACTTCCATTCATTTCTTCATAGCCCATTTACATTGAAGGCTTTGATATCATTATTGGGAATATTATATTATTAAAAGTATTTAATAAATTCTCATAAATTTATTATGTCAAGATTAATATTACCTTGTTTCACATTAATTTATGTCACTTAATAAAGACCAAAACCACCATACAAGAAAACAAACACAAGTCTGCTGAAGTAATAAGCACTATAGAAAACTATATTTCTAATTTAACTATATAAAGTTAAACCTATTTAAATCATAACAACCAACATTAAATAAATTGTTTATTGTTAATTTTTTAAATTACATTAATTGAATATACACAACTCACTATTCAAAAGAAGTTATTGTATGGTGAATTTCTATGTGATGATATCAAAACATGCAAATTACTTATTAGCTAAAACATGATATAAGAAGACCTTTGTCTTTTAAGAATGTTCCCACTCTAAACATTCATTATACCAATTAAAATGTATACATAATTAAATAGAAACAAATATTTATTAAATAATGATTTATTCTCATGACATGCATTGATTCACAATTCTTGATAGTGTTTGAATTTCACTTCTAATATTAACCATAATATTTAAATTATTACTCAATATTTTTATGAAATAATTTCTATTTTTTTGATGTTATATAACACAACTCAACTAAAATCTAGTTAAAAAAATCCTTCTCAAAAATTTACTCTCAAAATATGAAATGAAAATAACTTTACAAATCCCTCTGATCAGCTGAGAGAGGAGTATCAACAACGCCATACACTAAGATGAAACAAATTAGATTTGATTTTATAAATTTTTCTTTTTCAAAGTTTGAGATCAAACTCCATGATTATCAGAAAAACAAGACAAAAATAATACATAAAAATAAAATTTTAAACTAAATTATTTTAAGATGATGATATAATGATTTTCTTAACTAATCTAACCAAAATCATCTGCTGAAATTCTGAAATCTGAAAAATAAAGGCTCGTATTTAAAATAAAAATATTCAATTTAATCTTTAACAATTTTTCCCACATGAACCCTCTCTGTAGATCCTAAATCCCCTCCATAAAATCGCTTCCTAAAAGTAAAACATCTGCAGGAAGCTGCAGGATCCAACCTCTCAGGGCAGGACAGCTGGTGCTACCTGTAAGTTTCTTTCCAGGTCGGTCTTGCCTGGCAGAAGGGGGCAGATAAACATAAGCAATGAGGTTGTTCGTCATCTGAAATTACAACCAGCGGAAAAAGTTTTTCCTTCCAATACCAGAGGCTGTTTAATTATTTCAATTACAGAAGGGAATTGAATGAAAATGTTTACATTACAGCAAATTTCGTGTATAATCTTAAAGAATTACCTAACCTAGAAAGCTCAGAGACTTCTGACAACAAGAAGACATGGAAATCAAGCAGTAACTCTTGTCCTGTTGCCGCTACTATTGAAAGATTCAGGGAAATGATTTGAACACGCCATAAAAAAGGACAGCCAGCAGAGGCAAGAATATTTGCAAGAAGAAATGGAAATCAAGCAGTAACTCTTGTCCTGTTGCCGCTACTGTTAACAGATTCAGGGAAATGATTTGAACACGCTAAGAAAAAGGACAGCCAGCAGAGGCAAGAATATTTGCAAAGAAGTTGCCCCTAGGCCGCTACTGTCGCCGGTATCAGCAGGTACTGCATATTTCAGATCCACACATCAAACGATTATAAACCAGAAGAAAAAAAATTAAAAATTTACATCCCGATCAATAAAGGTCTTCAATTGTTATTATATAGGCTTACCTGAAGGTGTGGTAGAAACCGAAGGTGGAGTCGCGGTAGCTGTAATTGCACAGACATATTATCCCGCTGAGAAGAAAAAAAAAAAGAAATGAAAATAAAAAGGACCGAGGCAGGGTTAAATCCACATACAGTTGGAACAAGCGTCTGTACTGACATTTGTGTCGCCGCAGAGGCGCGGAACATTTAGGGCTTGAGTGATGTTGATGCCTTGCCGGATGAGGGGACTGTTGAGGACATTACAGAGGCACTGCTGCTGTGTTTTTATAACGTTGAGTAAGGGAACGCAGCACGAATCCGGGGGTTTCGTTGTGGCGTTCAAATAATTTGCACAGGGCGTTATCGAATTTATGCAGGAATTCGTATCCTCTGCCGCTGCTCCCATCTTTACCAACATCATCACCATTAACACTAGCATAATCTGACAGTATGAAACCCTGTAACTACTAATTCTGCTGCTTTTTATTCTCAGCGCCATTATTTCTGATTCCCTGTTTTGCGGTAGCAATCTAAGGCAAGAGAGGGGAGGATATAAGGCCACGTCTATCGGGCCCCTAGGATGCACCCATACATGCATCTTCATGCATGATGTGCATCGCAGCAGTTCGTTACCTCCAGCATTGTCCGTAAACGCAATCACCGCCGTGCATTCATTTAAAGTTACCGAGATTTAGTTTTTGAAGTAACTTCCTATTTAATTCATCACAGGTTTCCCTCCACGTATTCCAACGCAGGTAGGATAGACTTTAAAAGGAAAATCAACAACTACTTTGGTTTTGGCGTTTTGTTCTTTTTTGTTTTGGACACTAGCACACAATACAATATGAATTTTAAATTTTACATTTGGTTTTTTGGAGAGATAATTTGATTGGATTTAATCTTGATTAGGATTGTAAGAGATTTGGTTGGTTGCCTACCGTCCATTTTTTATATGAATGATATTAAAATTAAAATTTATTGTTAATGGGGTGTAATTATGTCTTAAAATTAAATTAAAAAGTTGGGTGACAAAGTATCAAGGAACAAGTGACTTTCAAAAAGGACTAACATGCAATTTTTTATGTAAAATACATATTGTAAAATGCATTATATACTAGCAATCGCATCTTGGTGTGCAATGGGTACGTGAAGAGGTGTGGAAGGTCAATTTGAAAAAAGCTCTATTTTTTGGTACATTTGTGGAATAAAGGTCTCATTGGAGAAGTGATATGCATCCATTTACAAGGATCCAAAGATGATAGAAACAAAACCTATGAATTTGGAAAATAATCAAGCTCCTTTACCATAAATTTTGAAAAAAAATCTTTTATTTTACAATTTTTCTCTCTTTCTAATATTTTTTATTCATATAATTATACAATTTATATAAATTTTCTTTTTTTCTTGAAGTTTATACAAAATATATATTATCTTGTATATTATATTTATATGTTTTTTTAGTTTGTATTAAATAAAAAATATATTAAACAATAATTTTTTATTAATTTATATTTAATAGTTGTTATTATAAAATATAATATATATAATATTATATACAATAGTTACATCATATATAATGTAATTTGCATTATATACAATATATAATATATATTTTGGTAGGTAAATATATAATATATTAATTATAACACAAATTATATAATATTTAATAGTGTATTATATTAAAATATATTAAGTTTTTGTTATAATAATTTTATAATTGTATTCAATATTTATTTATTATAAAATATAATTTCCATATAATATACATTATAAAAAATTAGAATTAATATATATATATATATATATATATATATATATATATATATATATATATATATAATATATTGTAAATTATGTATATATAATAATTTTTATTATTAAATATATAATAATGAATTTATTTAAATTTTTTTTATTCATTATAATATAAGAAAACGGGTCTAAGATAATATCAACACACAATATTATTTATTCCTATCAACTGTCCCACAAATTTATATATTAGTATTTTAGAAATGAATTTTATAATTAATGTAATATATACTAATAATACAATTTAAAGTATATCAAATATTACAATGGAAAAAAACATTTTATATATTTGTTAAAACATATTGAATCTTTCTAATGGGTTGTGAGGTTGCTTGGTGGGTAGATGGCATTCTGCAAAGAGTTCACGTGCCTTGTCTCTGCCACCACATTTAGCATCCATGCATAATAAGGAGCTTAAGAATCTAGTAGCTCTAAAACACCAATGGTTTTGGATTTAATTTTCGTTTATTGTCAATAGATTGAAGCATCAGCCGTGGAGAGATTGTCCTTTAAACTCTGCCCTTTTTTCTCAATGAGACAATTGATGCAAATTTTTGAGGTAAGTCACCTACCATGGTTTAAGAGAGGTTTTTTTAACGAATCTATACACAGGAAGATCATTTATGGTTGTGTTATGACCTCTACTATTCACTATATGTGAAGATAGCTCTAGTAATGATTGCTTTTACGACATCAACATTAGCTGGTATCCATTCGATACTAGTGGGTGTTGGAAATGGCTCTAGACCAATTTTCGCTTGGCAATCTCAGCGTCACCAAATAAACTTGGCTGAGAAATATCAAGATTCTTAATGACAGTGTCTGCTTGAGCTTCAGTGAAAGGTTTCTTTGATTGTTGCTCTCTATGTCAAGTTCACCATTATGGCCGATGAAAAACCTTCTGACCATTGGATAAAGTTAAATGTTGAACTATAAATCTAAATTCTTTTATGTAAATAAAATATAAAATATATACCTCAATAAAATCTAAATCTAAAATATATACCTCAATAACAAAATATAGAATACAATAAATATAAAATTTAACAAAGAAAATATAATTTAAAATATAAAATTAATGTAGAATATAGTTAATTGTGAAATTAATGTAAGAAAAAAATATAAAATAAAACTATTGACAAAACTATATATTTATAAATTTAATATAATTAAATATAATATGGTTTAAAATTGTATAAGTTTTTATTGTAATATGGATTTAATTTAAAATTTTATTTAAAAATATCTAATCATTTATTACATTTTAATACTATATAATTATCACATATCAAATTATTTACATATGTAATTACATTAATAAATTGTAGAAATACATAAACCAATTATTCTGTGCATTGCAAACACAAACTAAATATAATATAATTGAAATGTGTATAGAAAATTAATATTACTATTGTTTGTAATAATTTAATTATATTTTTTTGGTTAAAATTGAATTAATATTTCAATTGTAATATGTTTTTATTCAAATATATATCTATAGAAAACTATATGTATGTTAATATTTTAGAGAGTACGTGTTTATGCATGGATGCGCTCTAAATTCTAGTTGCATGTGGTTGAATTAAATAGTTGCAACATATAAGTCCATTTGCCCATTATTATCTCCAATTGGTATCTGTTCAAGATCGTCACTTGAGAAATGATTCCCTTGGTTGGGAATGTATTGCATATGTCGTTCGATGAGTCATTCCCATTTATTCTTTCTAACCATTTTGAATAAATTTAAGATTATTAGTAGTCTCTTATTTTGATAAAAAAGGTATGAACAACATTATTGATATACAATTCACTCCATGAACTAAATGCATAGTACTTTTGTGTCTATATTTATAGTATAATATATTTTAATATATAATTAAGAGATGTAAATGGGTCTTTATTTATAACATTTATATCACAATATTTTTTCAATATTAGTTTAGAATCATAAGATGCACTTTGAAAAATGAAGATGCCAATTACTAATATACAACTACTAATCAACCCTAATTAACACAAACTATTTTATATTTATTCATTTTTTTAAAACATTATAGGGCCATTATTTTGACTTAGAGGGAATATGATGAAGATGTTAATCCTATTGCTTTTATGACACACAATAGCTATTGTTAATGGAAGTGTTGTAAAAACCTATAGTAGATCATACTTCCTCTTGCTTTAGCATAACCCTTAGAAAAATGTTTTTTTGTGATAGGAACATTGGGCACCAAAGGTAGGGCTTCCTTAGGAAAGATGTCTTGAGAGTATTTTGTAATGACTAGAGAAATATGAGTATCAAGCACCAAATTCTAAGGAATTTTATTCTTTTTATTTATAGTGCAAATAACTGATTTATATCACACACTTCAAATCACATTTTATTCTTAATATTTAAATTATTAGATAAGGAATTTTATCTTTTTAATTTTTTTAAAGGTTTGTATGTCAACCTCAAAATCATTTTTGCTATCTGATATGAGAGCATCAATATGGCCCGACACTTCTTATTTTTTATATATTTGTATGAGAATCTTATCAATATAGTTTTTGGATAATTTTTATCATATTTTTGTAGGGTTTGTATGTCAACTTCAACATAGAGTGATGCATGTTTATTTTTTTTAATTCCTTTATTGCGTTAGCTGATAGTTTATAATGGTAAATTCGGTAAGTGTTGAAGTTTTATGTGATCATACTATTTTGTTTGAATTGCACATGTTTATTAAAACATTTTTTTTAAAATTTTTGAAAGGAGTTTGTGTAATGCCATAAAGCTAATTGGAACTAACAATGTAGATAACTAAAATTCATTGTCATTCATCAACAGGCATTAAGCATGAAACATCGTGATATTGTCTTACAAGTTTGTGATATATGAAAATGTTGAAATTGAACATTCATACACAATCATAAATTGTAAAAGACGAAACCCCAACTAGTGAGTTAGAAAGAATCTATTGCAACAATGACATTTCCATTCAAAAGAGTGACCAGGCCTTCAACAACAATCACATTCCAAAGAACTGGAAAGGATTGACATCCATAAATAGTGCTAAGTTGAAACCCCAGATATTGAGTTAGAGGGTAGTGGGTGAGAAACATTTATAGTGCAAATAACTGATTTATATACCTAGGAATATAGAACATAACAAAAATACCAGGAATTGAACTGAAATTACTTGACATTCATAAATAGTGAAAGTTGAAACACCAGATATAATTGTCACTTTCATATGCTCGAAAAATAGTTACGGTGCATAGAATTGATCTATATTGGTAGCCATATTGAGCATAAGAAAATTCCAACAAACAAACTTAAATGACTTGACATACGTAAACTTTGTAAGTTGAAACTCCAAATATTGAGTTACAGGTTTGTGGGTCACATAACTTTTATAGAGAATATAATAGATCTATATTGGGAGACATAGAGAACGTAATAAGAACCCAGAAAATGAAAAAAACTTCTTGGAAATTGACAAACAGTGTAAGTTGAAACCCTAGATGTTGAGTAACAAGTTTTTTTGAGAAACATTACCATCGCATACAACATATTTTCGAATGGACATGAATAGTTTATATAAAAAAGCAGAGGTATGCATTGTATGGTGAAAATCACTTGCATAGCATTGAATAGATTGACATTCATAGGCATAAACAAGAAGTTTGAGATTGGCATTCATAGGCATAAATAGTCTATTTGTGTAGAGTACCTGAATGTTGATAGTGTCTTGTTGGTGCTACTTCTTCTTGTCCTCTTTGTTCGTCTACCTCCAGGAAAACATGCAGTGAATATGAAAGTGAGACGAGGTAAATGGAAATGCAATTTTGAATTTGAAAATATCTTTATATGTTCAATGCTGTTTGGTATGGAGTCTTTAATTTTGTCCTCCTTTTTCAAATTTGAAAATTTGTTTGGGTGCCTTCAATTGCAATGTATGTATGTATTTATGGCATGTAGTTTTTGTTTGTTGGTCAGGCGATTGTGGTGTCATTACTACCATTGTTTTGGCGATTGCAGGTGGCAAAAGAGGAGTTTGAACTAGTTGTCGTACGAATGGATTTGACAAATGGGACAGTTATGAATGATTTCTTTTCATTTCAGTGTTGTATTGATGGCACAATGGGATAGGGGTGGTTCGATTGGATTTGGTGATGGGACATTCTTGGCTCATAGTTGTTCTCCTCGTGCCACTTGTATTGAAATAATGGTTGTGAGCTAATGCAAGTGGTGATATTAAAGGGGATATATAAGAGTACTAGGGATATGTAGCATGCTGATACATTTTTCAATATTATGGTTTACTTTGACTGTAAGTTTTCATTTCTAAAGATATTATTATTACCAACATAATTAAAAGATAATTCTCAAGTTCTAAACTGGCATACCAGATTAATAGAGGTTAGAAGAGGAATCTCAAATGAAATCTGTAAAGGTTATTTCTTAAAGATGATATGATTTGTAGAGGTTCACTTTCAAGCCCTCAAAGGGACGGCAAATTTATTAATTTATACCCTCTGTGCCATGGTAACAGATGAATTCATGAAATCGGCAACTTTATGGAACTTGTAAATGATTTGACTGTATTCTCTAAATAAAATATATTCAGTTGTTCATGATGAACGCACATTGAGTTATGCAGGCAAAGCAGATATTGCTAAGCTCTCTTTGTAAATGATAGTAGGATGGGCTGTCATGCTATGAACTAGTGATATAAAGCATAATCTAGGAATAAATTTCCAGTTTGAAAAAACAGATAAAAATTTACTGCATATAACCAAAATGAGAATTAAGCAATAGAATTTCCCGTTTCAAAATACAGGTAAAAAATTTACTGTCAGATTATATAGAAGCTATTAATAGTTTCAACAATGAAGTTAATAAAGTATTTTGCAACTTGATACAAACCCTAAAAAATTATATCATTCAGAACCATAAAAATCTGCACCATTCTCCTTTGGATCTCTTCTTGCAACAATTCAAGCAGAGCTTTTTCAAAGTCAAGACCAAGGCGAGCAAAAGAGTCTGTGGAATGGAAAATGGCGGAGGCATCCGAACGAGCCAATCTCGTCACAGAAAGCATTAGATCCCTGAAAACGAAGGGAGAAATGGACGTTTTCTCTGAATTTACAGCTTTTAAGAACAGGAGCGTAGATATTTTTAGTTTGCTAGGGCGGTTATTAAAATGCATGTTGAATGCATGTAATTTTTTAGCAGCAGTTAAACTGGCGTAGTCAATAGTTATTAGCAGCAGTTATCTAGAGTTTAACTGGCCTAGTCTATAGTTAACTAGCTGTTGTCTATAGCTAACTCGCGTGGGAGCGACAAGAGTCTAACGGTTTGGTCAATGTCTCCTGAGTCGTTCCCACACTGCTGTCTCTACGGTTGTGGCATGATGGATGATGGATGATGGATGGGGGCAAGCGAGGTTATCAATCTAAGGAGACTCTGTAACCAATGGCGGACATGTCAATGCTTGACTGGCAAAAATGGGGAAGGAGCGGGTCAAGATCAAACAGAGTAGTCAATTGTTTTGTGATTCGCCTTTCCGACCATGGGAGGAGAACTTATTCGTTTGTGGAATTAGCCGACCTTTCAAATTTTAAATTGAACCATATGTTTAGTTTGTTGTTATTATTCATCAATTTGTTTGTGACACGTTTTAGTACAACCCAGAAAATGCCAATCTACCCAAACACCGTCGGGACACAGCACACGTTATGGGTTGTCATTCGCGCCGCAACAAACGGATATACTACTTTGAATTTTCTCCAACCCCACATTTGAAACGTGTTTACGTGGCTACAAACCTTGAAATATTTTAATAATGTGATATTTTAATAATGTTCATGGGGTCATAGAAGTCTATGGGATCCAGGGACAACACAAAACTATCAGCGAAGAAAATAGTGTCTTAAACAGTTTGTGATTTTCGTTCGAGATCAACTCTTCGAAGTGGATTTTGATGATGTAGTTTGCCATTTTGACTCTTTCATTTATGCAACTTTTTTGCAAAGTGTGTTTGTTGGGCAGCATAAATACCCTTTACCTATTACTCATTCTTCACAATCTTCACATCCTTTACATTTCAAAACGGTGTGAGAGCTCAAAGAGGTGAAAATATTTGACTTGTGGGTAACTAGTGATCTGTAAAATACCGGCTGTTGAAATGGATGGAGAGAAGTTGAGATGTGTAACGACGTGAATTGTGATGATGATGATGGTGGTGGTGGTGGTGAGTGCATAGGAAGCAGAGGCGCCCAGTCCAGCAATGATTACATGCAAAGCTTCAATGGCGATGACGTTGTCTGTAACCGTTGGTCTCGTGGGATCCTTCATTGCTTTTATGGCCCGCCTTTTCCATTGAAGCATTGAGCACATGGATTAGTACAAATCTTCTCAAGTGTGTTTTGAATGGATAACAATGAGCTGATTTTGTTCATGGTCATTTGGTCTCGATGGCCATGGAGAACGCTCTTGTTTAAAGCTTTGCGATATAGTTTTTTATTGGGAGATTATTTGATTACATTGTTTGGCTTTATAGAAAATAGACAAATCCTTTCTCTAATCTATAGATATCTGGCATTTATTGTTGCTTTATTTATTTATTTTATATAGTAATATTCTCTTGAAAAATCTTGGTTTTGGCAGATAGTTTAAAATAGTAGCAATAGATTTCATATTTGCAAATCTAGTGTTGGTTTCTTTTCTGTATATTAGGTGTGTTTTGTTGTACCAAATCCATAATAATTTTTTCCTATTTATATTTCTCCATCTCCTTGCTATTATGATGATATATAAGATTGTATTTGCTAATTATATATCTTTTAATTTTTACATGTATACATAAGTAGACAAATAAAACACACACTACATGAATCTAAAACCTAATGCTTAAGTCTCATATGCCAACTTTTCTCCGGAAGCCTATCACTTGTACAGTAGTCAATGCATTAGGAATAACCCAATTAAAATAAGGATTATAACTAAATTACACTACAAAATCCCATCAGAAAATTAATGCTTTATTCAAATTTTATGTTGTATAATACAGTTTTAAAAAGGAGATTTCAAGTAAGCAAATCACACATTCTAATATTAAATATTGAATTTCACAATCAATGTACATTGGGAGACGGTAACTGTTCACTCCAAGAGCCCCTTTACAAATTGTAACAACCCCGGTGTTCTACTCAATAAAATTTCCAACATTTCACTCTAAGTGAAGTCATAACAAAGCGATAAAAAAATTTCTTTCCATAATGTAAATTACATACATAAATGAAATAACACTATTTCCAAACTTCCATTGCATTCCATTGTAATTTCATAAATCTTCCAAAAACATAGAAATCATATTGAATGAACTCAAGTATAACATTCATGATTACATCCTTCGACATAAATGAATACATGATATGTACATAGCTTTAAGTGACTTTAATTTGCTTCACTTAGAATTATTATTTTCTTCCTTAAGTATGATTTGGGTAAGGTTGAGAGTTAAATGGTTTTATGCTTGTGCATTCAAATTTAATATTTCTATACTTTTTCACTTTTAATATCGTGTTATTTTAAAAGTATGAATAAATAATTTATTTAAAAAAATTAAAAGTAATTAAAATTAGATTTGGTAAATTAGAACATAATTAATAAATTTTTATAGAAAAATAAAAAAATCATTCTTATTATTATTTTTTTATAATTTTAAAAATAATAAAAAATAAAAAACCGCTTAAAATAATTTCTATATATTTCTTCTCATTTTGAACATACCTTTGAATATTGATAAACATCATGAATATATTCTTTCTATTTGTATTTATTAAAAACTTACCTTTCAAAATATTATATTCAAATTAGGATTTAAAAATAGTATTTCAATCATTAAAGATAAATTTATATTGATAAATAAGAGGTATTTTTTGGTATCAAACTATGATGTTTTATCAAGGTTCATTTACTTATTTTAAAATTAGATTTATTGAGTCATATTTTATGAGTAGTGGTTCACATGAACCCATCTCTAATGGTTTATATTTGAATCTAAACGATGATAAGAGTGAAATATCAAAACTTCTCATAAGATCATTTACAAACATATTAAAAATTATTGTAACTTTTGATAAGATCATCCATCTCAATACGACTCAAACTCAAACACATTTAACTTTAATTTTTTTAAATAATTTATATTATATTAGTTTATTTTCTTATATATATTTTTCTACCTTCTAGCTTGATTCAATTTTAATTAATAAAAAATCTCCCCATATCAACCCTTGGAATGCCACTTTCTTTGACTTGCGTATTCAAATATCACATTTTTTGGGCTAATAAAAGCAAAAAGAAAGAAAGATAAGGAAGTCAAGCGGAGCCTTTTATTCTACATTCCATTTTGTAATGGAGGCCGCTTTCAGACTATAATACATGATGCTCGGAACTTTAGACGCTTCTATAAGATGGTAGCTACGTACAAATACGCTTCGCTTCACTCCTTGTCTATACGCTGCCCTTTGCTAGAAAATGTCAAAAAAGAAAAAAGATAAAGGTATCACAATTATGATAATTGAATAATTTTTTTTATGTCAGACAATTCTTTTAATTATTTTTGAATTTGAAAGTTCATTGAGAAAAACTTATCAACTAATTACATAATATAATCAATTATAAACACAATTAATATAGATAAATAAAATAGATTTGATAATTAAAATTAATGTTATAATTAATTTAGAATTTAAATAAATGTAAACATAACATTTAGTTGAATTTCAAAGATGGAAAAGTGACGTTAATGATACTAAGAATCAATTCACCAAAGCATTAGATTTTTGGGGTCTGTCATAATGAGTGTCTTAAAGTCTACCAGCTAAGTTTTGTATTTCGTGTTGGTTCACATATGCGATCACAACCCTAATCTTCACAAGTATGAACCTAAACCTGATGCACAACTTTGAATTGTAAGTGTTAGTGTAATATTTTGATTACATTGGATATGTTTATCCAAAGTATGATATTACACGTATTATTTAAGTTTAATTAAGTAGTATAGGATAATGAGTTACACATTCATGGGATTCTACTTTTTTCTTTATCCTCATAAATTTGGAAACTTGGATAAGTAATCCCTTGACTATTGATTTTATGCCTTGTCCTCATCCTCATCAAATTTGGAACTTATAAGACTATATATTTGTAGCTCTCTGTCCTTCCCATTTAATATCAAAGCAAGCTTTTGTGAACTCTTGCATTTTCTTGGAGACTAAATCTATTCTAGTAGTTTGATTTTAGTAATAATTCCCATTTATAATTTAATTATTTCTATTTATTGCACTAACATTTTGGGCTATATACTTGCGTATAGTTTTTAATATAGTATCAAAGCATATAGTGCTAGGGTAGTTTTTATAGTTTCCAAATTTAAGAGATTTGGAGGGGGAGATTTGGAGGGGCTATTAATTTTTTTTTTATATTAAAAAAAGCTAGAAATGATACAAAGAAATAAAGAACAACAACTCAACAAAGAACTACCTTGAAATTTGAAGAAGAAATACATAAAACAACCTCAAGGCAAAACTGTTTGAAACAGTTAACAAGATACATTTCAACCAAAATCATCAATACAACAGTTAACAAGATACATGACAACATCCTAAAATAGAAGGGACCCTTAAATTATGAATTTGAAGAGTCTTTGAAGATGTCTGGAACAACAAATATCTCCTTCATGCAACTGCAAAAACTGAAGCTTAATCACCTCCAAATGGTTCCTCTGCTTAATGTCCTTCATATTGCCACTCTTTAGCTGAGAACACAAATAAATAAACTGAAAAATGATGTCAAAGTAAAACTTTAGAATTTCAACTTCCTGATGAACAACATGATTAGAAAACATTGACAAACATCTGGTTTTCCATTTATTAAGTAAAATGACTTGTCTTATGGAATCAACAACCAAGTTATTTTGAAGACTAGTACGTAATATGGCTTCCTTCCAATACAACACATGATCAAAAATTGCAGGAAAATGAGTAAAAATAGCTTTCCACTTTCATTTAGCATGCACACAATCCCAAAATATATGCTTCAAGCTCTCATAATGCTGACAAAATGGGCATTTGGCTAGCTGGAAATTCATTTTTTTCAATCTATCTCCTACAGGTAGTTTGTGATGTAAAATTTTCCCTTTTATTAAATTTTGCATACCTGTTTCTTAAAAACTTAGTGTTCTCTTCTCTTGTATCTTCAAATGATATGGAGATAGGGTTTTGCATGTGAGTTTTTCTTTGATATGGTGATTTTAGCTTTCTAGTGATTTTGGTACCAATTTTATCTATTCTATTGTATCTAGAAGGCTTGAGAAATTAAAAAAAGATATTTGTTTCACTAGATTGAGAGATTGTATGATAGTAGTAAACGAAGGTTTAAAGAAAAAATCAATAGAATTGCTCATTTTGAGGAATTTTGAAGCCAAACAAACCCTTCCATTACATTCAGAAGGCCCAAAAACTCCCATTTCCATATAAACTTATCATTTTTGAGATCATGGTCCAAAAGGGGTTGAATTTTTTTACTCTAACACTAATTATTCATACACCATACTGTTGTGTACTTTCTATACTTGTGCATATGGTTGTTTTTGTGTATTGTTGGCATTATTAAATAGATTATTGATATCACCACTTCAAAAATTGACCCCTCTCCATTGGTTGTTTTGGTTTTGAAACTCAACTTTGGAATACCATAACTTGGTCATTTGGACTCAAAAGTAGGTCATTTTTTTATTTGGAGTAGAATTTTATGCACGTAGCAATTGTGTTGGTGGTTTTCTTATTTGACCCTCAATTTACTTATTTTCAATTTTCTCCAAGATTTTGTTGTTTAGTTGTGCTTTTAAATTTTTTAATCATATAACTTTCATAGACAACTCCTTTTATAGTGAACTATTTTTTTGAAGGATAGTTTTTGAACTATACATAGTTAGAATTAAGGGGCAATTTTTTTTATAATATTTTTCACAAAAAAATGGAGTTATATAGAGGATGAGAAAGATAATGATAGAGAAGGATAGGAGTATGTTAATTGGATCTAGCTTAGATTTTTTTTTTCGGTTAATGTTGCAACCACTATTTGCTACCTGATTAATAGGTTTCCTATTTCAATTGTTGTTGATAAAATAGCTATGGAGGTGTGGTGCATAAAGGCTTCATAGGGACATCTTCATATTTTTGGTTGTAAGTCATATGCACATGTGTCAAGAGAGAAGCACATTGAATTGGAGAATGTGTATGTCAAATGTATTTTCATCAATTATATTTATAGTGTGAGAAGATATAATTTTTGGGATCTTGTTGCAAATTAAGTTATATAGTAGAAGTCTTAATTCTAGCAAGGTTACTACTTCTTCTATTGTATTGTAGCTGAAACAAAGTGAAAATAAATATGTGATTCATATTTTTGGGATCTTGTTACAAAATAAATTATATAGTAGAAGTGTTAATTCTAGCAAGGCTACTTCTTCTTCTATTGTATTGTAGTTGAAACAAAGTGAAAATAAACACGTGGCTCATATTCCTCCTATGCTAGAGAAAGTTGAATCAAGAGCCCAAATAAGATTAAAAAAATGAGGAACAATATTTAAAATTTGATTCTTTGGAAGAAGATCTAGAACTTGTAACTCAATTTGTTCAAAGGTCAACCAAGCATAGACAACCAATAGAAAGTTATTACCCTAGTGATTGGAGATGTATATTTTCTTTAAATACTAACATTCATGAACCTAGAATTGTACAAGAGTCTTTAGATATGCATGATCTAGGGTCCTAGAAAATAGAAAAGGATGAAGAGATGATAAAACTTGAAAGAAATGATACATGGGACTTGGTACATTTATACGAAGGATAAAAACCACTTGGTTGTAAATGGGTGTTCAATAAGAAACTAGGTTATGATGGTAATATTAAAAAATACACGACATAATTGCTTGCAAAATGTTACTTCTAGGTCAAGCAGTAGATTATAGTGAGATAAATTTTATCCTATAATAAAATTGTTCTCCATTAGATTCTTACTTTCCATTTCTACTACTTATGATTTAGAGATTGAATGAATTGATGTGAAAGCTACTTTCCTTCATGTCGATTTTGGAGGAAGAAATGTACATGATACAAATATAGAACTTCATGGTGAAAGGTAGATAAAATTTTGTTTATAAATTAAAGAAATATTTGTATGGACTCAAGCAATCTCTTAGGATGCGGAGCTAGAAATTTGATACATATACATTGAATTTGGTATTTGAGTGTTGTAAATTAGATCATTCTGTTTATTATAAATCTAATAGTGATCATTCTTCTATTATTCCTTTATATGTTGATGACATGTTCATTGGAAAAAGGAAAAAATGATTTCAAAACTAAAGTCTCAATTTGTAGCTAGATTTGAAATGAAAGAATTAGGTGTGAATATATACATTTTTTGCATGAAGATAACAATAGATAGGGGGAATAGAAAGCTATGGCTTGGCTAGAGTAAGTATGTGAATTCAATATTGTAGAGGTTCAACATACAAGATTCTAGAGCATTGTGTGTTCTTGTTGCTTTGGGGGTAAAATGATATGTTGCACAATGTTCTACTTCTCCTTTATAGATGAAATACATGATTATGGGACCTTATTAGAGTTCACTCAAAAGTTTAATGTATGTTATGGTTTGTATTAGACTAGAAATTATCAAAGCAAGGAGAGTTCTTAGCAAATTTATGTCTAATCCTAGACATATCCATGGGATGTGATTAAAAGAGTCTTAAAATATTTGTGAGCTATCTCAACATATTCCTTGTGTTATTATGGTAATTTTGTAAGGGACAAACATTCCTTGGATATTCATGGTCATGCAAACTTGGATTGGGTTAGAGAAGTTGATCGAAAAATACCTACTAGTGCATTTTTTTTACTTTAAATGGTGGTGCAATAAGTTGGATGAGAAAATGACAAGGTGTGGTCATTTTTTCCACTATTGAGGTAAAGTATATAGTGGAAAATCATGTTTGTAAATAAGCCATTTGTTTTAAAATATTGTGTTTAGATGTTGGGATGAATTGTGGTGCAATAACTCTTTATTATAATAGTTAGATTGTAATTTGTTTAGCAAAGAACCTAACATTTCATGTGACCAAGCTCATAGATGCATAGTATCATTTTGTTAGAGACACAATATAAGATAAAAGGGTAAAATTAGAGAAAGTTTAAACTTCAATGAATTTTGCATATTTTTTAACAAAGCTTATGAACACAACAAGTTTAGATGATGTTTAGAGTCTATGGGCCTTATTGGCACCTCATTTTTCCCTGTTATGCTCTAAAGTTCTATATTTTTCCTGTGGTTGTTGATCAATTATAATTAATTTGAGAGATTAGAAATGGAAAATATTTCTTAAAATTGTACCTATGGTTGTTGTATTAATCCCCCCTTTCATGTTTTAGTCAAATATCCAAGTCAAAAACCAAAAATTTGACTAAATGTTGAGTTCTTCAAGACTTCAAAGTTTTAGGGTCACTGATGCCTACATACCTTCCCTTCCAATCTCAACTCTTCACTCCAATCCTTCCAAAAAAAATTCTAAGTGTGGTTTGTCACCTTGTCGAAGTTTTAGGGTTGCCCCCTGCATACCTTTCTTATCACTCTTGAAACCTTGCCTAGAAGCCTTGTGAAAATGGTTTTCAAAGTTATTAGTCTTTCAAGTTGTTGGGGTTTCCCTTACTCTCATGTCTAATTTAAGCATCCTCGATCCCCAAATTTTGAAGGTTAAAAGTTGCTTCTATGTTGTTTAGATGAAGTTTCAAAGTTTCTCATGTCCATCCATTCACCCTTGTCAAGTTATGTCATTTCGGTCATGCTTCCCTTGACAGTCTGATACTCTATTGATTGCTCTATGTATCCTATCAAAGTCAAAATTTCATCTATCCCCTATTCTAGTACCTCTTTCCATATACCCTATGGTCCTAACCTCCACCAAAATATTTGAATTCGCCTAAGTATTTAATGTTTCAATGTTTCAAGCTTTTCCTTACATTCTTACCATTTCTTCCTTCTTCAACTCCCAAAATACTATTGTTTATTTCAAACTTTTGGACTTCCTCATCCTTCCTTCATCCTAGTCATGCTTGTCATTTCATTCACAACTTCCCTGAAAATCGGATTCCTTGACTTTCCCCTTAGTCCACTTCAAATCTCTTTCCCCCCATGGTAGGTTATTCATGTTGGAAATGATGTCATTGATGTCAAAGTGTATTGGAAAGATTATTTTTAGTGTTAGTGATATCAAGAAGGAATGTCACATAATTAACATTGATGTCAAAACCGTAGAGGAAAAAGGTCAAAAGCCACTAATCGATTCAATCTTTGGTCATAAGATGGAAAAGTCGCCCTTACATGGTAGTGCTTAGAACTAATTCTATTCCTCTATGAATGCTAGCCAGCAAAGACATATATTAATGTGTGAAAGTTAAAATACTCATGCCAAATTAATGAACAATAATATAGGATAAATATATGCAGTGAATCTGTAATGAAGAAGAACAATTATTCTCACCAAGATGGGAAGCCAAGAATATTATAATTTAGGTAGTAATTTGAAGACAATTATTATACTTAAAAGAAAGACAACCAATTTCTCTATTAATCAACAAGTAAAAGGAATATAAACAATATGTAAATTTCTTATATTGAGGTGAGCATGTATATAATAAAAATATGCGATCAGAAGTGATGAATAAAATGAAGTGTTTAAAAGAAACGAAATCAGTGAACTCTTCATATGGCCGACTTCCTTCAAGACATATATTCGCCCAAATAAAGGTAAGATGTGGTCAATAATGTAAGCGTTGGAATTAGTTTATGAAGCTGATGCTTGAGCATGAAATTATATATGGCCGACCTCATGAGTGTTTTATTATAATTTAATTATAATTTGAATATGGCCGACTCTTTATGATGAGACACCTCCTTTATGAAGAGGCACATTAGATTGTATTTAAGGAAGATAGAAATGTGGGTTTTTCAAATAAGAAATTTAATGATTTTTTTATGAAGAAAATAGCAGATTAAAAGGAGATAAAATGGCAGAAAAATGAAGTGTCACTCATTTATTTTGAGTGCATATACAACCCATGTTTGAATAATAAATACAAGTATATACAATGAATATATATGAAGTATAAGAGTAGATTGTGAAGTGATTTTTGTTTTGATGAATAGGCATATATCTATATTAAATTAAAAAGATAAGATACATATTTACAAAAAGTGATGGGTGGTAAGAAGGCACATCCCAGGAGTCACATGGGCCTAGCCCAAAAAACAAAAATTAGAGATATGTGGGCCTAGCCCAGAAGTCCATAATAATAGAAAGAAAATAAAAGGCCATCAAGCAGCCAGAGTAGTACCAGAAGAGCCAAGAGGATCTCTATCGTCAACCTTCTTTCCCCATACATCAGCAAGGTCAGGAGTGATGTCAAGAGGAGGACTCCAACCATCATCAGTTTCCTTTTCTTTTTCTTTATCTTCCTCACACTGTGGCGAGATTGCAAGCGCCAACCATAGATTTTTTTTATCAGAACTCAACCAACCAGAGCTGCTACCAGGCCAACCAGAGCTGCTACTAGGAGTGGTATCAGAGGGCCACCCAGAGCCACCACCGCTGTTCCTCGCAACACCTCCAGAAGGCCACCCCTGGCTAGATCAAGGGGGAGGAGTGCGAGAGCACCGAGGAGGGCGGGAGCCATGCTGAGAAGGAGGATGGGAGTGGGGGCGAGTAGAGCCACTCCTCTACCGGCACTGAGAGGACGACCAATCGTGAGAAGAGGAGGGTGAGCCAGGCACCCGAGCAATAGTACACAGGGCATTGCCCCAATGATCCAGGAGCACTTGGAGATGAGTAACCTCAAACACAACTTTGTTTGCTTGAACTTGAATTTGCAAAAGCATATTAGAGAAAATAATAGCTTTAGAATACAAAGAAACATTTTTATCTATTTGAGTGTGAGTGAAAATGCAGACATTTCTATCTTTCCAGAACCATTTTCCAAGAGAAGGGTTCCAGCCTGAAAGGCCGAAAGAAATCATGAATCCAAGTCCAATATTGTTGAGCTTTGGTGCATAACCAAAAGAGATGCTTAAAAGATTCAGGTTTCCCACAGAAAGGGCACCTAGGGTCCTGGACCCCTAGATGAACGAGTCGAGCCCCCACAGGCAAGCCTTGGAAAAGAATACACCAGGCGAAGTGGGTGAGCTTCGACTCAACACTTGTAGACCAAATGGCAGAGAATATTTTATGCCAGACATGAGCAAAGGATTGAAGAAGCCATCTTTGGTTAAGACTGCCAATCATAGGGAAATGCGGTGAAAGCCACATATAGCCAAGCCTTGGCTTGTAATTTTTGAAAGGGGTGTCTAGGTACCACTTCCAGTCCTTCCATCAGGGCTTGGACCCACGAATCCCCACCTTGTGCAGACATTCAACAGGAATAACATTCACTAGACGATTAAAAGTATCACGGTCCTGGTTTTGAATTATGTAAAGATCCCGAAAGTCCTCCCATGGCATGATGCGCATGGTGGGTCTGTGAAACAATTGCTACAAGGTTTGAATACCTTTCTTATGGAATCTTAGAGCCTTGAGCCAGGGAGACTTTGACAGAGGTTGACCATTGCTAGCAAAGAGAGGCGACCACCACACATTCTGTTGATTGAGAGAGCCCATCACGAAAGCCAGAGCCAACCCAATGGAGCCAAGGCTTAACAGCCTCCCAGGCTTTCCAAATGCTCTTGGACACAAAAGTTCCCACAATTTGAACTGGTTCCTTCATGAACAAAAGGGTTTGAAAGTCAATCCCCTTCCAGACAGGTCTATTGGCAGGAAAGCCTGACTCAATGAAATGCCTGAGAAGAATTTTCTAGGCTTCATCTCTAGAAAGGGCTCTAATAACCCATTTAACACACAAGGTAGTCCCTTGTCTTTGGGTGGAAAGCAGACCAAACCCTCCAGATTCTTTGGGAAGCCAACAAAATTCCTAGGCCACTCGGTGAAACCCTCTATGGGACTCCGCAAAATCCCATAAAAAGTCTCGAAGCAGCCTTTCAAGCTTGGCATAGGCAGCCTTTGAGGGAGCCCAACAAGAAGAATAGTAAACATAAGTAGCTGCCAAAATCTCAAACACACTTGAAATTTCCTAGCCAGAGACAAAGGCTTGGTTATCTAATAGGCCAGCTTCTGCTTAATCCTAGAGAGAACGAATTACCATAACTCTGCCGAAGAAGCCTCAAAGGCGAAGGGGATGCCCATAAACCGAAATATTTCCCTTGGCCCAATCCACTTCCATCCATAATGTTGTAACCAATGGGGAGTGGGCAAGAAAGATTGCATGTAACAAAGAGTCTTGTGCCATTGAATGGCGGAGCTGGAGGCCTCACAAAAGGTGTCAATGCACTCAAGAGCAGCCTTAATATTGCTTTCTTCCTCTAAGAGAGTGAGGAAAGAGTCATCGGCAAAATGGCCATTAAAAAGTTGAGACTGGGAGTTGGGCAGAGCAATGCCACGAACCCGCTATTGGGAAACAATGTTGGCCGAAAGATAGCCAAAACCTTCGGTAGCAAGTACATAAAGTGAAGGAGCAAGAGGACATCCTTGTCGAATAGAGCGGAAAAGACCAAAAGAGGAAGACTAGTGGCCATTGATGGTGATGCAAGTAGAGGCATCCGAAAAAATCATTTCGACGACTTGAATGAAATTGGGGAAAAATTCCAAAGCTTTCAGCATGGCAAGAATAAAGGGCCATTCTATGTGGTCATAGGCTTTAGCAAAATCAATTTTGAGAAAGAGGGCCTTCTGGCCAGAGCACCTAGCCCACTCTATTCCCTCCCAAAAAACAATGGTATTATCAAGAATAAATCTGGATTTGATAAATCTAGTCTGCTCTGGGCACACAATCTAAGGCAGAAGATGGCGAATTTTCAGAGCTAGGGCCTTAGCAATGATTTTGTAAGAGACATTAAGGAGCGTGATAGGCCGCCAATTGCAGATATCCTCAGGATCTCCAGGATTAAATATGAACTTGATATTTCCATTGTTTATAATATTTCCCAAAGTTTTTGAATGAAAGGCTTCAAGATAGAGTTTATGTAGATCATGACCAATACAGTCCCAAAGGGGCTTGCAGAATTCACACGAGAAGCCATCGATCCTCGGGGCTTTGTCTCCGCCATAGAAAAGATGGCTTCTTTCAAGTCTTCAACCATGAGAAGCTACTCACAAAAGAGTTTTTTAGCAGAGGAAAGCCTAGTTGGCACAACCTCAATGCACCTTTGAAGGGCTTGTTGGCGCTCCAATGTGTAATCTTGGGTAGTGAAAACTTGCTCATAGTGCTTGACAAAAGCCTAGAGAATATCAGGCAGCTAAGGACTTGGAGTCCATCTTTGATTTTTTTAAAGCCAATAAAGAAGTGTCTGACATGCAAAGCCAGAAAAAACTCCTTGGAGGCATGGTCACCAACTTTTAACCAATGCAACTTGGCTTTAATTTGTGCACCACCAGTAGCATAGTTATCCGCAACTTTGTTTTTGTTGCTTAACTCCACTAACTTGACTTGCAAAGGTGGGGAGAAGGGGTTAGTCGCAAGAGCCTCGGTAGCCGAGCGTAGGTCAATAGTGGTCGCCTCATAAGATCATCGGCAAAAAATGGCCAACTGGTGCCCATAAATGTGGAGAAACCTAGTTATACAAGTGATAGCATCATTCCACCAATTAATCTAGCTGTTAGAGTGAGCTGGTCTGCACTCTAAATTCTAGACTTTGCGAATGTGGGCTAACATGGGCTGATGTGAAAGCAGAGACATGTTCAAGAAGAACTGCATTTTAGAAGCTCGAGGTTGTCTTATCTCCCATTCAATGTAAAAATAAATGGGGAAGTGGTCAGACAGAGTGACATCCTCTAACGGTTTAACCGAAAGTGAAGAGTTGTCAAACAAAAAAAAAGATTGAGGCGAAATCATAGCGCGATCAAGGCACTTAAAGATCTTGTTAGGAATAGCTCTGAAATTACACCAAGTGTGCCAGAGGGAATGAGAATGGCGGTGATCAATATTGGGATCAAAGAGCTCTTATTTATTAGGCATGTAAAACCATGCCTCCCTTTCGCCAGCAACCCATTTGAATGGCAGAGTACCATATTTATCATACGCCATCTCAACCATATTGAAATCCCCACATAGAAGCCAAGTGGCCACTAGTAACGAGTCCACAATCCAACGCCAAAGCAAGGAGCATTCAACAACATCATTAGAGGCGTAAACATTAATAATCCTAAAAGAGTGATTATTAATATTGAGAAGGATCCAAACGAGCCGATGTGTGGGGTCAGACCCATGATCAACAACATAATAATGCCACTTTGGAGACAAAATAATGACAGCTCCACCACACTCAACATCATGAGCCGTACAATACATATGGCTGGCTAGCCAAATAGAGCGACACACTGAAGCAAGCAAAAAAACAGAAATGTTAACTTCTTGGAGACAAAGCACTTCAATACCAGTATATTTCTGCAAAGTATCTCGAACAAAATATTTTCTATAGAGGTCTATCAAACCTCAAAAATTCCAAGAGAGGAAATTCATGGATGAAACTCCTCCATATCGTCGGAGTTCGGTTCCTCCTCATTCAAGGTGGATAAATGGTTCTGTGAAAATTCAGCTGGAATTGACCCGATTTGAATAGACAAAGAAAAAATTCTCCTTTTCTCCTGCACATATTCTCCTTCCTCTAATGGTGGTGAAGGACTACGAGACCGTTGTTGAGCTCCTGTCACAGGAGGAGAAGCTTTCTGCTGTGCCATTATAACAAAAGTGGGCTGAGGTGTAGCCTTTGGCCTGGGCCGTGCCGCAGAATTATCAAGCCTTGTAGAGGCCTCTTTCCCCTTCATTGAAGGGTTTGAAACAACTTTAGCAGGCTTGGGGCCTTTGGGGCACGACCTAGAGCTGCTAGCTTTGTTCTTACGGTTTGCAACCGTGGTCCATTTTTCATCAGCTTTAGATTTATTAGATTTCTGTGGCGGAGAAGGAATACGAGGCACTGCCAAAGGGCAGTCCTTGATCTTGTGCTCTATGGACTGACATCTATACCACGTGTTCAACAGATTAAAGTAGGTAACTTTTTGAGTATGCCAGAAATTGCCTATTTGAATATCAGTAGACTCTTTCAAATCTTGAGAAAGGTCCACTTCAACATAGACCCCTTTTTAGGGATGGGCCTGGAAAAATCTACCAGGCTCAATGCAAATAACCTTCCCCAAAGAGGAAGCAATATGACTCAAAAATGGCACACAAGGCAAGGGTAAACCTGAGAACTCAATCCAAACTAGGACCCGTAACTTGGTGTCATATGAGACAACGAAATCACGGGTCCACGATTGGAAAACCAACAAATAAGACTTGACATACTAGGGACCATGCTCTAGGATCACCTGGACATGATTGACCTTCGTAAAGCGAAAAAGAAAAAAACCCTTGGTTAAATTTTGGACCATATCAAGGTGGACCTCATGAGGGACCCAGGCCTTACTGACCCAATCTTTGAGCACACTTTCAGGGGGGAGTCCTCCCAAAAAATACCCGAAAAGGGTATGCTTTTCAAGCCATTGACAAGCAAAATCAAATTCAAGAAAAGGAAAAACGACATTAGCCGGGGAGTCAAAAGACATATCATGGAACACTTTCAAAACAAATTTTTGAGGCCGTTTGTTCAGTGGAGGAGCCATTGAGCAGAGCCGTTGAACCACCAACACCAGCATGAACTACTAGGTTAGAGCTAGTTGAAGTCATATTGAAACAATAAAACCGTAGTAAATGCGACCATACACACAGGAAAGGAAATAATTCCTGTACAAGAGCGCATTATGATGCAAGAGGGGCCAAGAATGACCGTAGACTCAAGAAAACCCTACCAGAGCTCATACACCTCTCCTCTTGTGAAATGATTTTGAGTAGATAGTGTATGGCCAACACTACCCTCGGGATTCGTGACATGGTTTAACCACCTCCCATGGATTCGTTAACTTTGGCGGTTGTATTGTGCATTAACAGGTCAATATTTTGGTGCAACGACAATCGTAGGGCCAACAAGTGCTATCAGAGCCAAAGGTGTCAGGTTCGAATCCCCTCAGGTAATGCTAAGGGGGAGATTGTTGGTAGATGGTCAGCGCTCCCCTCAAGATTCGTGACATGGTTTAACCACCTCTCGTGGATCTGTTAACTCTGGCAGTTGTATCAGGCATTAACATGTCAATCTTTTGGTGCAATGACAACTATAGGGCCAACAAATAGTAAGGAAAAAAATTATGTGAACATATTTCCATGATTATGATCAGTTGTGTGAAATAATTGGTGCATAGATTGGATCAACTTTGTGAGAAATATTGTACAAAATAGTGATAAGATTTGAAAGAAAGGTTGATATTGGAGTGTGGATCAAATTTGTGAAAGGAGAGATTACATGATTTGAATCAAACTTGAAATTGGATCATATTTGTGATTGGTTATCATATTTATAATGAAGAGCATTTGGATTAGATTTGTGGGGGTTGAAGCCTCCAATAGGTTGGAGCCTATCAAATTAAGGTTGGAGCCTCTTCTTGGTTTGTAGCTTAGTTTGTGTGTGGGGATTGGAGCCTCCAATAGGTTGGAGCCTATCAAGTTGAGGTTAGAGCCTCTTGCTAAGTTAAGCTCAGTTTGTATAGAGATTTGAGACTTTGAAAGTAGGTTGGAGCCTACAAGAAGTAGAAGATTAAATTATAATATATATACATTATTGTGTTGTGTTTTTTCTCTCAAAAAGATTTCCACATAAATCATGTGTTCTCATTGTGTTCCTAATTGCTAGATCTTACTTGAATGATTTTAATTGTGATTGAATTTTGAAAATCAGAAGATTGTTAGATACTAATTCAACCCCCCTCTTAGTATCACTATGCTCAATAGTTCAATATAAGTCCAATGGTTTGATGGTGTGACAAGACAAGGGTGATAAAGGTGTATGACAAAATTTTGGATCATTTCATGTTTCTCTCTCGAATTTGATGCTCCAACGGGTAAGCAATAGTGAGATAATTCAATGGCTCTACTTGTCTTTGTTGATGGTTTTTAGATTTTAATGCCATGACCAAAACACGAGAATGAGATCTCATGGTAAGGAGATTGGCACTTGTGTATTATTCGAAGGGAATTTTCAAAGGATTTGAGCACCAAACATGGTGGCGTTGAGTGCATTAACTTGCCCACCAATACACCCATCCTTTTTTGAGAAGAATTAATGCTAGAGGTGACACTTGTAAAAGGGGGATGGCCTCCCATACTCCTTGGGAGTGGAAATACACATTTCATGGAGGATTAGGGTAAGAACATGATAAAGACTCTTGCAAGAAGACACGAATGCCCAGGCTGCAGTTGTAGGAAATTGCAGATTTTTAGGGACCTTGTGCAAATATGCACATTTCCAATTCTAGGTGACATACAAAAGGATATATGAAGATTGAGTTTCATTTTCAAAGGAGGATAACATTTGGATGGGAGAGGGGCATAGCATAAAGAAGAACCACATAACAAAATTAGATGGTTCACAGTTCCAAATCTAGGTATTGCATTTTGTTATTGTAATGATATGGGTTTATCTCATGTAATAATACACGTAACCATTTTAGATCAAGTGATTAAAGGAAAATTTGACTTTGATTGAGTGTTCATCTTGAAATTGCCTTAGGTTTTTAGTTGCAGGTCAAAGTTAAGGGTCGGGTTACCAAACCTTTCTCAAGCCTAAAATCCAAACAAAAAGGGGCTTGGAATTTCAATTTTTTTTAGAACAGGTTCCTATTTTAAAACAGATACCTATTCTATGTGGGTGCTCATTCTATTTTAGAACGGGTACCTATTCTATTTTCAAAATGGGTACCTATTCCTTTCAAAAAAAAATTGGTTGAAACTTCCCCTTTTCATGGAACCAACTTCTTGCACTTACCCTAGAGAAATAAGAAAATTTAAAAAGGAAAGATGGTTCTATCTTTGAGAAGATGACTGCTAGAAATATATATCCTTCTTGCTGATATTGAGTATATTATTACTTTTCTTAATTCTAATTGGAATATAAATTGGTTTGTTGATAATTGGTCCTACATGTTGAATAATATTTGGTCTTGTGTATTTTAGCATAAGAAAGTTTGTACTTAGGATAGTTAATCATTAAGAAGCTTGTTATTAATGTTGAGGTAGCATTTTTGGGAATTCCTATTAAGATATGTGCTTTTTGTAACAAAAAATAAACTATTGAACACCTTTTTATTTATTGTATTCATGCTTTCCAACTTTGGTCATCCTTTATAGGGAATTATTTGGCCCTTTGGCCCTGCTCCAAGGATGCTCTGCTAAAGAGTGGAATAAGAAAGGTATTAGATACTTCAAGAATCTAATAAGTAATGGAAAATTAAAAAACTGGAATATGCTCAACCAAGAGTACAATCTCCTGCTAACACAGAAAAGAACCTATGAAAGATTAAAAGCTAAAAAGGTCGAATTGGAAAAACAATATGATTATAATATAAAGCACATGCAACCAAGACTTCTGGTGGCTGGAAAATGAAAAATTAACTAATTTAAAGGCAAAAGAAGTGTATTTCTTCCTTGCAGACCTGCTTACCTCTTGATCACATAAACAAAGCTTGGAACTTAAACTTAAGTCCAAAACATTGGAGCAAAATTTTCACTGGTTTATGGAAAAAGGTGCTTGAGCCAAAAAAAGCCGGCTTCAAGTGGATGTTGTTGTTACAAAAGCTGCCAAATGTTGATCCTAAAAAAAACCCAACTATTTGTGAAATTTGTCTCTAACATGCTTGAGGTGGCAAAAGATAAATTTCTGAGGTTGATGAAAGATGGGAAAATTCAAATAACAAAGAAAGAAGTAGAAAAGACAAACCAATGGCTATATTGCAGACTTGGGCAAAAGGGTTCATGAAGGAGACACTAATCAACAATAAAGATAGCTCAAGAAAGGAACCAAAAGAGAAAGAAAGTTAACATTCCAGATTATGCTATGAAAGTACCCACAGTTGTGGTATGAAAATAAAAAAATAGCAAAAAGTATAGAGTTGCCCTGCATGGTATGCAAAGTAGTATAGATAATATACTCAAAACAATGGCTTGTTGATCAGATTACTATGGCATAATTTGAAAATGTATGGCTGATCCTTATGATCAACAATTCTGTAAACTATCATGAATTCAAAAAAAAAAAAAAAACTTTGGTCATCCTTTATAGGGAATTATTTGGGTTGGAATAATGAAGAGGGTTTTAATTGGTTTGAATTATTTTTGGCTATATTCAAAAGTTTCCTAAGATTCTTAATAGGTTTTGGTTGGTTATGAGATTCTGTGGCATGTTTAGAAATGTAGGAATGAAGAGGTTTTCAAGGACAAAAGAAGGTGCTTTACTAATTCAAAATGTGAGTTCACTCTTATGGTATTCTGATGCAAGTTTATACGTTTTAGAGATTTCAAAAGATATGTTCTTTATTCTACAAGGGGAAGGCCTTACTTTGGTCTACATGAATAAGGTGGAAAGGGCTTATTTTTGACCCCATGATAGGAGAAAATTGAATGGGAAAGAGCTTGAAATCTAAAGAGAGTACACTACAAATCATAACACCAACATTTTTGGATAAAATTTAAAAAGTCAATTCTATCAATAATGTCATGTATGACCTTGTGATAAAAGATTTGGATCCTATAGATATAGCTAATCTTGTTATTGTACATTTCAATGTGATGATTATCAATACATCAACAATAAGAAAAAATGTTGAGAATAGTTTTACCTCTTGAATTGGTTATATTGTAATATGCTTTAATACTTTTGGCAGCTCCTTTTGCTCATGCATGCATGTTTTGTGGTTGATTAATATTAGTTTTGAACTTGTTTAGTTTCATTGGTTGTTGGTGATTCTTATCTTGTATTGTCATTATCTTTTGTTAATAATTCTCTCTTCTTCTTTTTTTACAAATTTGTGAAAGGTTGAGCAAGCACAAGGTATAAAGGATGTTTGGAAATCGCGATGCTTTATATTTTATCATAAATATCAATAATTGGAATCACTAAATCTTGATCAATGTAAAGAGGAAGGATAATTATTTAACTAGTGTTGTATAAGTGTATCTTCATTAGTGTGTGATTCAAGGTTCTTTCCTTGTTAAATTAGGCATCATATGTGAGTTATGGGGTTGTTTACATGTGTTGATAGTTATATATGTATATGTGTGAATGCATTATTGCATTATTTTTGTTTGCTTTAATTTTCACATGCTAATGTGAGTCCTTAGCAATTGGATAGAGTGGCTACTGAGCTACCTACAACAAGTGATATGTTGTCTTTCCCATAAGACTACATGCATTGTTTGTAGCAACATAGCCTTCCTTGTATGTGTGTGCGTTTTGTTTTGTTTACATGCAACAAAGTTAACAATTGTAGGATAACCTACAACAAACATTGCTTCCTTTGCTTCGAGAGGTCTAGTTAGGTGAATTTCTAATGCTCATAGTAAGGTGGTGCCGTTAATTCAATATCAAAGGGTTTTTAGCAATAAACAAACTTAATATCTTGCAAGCAAGATTAAGATGAAGAATGAGAAAGTTGAGAATGCACATGAAGATAGAGTTGTTAGAAATAAGTGGCTAAGGTATTGGTCACATGGAAGGGGCATCCTAACTGTTAAATTTTTAATTTTTATGAGCATTTCACATATAGGTGGTCCCATAAATTTTATAGCAATGTATATGATTAAAATTTTAAGTTCCAATTTTTTTGTAAATATATATAACACTATTTTTTAAATGATAATGTAGACACAATTCATAAAATAAAATAAAATTTTAAGATGCTATGATATCAAATTTTTTCTACCAGCAGTTAATCTATTTAAAACCACCGGCTAAGATTTTAAAAATTAGGAATTCCTATGTTCTAAGATAAAATTTCAATTTATTTTGTAAATTTTTTTTCCCGGTCTCATAAAACCTCCGGGAGAATTGAATGCAAATATAGCATTACAATAAATTTCCTGTATAATCCTAAACTAGTACCTAACCCATAAAGCTCAAAGCCTAAAACAAGGAGTAATGGAAGACAAGCTGTAAATCTTCTCCTCCTGCCATTACTGTTGACAGATTCAGGGAACCGAATTGAAGCCGCCAAGAAAAAGGACACCCAGCAGAGGCAACAATATTTGCAAAGAAGTTGCGCCTACGCCGCTACTGTTGCCAGTTTCATCAGATCCTAAATATTTCAAATCCACAAACAAAAACGATTATAAACCAGAGGGAAAAACAAAAAAACCCTGACTGGTAAAGGCCTTCAATTAAGTTGAACAATCTAGGCTTACCTGAAGGTGTGGTACCTGAAGGCGTGGTAGAAGCCGAAGGTGCAGTTGCAGTGACTGTTACTGCACAGGCAGATTATGTCATTGAAAAGAAAAACAGAGGAGATGAAAAGAAAAGGGACTGAGACAGGGTAAAATCCGCATACCGTTGGAACAAGAGTTAATTGTGACGTTTGTGTCGCCGCAGAGGCGAGGAATATTTAGGGTTTGAGTGATGTTGATATTCAATTGCTGGACGAGGCTATTGTTGAGGAGGTTACAGAGGCACTGCGCCTGCGTCTTGATAACATTGAGTAAGGGAACGCAGCACGAATCCGGGGGTTTCGTTGTGGCGTTCAAATAATCTGTACAGAGCACAATCGAATTTAAGCAGGAACTCGAATTGTCTTGCGCTGCTCCCTTCTTTACCAATATTGTCATCATCAACACCAGCACGATCTTCCAGTATGAAAAGCTGGAGCCGCTCATTCTGCTGCTTTTTGTTCTCAGCGCCATCTTTTCTGGTTTCCTGTTCTGTAGTAGCAATCAAAGGCAAGAGAGGGGAGAATATAAAGGGGGAACTGAGGTTACCAGACTAATGAGGCTCTGTAACTGTTCATGGATATTGAATGTTTGAGTTGAATGAAATTGGCAAAGAACGGGTCAAGTTTAAACAGAGTATTGAATTGTTCTGTTATTCTCCTCTGCGACCATTGGAGTCGTACTAACGTGTTTCTGAAACTTGTACAGAGGTGAATTAGCCGCCATTTCAAATTTTAAATTGAATCATATGTTTCGTTTTTCTTCTGTTCTCTTCCATTACAAACTGATATTTTTCACCATGAATAAGGTCCGCTAACTAAGAAGAAACTGTTTCCTTTTTTTCTCGTTATTTTATTTTACATTTTAATTAATTTTTAAACAAATTAATATTAATATTTTATTTAACTTCTACAAATTTTAAATTTAAAATAACGGTCATTTCTTTTGATACGTTCGATTAGTGAATTGATATTTTATTATTTAAGCGACTTTAATTTTCTTTAATTAAAACTATTATTCTCTTCCAGAAGTGTGATTTGGGTAAGCTTGAGAGTTAAATATTTTTACCTCGTTTCATTCAAATTCAATATTTCTATACTTGAGCTGGAGCAGTATTGGGATGGGTGACCTCTCGGGACGGACCAATGCTTCATAATTAATAAGTTTTAGTGAATTTTTTTTAATCTTAAATTTCTTTAATTTGTATGCATTAAAACTATTGAATTTACCATTCAAAACATTATATTTAAATTGAGATTTAAAAATAAATATTTTAGTAATACAAAGTAATTTATATTGACAAGTATGAGGTATCTTTTAGTATCAAATTATGACGCTTCATCAAGATTCAACTACTTATTTTAAAATTAAATTTATTGAGCCATATTTCATGAGTAGTAGTTCACATTAACACCTCATGAACATGAATGATTGATATTGAATGTAAATGACATGACAAGAGCCAAGTATCTCATAAGATCACTCATCTCAATTCTACTCAAACTCAAAACATTCAATTTTAGAATTTATCTCTCTTTTGAACATGAATATCGATTCACTTAACACTTAGTAAGTTTAGATGATATTCACAACAATAAATTATTGAAAGATTTCATAAAATCATCCATCTCAACACTACAATTTTAAAATATTTTATTAATTTATATTATATTGAATGTAATCATGATTCTGGATTAGATTGTGTGCAAGTTTTTTTATCAAAATTTCGGATCACATGTTTCTGGATTAGATTGTGTGCAAGTTTTTTCATCAAAGTTTCGGATCACACTCCGTGATCCATCATTTTACATCTCCTTCAGCTCTCTATCCTGATGATGGATCAGGGGGTGTGATCCAAAACGTTGATGAAAAATTTGCACACAATCTAATCCACAAACAACATAATCACATTCAAAATAAATTGTGAAAATCTCATATCATTATATTATATTCATAATTAAAATTTTAAAAACTCCAATGTCAACCCATCAGAATGCCACTTTCTTTGACTGGCTGTTCAAACATTACTTTTTTTTTTTTTTGACTAAGAAAAGCAAAAAGAAACAAAAATAACGAAAAGTCAGGCGGAGCATTTTATTCTGTATTTGATTTTGTTATTGAGGCTGCTTTCACACCATAAATGATGCTCAGAAATCTAGATGCTTCTAGAAGACAGTAGCTACGTACATATACGCTTCGCTTCACTGCTTATGACGGCCAAGTGTTTACCACCATGGACTCCTCTCCCATCATAGCCAGGGAGAGTGGAGATATTTAGCCATGTCTTTGTGGTCCCATGTAGTCTCTACGCTCCCCTTTGCTTCCGCGTCCCTTCAGCGTCGTGAGTAGAAAAATGTAGTAGGTTTGTTGTCAATTAAAAGAGTTTAGTATAGAAAAGAAAGAAAGTAAACTATCACAATTATCATAACTAGCAATCACATCTTGGTGTGCAATGGGTATGTCGATGAAGGGTGGAAAGTCAATTAGGAAAAAAATTAGTCTATTTTTTTGCATACATTTGTACAATATGTGAGGTCAATTGGTAGGCCATTTATCAAATGATGCTATTTGTACAAAAAAAAGTCTCGATAGAGAAATGATAAATTCAAATCAACTACACATCCTCTTATAGGATCCAAAAATGACTAAAACAAAACCTTTAAATTAGGAAGATAACCGGGCTCCATTACCAACAAGCTCATGTTATGTTTGCAATAGGGAGAGAGGGAGAGAGAGGGATAGAAAGAGGGAGATATAGAAGGGAAGAGTGAGAGAGGGGGGGTAAGGAGATAGAGATAGAGATAGAGAGGAAGATAGAGATGGAGATGGAGAAGGAGAAGGATAGATAAAGAGAGACACGACAAAGGGATAGGTAAAATGGAAGGGATAAATATATAGAGATGGAGAGAGAGGGAGAGAATGTGAGAGAGAGATAGATAAAGATAGAGATAAGAAGTAACATATAGAGAGAGATAGAGAGAGGTAGAGATAACAAGATAGAGATAGAGTGAGATGGAAGAAGAAATATGGAGAGATAGAGATAAAGAGGCAAAGAGATAGATATAAGGGTTTAGGAAGGAGAGGGGGAGAGAGATGGATGGATAGAGAGCAGGAAACATGTCTAGAGATAGAGGGAGAGAAAGGAAAATAGAGGTAGAGATGAAGATAGAGCGAAAGAGGAAGAGAGAGAAAAATAGATAGAGAGATAGAGGTAGAGGGAGAGATAGATATAGATGAAGAGGGAGAGGGAGAGGGAGAGGGAGAAGATATATATAGGGATGGGTTGAGATAGAGATATAAGAACATACATAAAGAGGGGGAGAGGGAGAGAGATAGAGATAGAAAAATAGAGATGGAGAGAGGAAGAGTGAACTAGGGGGAGACAGAGGGAGAGAGAATTAGGGGGAGATAGATATATATGGGAAGAAAAAGAGAGATAGAGAAATGAAAAGAGAAAGGGAGAGAGAAGTAGAGATAGAAAGATAGATAGGGGATAGGGAGGGAGTGAGGGAGTGAGGGAGCGAGAGATGGGGAGAGGGAGAGAGAGAGGGAGAGAGATACATAGAGATGGAGATATAGGGAGAGAGATAGAGAGATGGGAGATAGAGGTAGAGAAATATATGGATAGAAAGAGATAGATAGAGGAGAGGGAAATAAAGAGAGAATTATATTAGAATGTGAGATAAATTATATTAAGTGTGCAAAAAGGTGAACAATCATATCCTTAATCAAATGACATGAGCTAACTTGAGTATATAGCTCCCCAAGGACACATGACATCCTTGGATTGTTGACATGAAACAACTAATCAAAAGAGTTTCTCTTTCTCTATCTCTCTTTCCCTTTGTATCTCTGATATTTCTCTCTCCTTGTGGGTAAGTGCACCAAGATGTGATACAAAAAGGGGGTCTTAAGATGCCACTTTTTTTTTTTGAAATTAGTAGTCTAATATTCAACGAGAAAATGAAGATAGTTACACTCAAAATTTGAAGATGCAACAAGAACAAGAGTTGTAGTGCTCCAAATCTACTTTCTAAACTACTATTTTTTTTGAAAATGGTGAAGATTAAAGGTTTCAAAAAAGTACCTACCAGCAATACCTTATGTAATTGCAAGGTTGAGACACATTTTTCCAACACAAAATTCTCCCTTCGACTATGGAAGCCAAATCCAAAGGTTTGAATTTCACTATCTGAATGCTCAGTCGAGGGAGCTAAGGGACATGCATACAAACCCCTTCCAAATTTCAAAGGATAGGGAACTCCTTCTCTATGATTCTCATGCAACAAATGATGTGATGCACATAATTTCTAGGTCATCTCTAACATGACAATTTTATCATTTGGGTATTTTAGGAGCCTATATGGGGCACCTGAGAAACTCTCCATCCTGAAATATGTAAACTTTAGAAACTAGATAAACTAGTATCCAAACCTCTTAAGCATCTCCGTTGCAGACGAGGAGAGCCTCCTATTAAGGTCACCCTGCAATGTTTTGAAAATGAACATAATGGTCTCTATGATTATCATGCAACAAATGATGTGATGCACACAATTTCCTAGTTATCTCTAACATGCCAATTTTATCATTTGGGTATTTTGGGAGCCTATATGGGGCACTTGAGAAATCTTCCATCCTAAAATATGAACTTTGGAAACCAGATAACTAGTATCCAAACCTCTTAAGCATCTCCATTGCAAAAGAGGAGAGCCTCCTATTGAGGTCACCTTGCAATGTTCTAAAACTGAACATGATGATCTCTATGATTCTTGTGTAACAAATGATGTGATGCACATAATTGCCTGGTCATCTCTAACATGACATTTTAATCATTTGGGTATTTTGGGAGCCTATATGGGGCACCTAAGAACCCTCCATCTTGAAATATGTAAAATTTGGAAACTAGATAAACTAGTATCCAAACCTCTTAAGCATCTCCATTACAGAAGAGAAAGCCTCCTATTAAGGTCACCATGAAATGTTCTAACAATGAACATGATGAAGACATCATTACCCTCTTATAATGATTTTTGGCATTTTGGGTTTGCAATTGAGGGTAGCGTTCATATACTTTGTACTCATTAGGGCCTATGCCCATATTACCCTTGCATGTCAAACCTTAGTATTTATAATTTGTAGCTAGGAGATAAATAATATATGAGGTCATGTAGAAAATATGGGCTTGCTTCACTTGTATGAACTGATTGTGTAAATGATCACTTATTATTTTAGCCCACTCAAATTTGGTAGGTCCCTAGAGTATCTCCTTTACAAAATAAAACATACAAGTATCAAAGATGGAGGCAAAGGTCAAGTCCATTACTCTACTTAGAAGAGTAACCAAATCATTGAATTCATTGATGAAGTCACTCTGGTAGATGTTCTTTGGCAATTTTTTGGCATTTTCTCAAGGATTCTTCAACCAATGATCATTGATGACTATAAGAGCTTTCCTAGAATCTTCCTTATATAATCCCTCAACAAAATTCTTGGTTGCAACTACCATGTTTGAAAAAGAAGGGATTCCAAATGTTTGAGCAATAGATTTAGGAAATAAATTTGCAAGTACTCTCCCATTTGTTGAGAATATCTTCCTGGAATCCTTATAATAATGCTCCCTTGCCTCCATAATTAGCTCAGGGCATGAGACAATAGTGGGAAATTCGATAACTTGGGCAATCGGACTTTGTTTGATCTTCCTAGCCAGTTTTTTCTTTTTATCTCTAAAAATTCTCTCGTTGAACTCGTCCATATCAATGTCCCAAATTGGTGTCTCCAACCAAGAACCAATCCATGGGGATCTTTTACGAAGGATTGACTACTTTGAATTTGTACTTCATCCTCGATGTCCTATTGGTATTTTCCATAAAATCTACACAGAACATCACGTAATCAACATTAAAATAATTTTAAAATCCATGAATAAATTCCTTTACCAATACTCATAACTATATGCTTACATTTCCCAAAATGCATAAAAAAATACAATAAAAAAGTACCTCATAAATTAATGAAGTGATCCACAACACAAAGAAATTTCAAGATCCTTGCATATTTCAAATTTGTGGGTTTTCAAGGATTGTAGGAATGGGAGCTAGCTTAGATTGTTGTTAACCTTTTGTAGGAAAAGCCACCAAGGAAACTTGCAACGAAATCCCCACAAGGTGGGAATTTGTGAAGACTTGAATAACACTAGCGCATGAAGGAAAATCATTGTCAAGCCTTGATCTTAAGCGGATTTTACTGCATGGTCCCATGGGGGGGCTTGGGCTCTGGTTTTCATGGAAGCAGGTGGTCTCATGGGAAAAAAAATTCTGCTACAAGATAAATTGAAATCTTTTTAATCTGGTGGCAAAAATTTCAGCTGGTGGAAATGCAGTGGGGCTAGAAATTGCCCCACCTGCTTAAGAGTACCTTCCTACCACTTGTCACAAATTTGGAGGGAAATGATGTTTATTTATTAATTTTTTATTCCCAACACTCCATTCCACCACCAACCACCACCAGCTAATTGCACAACTAAATTCATGGGACCACCAACTTCAAAATATTCTACTAAAAATTTAAGCAGATTATGCCCTAGATTTTTAGGAAGCCCCCCTCCATGGGACCGTGCCCTTAACATCTTGTGGAATTTTAGGCTTGCAAGGATCAAGGACCCCTTTGATGTTAACATCAAAAATACGAGAATGCGATGCTTGGAAACCCACAAACAATTTTTCGCAGGCAAAGATTTGCGAAAATCAAAATTTTATGGAAATGGAGAATATGTGGGTTTTGATGGTTTGTGAAATTTGGGATGATGTAGGATTTGGAACCCCCAAGATCTAGGAAGTTTATATTTTTCTTTTAGGTCAAGGGTACCCAGAATCTCAAAAGGGAATTACCACATATGATGTTTTACGATTTTTAAATTTTTGCATGACAAAATGCTATCACTGAATAAAATTTCAAAGGTGCTAACATAGAAATGCGCATGGGAAATTCCACAAAGTTATCCTCACACAAACCCTAGGGTTAAACCTAATGAAAACCCCCTAAGGTTGAAACCACAAACAAGCCCTATGCAATATGCTAATTCATAAAATTTAGAATTTGCCAAGGTAAAAAATGCATAGAGTTCGTCATTTATACTTGAAATCACAAGACTCACCCTAGGGACGACATAAAATACATAAAAAACTCCAGCCCAAAACCCTAAATGAAAAACTTAATTTAATGCACCCCTAAATACAAATTTCATAAAAAAATAGGAGGAAAATTGGAACACCGACCTTCGAATTACAACAGTTTGAAATTGAAACTCACGTGGGAATTGAAATGAGCTAGAAATTCTTGAATAAGTTAGAAAAATACTTGAATCATGCCTTGATCACTCCTCCACAAGTTTTGATGGGTGAAAATGAAACGAACTGACTTATTTATAGCCCCAAAAGTCGACTGCCATTAATGCCTCACTTGATAGAAAAGTGGAAAGTGTGGTCTTCAAGGGGTGGGAGGATTTGAATGATTCAAAGATTTTTAGGAGATAGTCACACCGTCTTCCCCGCAAAAGCCAAAATACAAAAACCCAAATTTGCGGGTTTTAGCCTAGACGCAAGGATTCAATATATGCGGGCTTTTGCATTTGTGAAGATTGGCATATAGCTTGCCATTGCGAGTTTGAATGGTATGTAGACTTTGATAGTTTGTGAGTTGTAGGGGATTGTGGATTTTTGACCAAGGGTGATGAAAAGGACCTTCCTTAGTAAATTTTCCCCTACTCGAATCCTCGCATGAATACATCCACGTAAATGGTAAAGGCTTAGCCTAAAAGCAACCCAAAAATATAAGCCAACACAAGCATAGATTCAAAAGATGAACCCCAAACCTAAACCTAAAATCAAGATCAAAATCAAAGAAGCAAAAAAAAAGGGGGGTCCTCGTTTTCGATGGGGCATGTGTGCAAGACACATGTATGAGAGGTTTACATCTATTGCTGCCATGTTTTTCATTTGATTTGAATGTTATATATTGATATCCTTTAAGTTTGGGAATGGTGAAGGAGATCTTACTTTACATAGCTTGGTACATGTTAGTATGGAACAAGGATATGTTTTGATTTGTAGGTTCTCTTTGGTCATGATATTATTTTTGGATGTTTATTTCACATGGTTGAGTGTGAAGATCTTTGGAGAGCTATGAAGACTAGTGGTGAGAGAGGTATTGCAATGTATTTTTTTTTGCAAGATTTGCATATCATTGTATGTTTCCGTAACACTATGTAATAAAGGAATTAGCCACATCCTCATGTAAAGTACTGTAGATAGAATTGATATGCCTTGATATTTTTTAGATTTGACATTAAACTCATGCAGTGGGCATTTATTGATATATGTTTTTGTTATCCTTTTTGATATCTTAGTTTGTTGGTTACTAATGTGATGATAAGTTTGCATGTTTCATCGGATTGGGATCTACAAGTTATATAATTTGTAGGTGTGTACAAACATTTGGCTGTAGTGGGATGATTCAGATGTGGACTATCTATATCCATGAGATTGTTTCAATGTTTATGCAGGCTTTGTTAGTTGACCTTGTTTGTGAAGGGCATATAATATACTGAAAGGGGGGTGAATCAATATATCAAATCTACTTAAAAATATATAATCCAACATGAATTACCATTAGTTACTTCTCCACACATGAATCAAAACAACCATCAATCAAGCAACACATATGCACACATTTACACAATGAACACCACATATATGTGGAAACCCAAAATGGGAAAAACCATGGTGAGAAGAGATTCTTGGATCTACTGTCCAAATCCAACCTCACGTAATAATTAATAAGTTACAATCATGAAGTAGGAACCAACCTATCAAATACATCAATCCCCTACTATATTTATAGGCACCAACCTACTAGAGACACCAATCCCCAATACACAGATCTAAACACTAGCTCACCAAGTAAGACACTAGTCCTCCCATATTACATAAATAATGTTTGTGGATCTTCAATTATGATTACACAACTTACACTTGATCTAATCTTCCTTCATATACTCTCTCACACAACTTATGATCTTCTAATGATGGCACACAATGATTGAGATACAACTCCCATTGAATTACACTTGCTCACAAACACACATATATCTCACTCATCTAAATTATGATGATTGTAACACTCATCTAAATTATGATGATTGTAACACCCCTCTGTTTTGCTTTATGGACTGGACAATGTGTCCTTGTTTTGCGTTGATTTATACTTCTAGATATTCAGATACTTTATCTTGTGTGTGTATTTGATTGCTATTTATTGAGCGATAGACTATTCTATGTGATGTGATTTGGTTTATCTGATGATTTGGTTTACATGCTTTAATGACGATGTTAGTTGATATAACATGTTAGTGCTTATGAGAATATTCGATGCATTGTGGAAGTGTTAGTTTTTGTTGAGTGTATTGGTGAAGGGGACAGATTCACATCACTCGCTTGCGAGCGCCCTGTGAATCTGAGATTTCTTCTTCACGGTGTGTATTATATGCTGTTATATTTTATGATGGTGGTTACTATGTTTTTAGGTTTGCAGGTACATGACACCGACTCCACCTGGTTTCACAGGTCTGAGCATGTCAATTCAATGATTAAGTTGAAGGGAGAAAGTAGATAGGTAACATGTGTCAAGTCTACACCGTAGCCATAGTGTGTCGTCAGTCGTTTGTGTCGAGTCGTTGTTTGCTTTACTTTAATGTTATTTAATTCTGAAATATTCTTGATTGGGAAATATATGTTAGAATAATTGCATTATATCATGTTGATGATTATTTAATTTAAATTATGCAATGTGAATAAAAGTTTATATTTAAATTAATTAATTAAATTTAATCCAAGGGGTTGAATCTAATTATTAAATAATTAAATTAATTAATTAAATGTGTTGCAAGAAAATTAAAAAAAATAAAAGAATTAAAATTAACTTGGAATTTAATTTCAATTTGTGGAAATTTAATTATTTTGGAATTTCATTTCAATTAAGTTGAAATTAATTTAGAAATTGAAATTGGATTTGAAAAGCAAAGTTGGCTTTCAATTTTTGGAGATAATTGATATTTAGATATTTTAAGTTTCAGATTTGCATGCAAAATCAGATTTGGTTGTGCAAGATATTTTCAATTAGGCATGCATGTGTGAGTGGGATGGAGGAATTAAGTTTGGTTGCAAAATTGATGCTTGGAGAGAATTTTTGAAGGGAGGAAAAAACTTCTTCTGGTGTGAGAGATTAATTTTGGAAAAATTGCACAAAAGAGGGTTTGAGGAAATTCTTGGCGATAGATTTATTTGGAATTATTCTAGAAATCTTGTTTGTGTTTGTGGAATCATCAAATTGTTGGATAGAAGCTTTGGAGGAAGCTCAACATCAAATTTTCATTACCTATAGCTTCTGGAATCAGGTTTTCTTCTGTGTTTATATTTTGTTCTTAGAATGCTTTCAAAACTGTAGTGATTAATCAATTTGTTGTTAAATCTATTGAGAAAATGAAATTTGGGAATAGAAGAAAGAAATTAGTTAAATAAATTTAAACCTTCTGTTGTTTTGTGGAAACCTCTTCGGGAAAATTGTGTAATTCTCTGTAGAAGTTATTTTAATTGAGAAAATGGATTGTTCTGTTGTTTAAATCGAACTTTGAGGTTAAACAAAACATTAGATTGGTTTTAGAAAATTTAAACCTCTGTGAGAAAACAAGTTTGTTTCGGAAAACTTCTGATTTTCATTTAGATCCATTTGATTTTTCTTCTAATTATTCATGAATTCGAGAAAATAGTTTAAAAGAATTAATTTTTAAAGCCTCTGTGAAATTTAGTTTTTCTGAATAAGATTTGCATAACTTCACCTGTAAGTGAATATTTTCCTAAAATTTCTCTATATTATCTATTGTGTAATTCCGTTTTTATACATATATATATTATATATACATATATATATGTTATATATATATATATATATATATTGTTGTTTAAAAGAATTGTTTTATTCTTGTTCGTCGCCGTACGACCATCGTTTTTTCTAAGCCATTGAGAAGCCGAAATTTGTTTTTCTTCAAACGTATGTGGAAGGCGAATATTTTTATTTTATTCACAGTGGTCATAAGGGGTTTGGCTATTGTGGGAGGCGCCACTGCCATTGGCAGTGCCCTCCACACACAGTGTGTGGAGGGAGCGCTGTCCTTGGCAGCGCCGCCCTCACCACAGTCGGCCACCCAAACGCCTTTGGGGAGAGGGTCGACTGGGTTCATTCAGCCGCCCCTTCCCAATGTAAATACTGGGGTTTCCTTGCTCGCGGGCTGCCGGTACTTCATAGATCCGCAAATTTTTACCAGTCTGCGCCCTTTGTGGTTTTCATAATTTATTTAACTTCTCTTATATATTCGTTTTATATATATATATATATATATTTATATATATATTGTTTATAATATGAATATATATACCTGTATATTAAATAATGTTATTGTAAAATTTAAACCAGTAATTCTTAATAATTTATATTAAGCCCTTTACTGTGTAAGGGTGCGGTCAGAGGATAATCTCAGAATAGAAAATTGTTTTAATATGGAGGGTTTCTACGGGTATAGTTTATATACACACGTATATATTATGTATAACAATATGTGTTGTATATTTTGTATTTATCTATTGCAAATTTATATTTGTTAAATTAGTTGTTTTTGGTAAATAATGGTGGATGTATTTAAAATATATATCTATATATTTAATGTAAATACCTTATATGGAGCATATATGTATATATATTTAGGGGTAAATTTAATATTGTATTTTAATTTCAATTTGTTGCATGCAATGAAGAATTGGGTGGAGATTTGAATGAAACAATTTGTTTGCATGGATAAACTGATAGAAAAAAAGTTTTATATTATTGTGCATGGAGATTTTAAAGGATAAGGTTGAATGCATGGTTGAATTGTTAATGAAAAGGGATATTTTAAGATATTTTATAAATTGCATGTTTAAATGGATAGTTGAAGAGACATAGATTTTGGGTAGAAAATTGAAAAGATTATTGGCAATAATTTTTATGTTGTATTAAAAGGTAATTAAGGAGTTGTTTATAATGAAGAGATAATTAATTACCTTAAGTTATTTATTTTCTATTTTGGGCAATTATATTAGGGTGATTGGAATATTTATGAGATATGGATTTAGAATATCCAAAAATAGCAATATCCTCTAGATTGTTTGTTTTAGAGTTATTTTCCTCGTATTTCGCAAAGGGTTGTGAGTTTAAATTGTTTAAGATTCCCTATTATGAAAATGGAAGATGGGTATATGGTTATTTGAGTAAACCTTGTTATCATGTCGTTGACTTTGAAGACATTACCTATTGCTTGAGTATGGATTTAGGGAATCCAAATATTAGATTGATTAATGACTAGATGCTTTTGTAGCTATGTCATCATGTGGAATTTTGGGATGTGGGATTATGTGTTAGTCCAATTTATAAGTCTTGCAGAGAACTTTAGAGGATGTAAGAGGGTTGTCGATTCATGATGTCAACTAGTGTTTTCCCTTGGGTAGTGCATGATGTCTTATCAGTAGTTACCCGGTTTCCTCGAACAGGATTGTTTTGTACCTCCCGTGAAAGGAGTGGACTACTTGTTTAGGTTGCCTCCATTTGTTGGAGTGAATTCCTTTATTTTGTTTCCTCCTTGTGATGGAGTGGTTTTGGATACCTAGGTTGTATGCACTTGTGATTCCCTTGGTGATTAGTTTGTTTGTGTGTTGTCAAATAGAAGAGTGGCTTCCATTAGGGGCCAGAGCCCGGAAGAGGTAGGATTTGGGTAACCTATGGAAGTGAGTTTAATCAAGTGATAGCTAAAATTGAAATGAATAATGGGGAGTACTACACATTAAAAAGATAAGTTCTAGCTTCATTCATAGTCAAGTGCTAGTTAAGGCTTGGAATGAGTGGAAAGGCCTGGAATGGCATAGTCATCTGTCTTGTCTGTATGAGAGGTATTTGATTCCGCACTAGTAATTATGAGGGCCGAGGGTCGGTGGAGGCCACCAGGATCACCGGAGCCTATGAAGATCCGTTGAGGGTAACTTATTATGAGCTGTGCGATGACACTCTGTCTAGGACAATTGTTTGTTGTTAGTATTTATGTTATGTGTATGGTTCTCTGAACACACTTGATCTATTTTATGTCTGGAAGCAATGTGACTATGTTAGTGATGTGAGAGTTGTTCTTGTGTTCTTAGGTTGCACATGTGTTGTACTTTTGTTTGGTTGAGTCAGTATGAGTCTGCCTTTGGTTAGAGGTTGTAGATCTTTGTCCATGTTATGTTGTTACTATCTCCTAGCATGGGGGGTGGTCCTTCGAGTACCACTTGGTTGGGTGGAACATGCACCAAAACCGTTGGGTCCCCATTTATCTTCAGTACTTGGTGGCGAGACATCCAGTTGGACAGCTCGCGGTTCTTGAGTTATTCTTGCATTGTAATATTTCAGATTGTATATGTTATTTATCCCTCTTATGTTATGAGGTGGAATTCTGTAATTGTAATACTTTTGTACTATTGTCTCATTCTGGGAATGAGTGATGTAACTATTGGATTATGTAAATGAATATGAAATTGTATCTTGGATGTATATACTTATTATGTATGTTGTATCTTTACGATGTTTATTTCATAAAGTATTAAATGCTTTGGTTATTCATAATATGTTTGTGTGGGTTCAAGTAATCCCAACCTTGTAGCCTTAGAGGTTGTTGTTAATTAGTAAGTGAATGTGTATGTTAATTGCACTTATAAAAAAAAAAATTGGTTCACTTTTATCGTTAATTAGAACTTCCTTTAGGGTTACTTGGCGGGGCATTACACATGGTATCAAAGCCTAGGTTTAGACACTGGGTGCTTTGGGATTATGATGTGCTCATTAAGATTAGTTGCGTAGGTTTTCTAGTGTGCTCTGTCTTATACCTTTTTGTGTCTGTGTAGGAGTATGCCTCCTAGACGTAGACGAGGAAGAGGACATGGACGTGGCTGGGTAGGCGGTCGAGAGGAGAGTCGACATGACTCGACACCTCATGTGCCACTTATACTTGAGCAGGAGGAACATCAGGCCTCACTGAATGGTCGAGGGGACGATGGTAGATAGTTAGATCCTCCAAGGGTCGAAGCTGCACGTAGGACTCTTGAGGAGGCTTTGGCATTCTTAGGTCCAAGACAGGCAGTACCTGAGATTAACCCTATTGTTAGGACAGTTATGGCTTAGTCAGATATGTTAGCAGTGTCCTATATGAGAGATTTGATTCAGTCACAACCACCTCAGTTTGACGTAATTGGTACTAGTTTTGAGGCTGAGACTTGGCTGATAGGTCTTGACCGATGTTTTGCTATGCATCCATTTGATAGTAATACTAAAGCACGGTGCGCTGTTATGCATCTGCAGGGTTTTGCGGCCACTTGGTGGAGAATTGAGGAACAAAAGCTTCACATTGACATGAGTTCTGTGACTTGGGAGATATTCCTTGAGCGGTTTAGAGCCTGTTTTCTTTTTGACCTTTGGCGTCAGCGTAGGGGTGATGAGTTCCACACCCTACGACAGTTAGCCATGACCGTAGATGAGTATGAGAGACGTTTCTACAAACTTAAATAGTTCACAGGAATAGGAGATGATGAGGGGATGCTCATGCAACATTTCATCAGAGGTTTGGATGTTCGTATTAGTGGTTGTGTGCGGGTCTTTGAACCCAAATCTATGGAGACAACTATTGAGAAAGCACGGCTTGTGGAGGAGAACCTAGTTTTGGCATTCGCAGGTCATTCAGGTGTGCAAATTAGTAGTGGTTTTGTAGTTGGGTCTAGTGCACGATAGGGTCAGACTCAAGGAGTTGGATCACTGATGACTCAGCAAGAGCCTATTCAGAGTGGGCAATAGGAGAGTGTGCTTGGAAAGTGTAAGGACTCTCAGGATGATGGTGGTTCTTCGCCTAGAAGGAACCAGAATTGGTGGCGCAATAAGCGCAATCGATAGGTACAACCAACCTAGAGTTCATAGTCTGCAGCTGATTGGGATAGTATGGAGTAGTCTACTAGATCCATAGGAGGGAGTGAGTTTGGTCGTAGCATTAGATGTTACTCTTGTGGTCAGCAGGGCCATATTGCTAGGGATTGTCCACATCGGAGCACTTCTGATTTGGATAGGGACCAGCAGTTTTAGAGCCGATAGTAGGTGATGCAGGCAGGTCTCATCGTGCATATGCTGCGGTTGATAACCATTAGTCTGGTTATCAGGGTGCTTTAGTTGACACTTCTGGTGTTGGTAGTGCAGTGTTGGATACTCATCCTCTAGGGTCGAGGTTTTGTTTTGATTTTTATGCAGTTTATTTGAGGGAGTTATATCCCTACTTGTGTGTAGGCTTCCAGGAGTAAGCCTAACCCTTGGGGGGGAGAATGTAACACCCCTTCATTTTGCTTTATGGACTGGACAATGTGTCCTTGTTTTGCGTTGATTTATACTTCTAGATATTCAGATGCTTTATCTTGTGTGTGTATTTGATCGCTATTTATTGAGCGATAGACTATTCTATGTGATGTGATTTGGTTTATCTGATGATTTGGTTTACATGCTTTAATGATGATGTTAGTTGATATAACATGTTAGTGCTTATGAGAATATTCGATGTATTGTGGAAGTGTTAGTTTTTGTTGAGTGTATTGGTGAAGGGGATGGATTCGCATCACTCGCTTGCAAGCGCCCTGCGAATCTGAGATTTCTTCTTCACGGTGTGTATTATATGCTGTTATATTTTATGATGGTGGTTACTATGTTTTCAGGTTTGTAGGTACATGACACCGACTCCACCTGGTTTCACAGGTCTGAGCATGTCGATTCAACGGTTAAGTTGAAGGGAGACAGTAGCTAGGTAACATGTGTCAAGTCTACACCCTAGCCATAGTGTGTCGTCAGTCATTTGTGTCGAGTCGTTGTTTGCTTTACTTTAATGTTATTTAATTCTGAAATATTCTTGATTGGGAAATAGATGTTAGAATAATTGCATTATATCATGTTGATGATTATTTAATTTAAATTATGTAATGTGAATAAAAGTTTATATTTAAATTAATTAATTAAATTAATTTTATTTAATTAATTAAATTTAATCCAAGGGGTTGAATCTAATTATTAAATAATTAAATTAATTAATTAAATGTGTTGCAAGAAAATTAAAGGAAATAAAAGAATTAAAATTAACTTGGAATTTAATTTCAATTTGTGGAAATTTAATTATTTTGGAATTTCATTTCAATTAAGTTGAAATTAATTTAGAAATTGAAATTGGATTTGAAAAGCAAAGTTGGTTTTCAATTTTTGGAGATAATTGATATTTAGATATTTTAAGTTTCAGATTTGCATGCAAAATCAGATTTGGTTGTGCAAGATATTTTCAATTAGGCATGCATGTGTGAGTGGGATGGAGGAATTAAGTTTGGTTGCAAAATTGATGCTTGGAGAGAATTTTTGAAGGGAGGAAAAAACTTCTTCTGGTGTGAGATTAATTTTGGAAAAATTGCACAAAGGAGGGTTTGAGGAAATTCTTGGCGGTAGATTTATTTGGAATTATTCTGGAAATCTTGTTTGTGTTTGCGGAATCATCAAATTGTTGGATAGAAGCTTTGGAGGAAGCTCAACATCAAATTTTCATTACCTGTAGCTTCTAGAATCAGGTTTTCTTCTGTGTTTATATTTTGTTCTTAGAATGCTTTCAAAACTGTAGTGATTAATCAATTTGTTGTTAAATCTATTGAGAAAATGAAATTTAGGAATAGAAGAAAGAAATTAGTTAAATAAATTTAAACCTTCTGTTGTTTTGTGGAAACCTCTTCGGGAAAATTGTGTAATTCTCTGTAGAAGTTATTTTAATTGAGAAAATGGATTGTTCTATTGTTTAAATCGAACTTTGAGGTTAAACAAAACATTAGATTGGTTTTAGAAAATTTAAACCTCTGTGAGAAAACAAGTTTGTTTCGGAAAACTTCTGATTTTCATTTAGATCCATTTGATTTTCTTTTAATTGTTCATGAATTCGAGAAAATAGTTTAAAAGAATTAATTTTTAAAGCCTTTGTGAAATTTAGTTTTTCTGAATAAGATTTGCATAACTTCACCTGTAAGTGAATATTTTCCTAAAATTTCTTTATATTATCTATTGTGTAGATCCATTTTTATACATATATATATTGTTGTTTAAAAGAATTGTTTTATTCTTGTTTGTCGCCGTACGACCGTCATTTTTTCTAAGCCATTGAGAAGCCGAAATTTGTTTTTCTTCAAACGTATGTGGAAGGTGAATATTTTTATTTTATTCGCAATGGTCATAAGGGGTTTGGCTATTGTGGGAGGCGCTACTGCCATTGGCAGCGCCCTCCACACACTTGGCAGCGCCGCCCTCACCACAATCGGCCGCCCAAACGCCTTTGGGGAGAGGGTCGGCTGGGTTCATTCAGCCACCCCTTCCCAATGTAAATACTGGGGTTTCCTTGCTCGCGGGCTGCTGGTACTTCATAGATCCACAAATTTTTACCAGTCTGCACCCTTTGTAGTTTTCAAAATTTATTTAACTTCTCTTATATATTCGTTTTATATATATATATATATATATTGTTTATAATATGAATATATATACCCATATATTAAATAATGTTATTGTAAAATTTAAACCAGTAATTCTTAATAATTTATATTAAGCCCTTTACTGTGTAAGGGTGCGGTCAGAGGATAATCTCATAATAGAAAATTGTTTTAATATGGAGGGTTTCTACGGGTATAGTTTATATACACACGTATATATTATGTATAACAATATGTGCTGTATATTTTGTATTTATCTATTGCAAATTTATATTTGTTAAATTAGTTGTTTTTGGTAAATAATGGTGGATGTATTTAAAATATATATCTATATATTTAATGTAAATACCTTATATGGAGCATATATGTATATATATTTAGGGGTAAATTTAATATTGTATTTTAATTTCAATTTGTTGCATGCAATGAAGAATTGGGTGGAGATTTGAATGAAACAATTTGTTTGCATGGATAAACTGATAGAAAAAAAGTTTTATATTATTGTGCATGGAGATTTTAAAGGATAAGGTTGAATGCATGGTTGAATTGTTAATGAAAAGGGATATTTTAAGATATTTTATAAATTGCATGTTTAAATGGATAGTTGAAGAGACATAGATTTTGGGTAGAAAATTGAAAAGATTATTGGCAATAATTTTTATGTTGTATTAAAAGGTAATTAAGGAGTTGTTTATAATGAAGAGATAATTAATTACCTTAAGTTATTTATTTTCTATTTTGGGCAATTATATTAGGGTGATTGGAATATTTATGAGATATGGATTTAGAATATCCAAAAATAGCAATATCCTCTAGATTGTTTGTTTTAGAGTTATTTTCCTCGTATTTCGCAAAGGGTTGTGAGTTTAAATTGTTTAAGATTCCCTATTATGAAAATGGAAGATGGGTATATGGTTATTTGAGTAAACCTTGTTATCGTGCCGTTGACTTTGTAGACCTTACCTATTGCTTGAGTATGGATTTAGGGAGCCCAAATATTACATTGATTAATGACTAGATGCTTTTGTAGCTATGTCGTCATGTGGAATTTTGGGATGTGGGATTATGTGTTAGTCCAATTTATAAGTCTTGCAGAGAACTTTAGAGGATCTAAGAGGGTTGTGGATTCATGATGTCAACTAGTGTTTTCCCTTGGGTAGTGCATGATGTCTTATCAGTAGTTACCCGGTTTCCTCGAACAGGATTGTTTTGTACCTCCTGTGAAAGGAGTGGACTACGTGTTTAGGTTGCCTCCATTTGTTGGAGTGAATTCCTTTATTTTGTTTCCTCCTTGTGATGGAGTGGTTTTGGATACCTAGGTTGTATGCACTTGTGATTCCCTTGGTGATTATTTTGTTTGTGTGTTGTCGAATAGAAGAGTGGCTTCCATTAGGGGCCAGAGCTCGGAAGAAGTAGGATTTGGGTAACCTATGGAAGTGAGTTTAATCAAGTGATAACTAAAATTAAAATGAATAATGGGGAGTACTACACATTAAAAAGATAAGTTCTAGCTTCACTCATAGTGAAGTGCTAGTTAAGGCTTGGAATGAGTGGAAAGGCCTGGAATGGCATAGTCATCTATCTTGTCTGTACGAGAGGTATTTGATTCCGCACTAGTAATTATGAGGGCCGAGGGTCGGTAGAGGCCACCAGGATCACCGGAGCCTATGAAGATCCGCCAAGGGTAACTTATTATGAGCTATGCGATGACACTCTGTCTAGGACAACTATTTTTTGTTAGTATTTATGTTATGTGTATGGTTCTCTGAACATACTTGATCTATTTTATGTCTGGAAGCAATGTGACTATGTCAGTGATGTGAGACTTGTTCTTGTGTTCTTAGGTTGTACATGTGTTGTACTTATGTTGTACTTTTGTTTGATTGAGTAAGTATGAGTCTGCCTTTGGTTAGAGGTTGTAGATCTTTGTCCATGTTATGTTGTTACTATCTCCTAGCATGGGGGGTGGTCCTTCGGGTACCACTTGGTTGGGTGGAACATGCACCAAAACCGTTGGGTCCCCATTTATCTTCAGTACTTGGTGGCGAGACATCCAGTTGGACAGCTCGCGGTTCTTGAGTTATTCTTGCATTGTAATATTTCAGATTGTATATGTTATTTATCCCTCTTATGTTATGAGGTGGAATTTTGTAATTGTAATAATTTTGTACTATTGTCTCATTCTGGGAATGAGTGATGTAACTATTGGATTATGTAAATGAATATGAAATTGTATCTTGGATGTATATACTTATTATGTATGTTGTATCTTTATGATGTTTATTTCATAAAGTATTAAATGCTTTGGTCATTCATAATATGTTTGTGTGGGTTCAAGTAATCCCAACCTTGTAGCCTTAGAGGTTGTTGTTAATTAGTAAGTAAATGTGTATGTTAATTGCACTTATAAAAAAAAAAATTTGTTCACTTTTATCGTTAATTACAACTTCCTTTAGGGTTACTTGGCGGGGCATTACAATGATTATTTATTATATGCATCCTATTACATTAACATAATTTCATGTCAACCAAGAATCAATTTAACACTATCCGCAATTAGCCCAATTAGCTAAGGTGTACCTAAATTCAAATTTGCATGAAACGTGTAGTTGGTTAGTCCTAAAACAAAATTGTTTCCACCAATAGAACTTGACGTTGTGCACTTCCCTCAAGGACCTTAACCTGGACCTATTTCACCTACTCATGCTACCTCTAGAGGGCACATGAAACAAGCCACTGTTGCACAGATTTGGAACACCAACCTAGTTAATTAACTAGCATAGTGATATTCTACCACTTAAAAACTTTTTGCCGATTGAATATAAATTCTAGAAACTCCAAAATAAGATAAAATATGTGTAGACATACTCTCCTTTCAAACCATAGGACATAACACATATCAAAGAGTACATATCGGAAACATATTGCCAGAAAAATCTCTCTGCCTGGTAACTTACTCCAAACATTTCAGATCAAACTTCCAGATTACTTCTATCAGCATGAATAGTTATATTCTGATACTATAAGTATACTACAATAATTTTCTTCATTTTTCTCAAATATACTAACATGACATGACAAAAATACACCCTGATTTCAACAAGTATGATTACATTTAATTCTGACTAAGCTACTGACATTGCTCCTTTGACATCAGTGAACACTTTTGACATCAATGACAATACTCCTTTGACATCAATGAAAATCTATGTTCAATAGTATAGGTCCCCTTTCTCATTGATGTCAAACAACAAAATACTACTGGAACATGAAGATAAATCTAATATGTTTGAATTGGGAAGTCGCATCACATTGAGTTCCACTTTCTCCCCTTAGATGATTTAGAATTTTGAGTTCCATTTCTCTTTTTTTGACATCAATATAAAAAGGTCAACTCCTTATTGCACAATCTAGAAACCTATTTTTTGGATAGACTCCCCCTAAGTCCATGCTCCAACCAGATTCACAAACACTCCGCAAGATCACCAAGTCTTCTTGCAGCAGGGAGTCAACACTCCCCCTCAACCTTTGCTTCCTCTTGATTCAAGAGGAAGGAGAAACAACTCCCAAATTCTTCTGGAGATAATCAAATGTCTCCTTGGAAAGAGGTTTTGTAAAAAATGTCTATTATTTGTTCCTTAGTTTCAACATGTACTCCAACTTTACCTCTTTATCTGCAACATTCTCTCTCAAAAAGTGATACTTAATTGCAATATGGTTTATGCTTGAATACATTATCAAATTCTTGGAAATGTTTATAGCACCAGTATTGTCACACATAATGGAAATGGGTTCATCAAGATCTATTTTCAGATCTCCTTCAAGTTCTGCTTCATCCATAATACTTGAATGCAACATGAAGCTGCTACAATATACTTAGCTTCTACTGTAGATAAAGATACCGAGTCTTTCTTCTTACTTAACTAGGATACAAGACTTTCACCAAGAAAGAGAACTCTACAACTTGTATTCTTCCGATCAACTATGCTTACTGCCCAATTTGCATCTGTATATGCAGTTAGTGTGAAGTCTTCACTCTCAGGATACCACAAATCAAAATCTATTGTAGCCTTCAAATATCTGAATATTCTTTTTACTGCCTTGACATGAGTTTCCTTAGGCGCTGCTTGAAATCTAGCTACCATTCTAATCACTTGCATTATATTGTTTCAATGTAGTCACATACAACAAACTACCAATAATTGACCTATACAAAGTCTGGTTTTCTGGAGTAGATTCATCATCCTTAATTTACATCCAATAACCATAGGTGTACTCACTGGTTTGTATTCTTCCATCTTAAACTTGATCAACATTTATTTTATGTACTTGTTTTGAGAAATGAATATATCTTTGTCTAATTAAGAAATTTGCAAACCGAGAAAGAAAGATAATTCACCAAGCATTGATCTTTCAAACTCACTCTACATTGCATCCTAAAAATCTTTGCACATAACATCTCGACTACCACAAAAATCAACAATTGATCACCTATTTTTATGCATAAATTACTATTTGTGCTACCTCTCTTGAACCTTTGTTATTGCATATATCTATCCAATATGGAATACCATTCTCTAGGAGCTTGTTTGAGTCCATAAAGTGCTTTCTTCAGTCAACACACAAAATTGGATTATCTAAGCATTAAAAGCCTTTTGATTGTTTAATGTATACTTCTTCTAATTATCCATTCATAAATTTAGACTTCACATCCATCTAATATACCTTGAATTTATTGAATGTTGATAGAGCCAAAAATATTCTAATTGCTTCTAACCTTGCTATCGGAGAAAATGTCTCTTGAGAATCCATTCCTTCAACTTGAGCATATCCTTTACATACAAGTATGGGCCTTGTTTCATATCATTTTTCCATATTCATTTAACTTATTTCTAAAGACCCATTTGGTACTAATGACATTTTTCTTTAGGTATCAGAACTAATTCCCAAGTTTCATTCTTCTTAATTTGAGTCAATTCTTCTTCCATAGCGTCTAAGGTCATCCTTTCTCTTTGCTTGCCTCCGCATAGGAGCTTGGTTCAATTTTTTATAATAATGCAAAGTGTACTTGTTCATTTTCTTTCTCAATTCTTCTTTGGGTATGAACCTCACTATCCTTATGTCCAATAATTTGATCTTCAAAATGATTCTTGTAAACATACCTAGCCGAATTTTGTGATTGTATTCTTAGAATCAATTTTTGGGCCTTCATCACTACGATAGATTAAAACTTCATTCCCTTCTTCATCTGAAATATCATTAGACTATATTGATTCATCAATACTTACATTAACACTCTCCATAATCCTTTTTAGTATTTTGTTATAACATCTATATACCTTACTTATCATAGAATAACCAAGAAAAATATCTTCATCAGATCTAGAATCAAACTTACCCAAATGTTCTTCATCCCTTTTGATGTATCACTTGCTTCCTAATATCCTGAGATGTCTAATTGAATCTGATCTTCCATTCCATAGTTCATATGGTTTTTTAGCATTCTTTGGTCTAATTTATATTGTATTCAAAATATACTCTCCAGTTTGAATTTTCTTCTCTTCAATAAATGTCTGACATATTTTCTTGACTTAACATTGTTCTAGCCATCTCTTGTATGGTCTGGTTCTTCCTCCCAGCTACTCCATTCTGTTGTAAATTTCTAGGAGCAAAAAATTGTCTCTGGATCCCATGAAACTCACATAATTTATCATACCTTTTAGAAGTAACCTTTTTTTGATCTTAGACACTTGATTGTTCTTCCAATTTCATTCTCAACCATAGCCTTGAATGCTTTAAAATTCTCAAAAGATTTTGATTTTTCTTTTAGAAAAGTAATCCAAGTCATTCTAGAGTAATCATCAATAAGCATCATAAAATACTTGTCACCTTGAATAATTTTTGTCCTCATAGGTCCACATAGATTTGTATGAATTAGATCCACTGTCTTTGTTGTAGAATATTCCTTAGTGGCCCTTTTCTGTTTTCCCTCATGACATGGTTTGCAACTGGTAGACTGTTGGCATGTATCTTACTATTCCTTTTGAATTGATCCTCATAAGGTCATCAAAATTGATATGTCCCAATCTTCTATGCCAGAGCCAACTCTCTTCTCTTTCTATTGCAAAGTAATTATGTCTGTATACTTCACTAAGATGATATACATCATTGCTAGTCCTACTTCCTTTAGCAACTAGCTCACCACTGTCATTTTTTATGATTTCACAACCTTTAGCATTAACTAAAAATTTCTAAACTTGATCACAGATTTGAATTACACTTAGAATATTATGCTTCAAGCCTTCTACATATATAAAACATCATGAATTTTTTATTTTTCCCTAATCAATATTGAAAATAACCTTACCGACAATCTTACAAATAGAGTTGTTACCAAGGTTTATAGATCCTCCATCAAATTTCTTGAAGCACACATGAACTTATTCTTGTTTGTGATCATATGACTTGAACACCCACTGCCAATGATCCATAGATTCTTTTCCTTTTGAGCATGTAATGTAGTTTGAGCCACCATGGATTTCTCTTATCTTTTCTCCTTTGGTTTCTTCTTCCAAACCTTATCTATTTCATTATTTTGACATTCTAACTTATTTCCCTTTGTATCCAGTATCTAGGAGGATCCACAAAATTTATTATGTAGTTTCTAGCTATATATCCAAAAATGTTGCATTTGTGACAAATAATATTGAAATTGTACAAAGGTACAAATACATTTTGTTAAAAAAATCATCTCTCCTTTTCAAAGCCTTTCTACAATTCACAACCTTATGACCAAAATGATTGCAATTAAAATAGTAACCAAAAAAAGAGTGATCGAACTTGGTATTGTGTCCTTGTCCTCTTTAATCTTATCTTCCAGATCTTCTATTCTATCTGTGTACTGATGAAACCATCATTCAACACATTTCTTTCATTGATTACTACAGCTTGCTCATAATTTGAGCTTCTAGAGACATTCTCTTCCAGAATTTCATCAACAAACTTGACAGGTTGTTCAGTCACCTTATTCTTCTGTACAACAGTACAAAGCCAAGGCCAATTTCAATATGTGGTGATCTCTGGATTTTTATTATCTGATCCAAGATCTCAATTCTCTTCTCAAACTTTGACTTCAAATAATGATTTATCTTTTCAAGATCTTTTCTCAATGATAAAATCTCTGCTTCAAGTTTTTCACAATCCTTGTCTCTTGATAGTAATATTTCAATTAGAACTTCTTCAATCCTCTTTGCCTCTTCCACTTGAATTTTCAAATCAATGACCATAGTTTTTGTTTCTCAAGATTCTAAGATAATTTGTCTTTATCTTTCACTTCTTTTATAATCCTTTTCCTTAACCTTTTGATTTCCTTTCGAGAACAAAGCAATTCTTCCGCAAGGTCTACTTTTGCATCATCTTCAACTCTAGACTTTATTTCTAGATCTTCTTCAAAGGTTTCCATAGCCATGAAAAGGGCCTTTTTTCCTTCATTCTTGGAAGTGGCTTAGTCATCATAATTAGATGAGTAGCCTTCCTCATTGATAAAGAAACTTTTTTGATTTTTAGGATATCTTTTCCCTTTTTGAAATGACTTTTTCTCATCATTTCTAGATTCTTTATATGGACAGTTAGCCATGAAATGGCCGACTTGACCACAATTAATTTTTTTGAAAGAAAACTTACCTTTATAATTTCTAGATCATCTTTGTAACTTTTTGACAAAGTTTACTTCTTCTTGATCTAATCCATCTTCTAAATCTAGGCCATATTGCTTCTTGGACACCTTGAATGCAACCTCTATCCTTACAAAGTTTCATTCTCAATTCCCATTTCATAGGTAGTTATAATTCCATGTAACTCATCCATAGTTAGAGTATTCAGATCTTTAGCTTCTTCAACAAAAGAAAATTTTGCATCAAAGTTTTTGGGAAGAGATTTGAGTACCTTTTTCATAATCATATCTTCTTTCAGTTCTTCACCAAGAACTTTGATAGAGTTGACAACTTCATCAACATAGAGCAAGAATGTGGCAATGTTTTCCTCTTCCTTCATTTTTAGACTTTCAAACTAACCTTGATGATTTTGAAGCTTTGCTTGTTTGACCTTGTCATCACCTTCATAGTTGCTGTGCATCTTACTCCATACTTCCTTTTTTGTCCTATAATGCATGATCTTTACAAACTCAGAGCTAGATAATCCACATAGAACAACATTCCTTTCCTTAGAATTATTTTCACAAGCCTTCTTTTTGACTTGATCTCTTGGGGGACTTTCAAGGATCTCATATCCATCCATAATTGATTACAAAACCTCAAACCCTAGGGCCATCAGGTATGCTTCCATCCTTACTTTCCAAAAGGCATTATTAGATCCATCAAAGAGTGGTTCCTTATTTGAAGACAATACTTCTTGAACCACTAAGTGTGTCATTCCAAATCTACCTCAAGCTATTAAGCTTCTCTAAAGGAACTTGGCTCTAATACCAATTTAAGGGAACACAATATACTAAGAAGGGGGGGTGAATCAGGATATCAAATCTACTTAAAAGTCTTTAATTAATTATGAGTTACTATTAGTTACTTCTCCACACATGAACCAAAGCAACCAACATTAAAAAAGTAACACAAATGCACACCTTCACACAATGAACACCATATATATGTGGAAACCTAGAATGGGAAAAACAACAGTGAAAAGAGTTGCTTGGATCTACTGTCCAAATCTAACCTCATAGAATAATTAATAAGTTACAACCATGAAGTAGGAACCAAAGTACCAGAGACACCGAACCCTTGTATTTTTAGGCACCAACCTATTGGAGACACCAATCCCCAATACATAGATGTAAACACCATCTCACCAAGTACGACACTGGTCCTATTAGATTACATAAATAATGTTTGTGGATATTCAATGCTAATTGCATAGCTTAGACTTGATCTAATATTCCTTCAGATACTCTCTCACACAACTTATGATCTTTTGATGATGGCACACAATGATTGAGATGCAACTGCCATTGAATTACACTTGCTCACATAGTTTCTCTCACACACATATATCTCAATTATCTAAAGTAAGATGATTATTAATTATATACATCCTATTAAATTAACATCGTTTCATGTCAGGACTTGGCAAGGAATCCCTTAACACCATCGACAATTAGCCAAGTTAGCTAAGGTGGACCTAAATTCAAATTTGCATGAAACATGTATTTGGTCGGTCTTAAAACAAAATTTGTGTTGCCAATAGAACATGATTTTGTGTTCTTCCCTCAAGGACCTTAACCTGGACCTATCTGACCTCCCCATTCCAACTCCAGAGGGCACATGCAACAAGCCACTACCACACAAATCCTAAACACCAACCTAGTTAATTAACTAGCATAGTGACCTTCTGTTACTTCAAACTTTCTACCCGATGAATATAAATTCTGAAAGACTTTGGAATAAGATAAAACATGTGTAGAAATATTCTCCTTTCAAACCACGAAACATAACACACCTCCAAGAAGAAATACAGATCAAAAACATGCCAATTTGTTTTTGCTTGGTAACTTACTCCAAACATCCTAGATCAAACTTCTAGATTACTTCTATCAACATGAATAAGTGTAATTCAATATTACAAGCATACTACAATAGTATTCTTTGTTTTTCTGAAATATACCAACATGCCATGATATAAATAATCCTTGATTTCAACAAGCAAGATTATATTTAATTCTAACTAAACTATTGACATTGCTCCTTTGACATCAGTGAGCACTTTTCGACATCAATGACAACCTATGTTGAACAATTTGTGGTCATTTTCTCATTGGTATGTTGCATTGAGATAGGAGGATGGATATACATAGACTTGATTACAAATTTTGGGTTGGTATGTTGATGGCATGAAGTTTTATCTATGATTTGTATGTAAGGAAAATAAAAGGTGCGAAAACACTTTCCTAATGCTAAAACCACAGAGGAGATGTGCAAAGACCAATTTCAAAACATTAAAACACTTAAGATGAACACATTTAGGGTAACAAGAGTAACAAAAATAAAATGATTTAAGAGATAACACCGGATTTACGTGGGAAAACCCTTTCGGGAAAAAAACCCAGCACACCAAAAGAAAGACACTTTGTATTACAGTAAGCAAAAGATTACATACAATGTTACAGTCCTCACTCTCTGATAGTTAGCTCACAACAACACTTGAGTTTTCATGCACTCACTGTTACAATGCTATTTTGGCATATAGTCAATACAAAAACTCTCAACACCTCTTTTTTTTGGTATTCTACTGCTCTTCTACAAATATATCTTTTTACCTCTCGTCAAGACCGACTAATACAAGTCTCTATGCAATGACCAATTAGGGTGCATTAAATTTAGTTCTTCACTAACAGGCGAAATTGATCTCGGATCGGATCCACCTGCAATCCTGCATCAATCCACCCTCGCAATAAATTCGGGCTCTGCAAATCACCAAAATCCAATCACAAAATACTGCATAATAATTCTCTTTTCATCAATCCAGCTTCCGACAATAAATATTGTTTTGCAACAACGGTGGAAAAAAAACCGATGAGAAATTGCCACGTGTCACATTGCTATTCATTCCATCGCTCGACCGAGGAGTGATCGGTCAACAAACCCCACGGTCTGAGATCCCTTCGCTATCACTAACTATTGCATCACATTTCGAGCCGACAATAATCTGCTATCGCCAAAACACCGACCGCCGGTGCTATCGGGTCCCACAAGCCATGTGTCCACTGCTCAAGAGGTTTCAGGGCATCTAGGAGGGAGTCTCCAAGATTCCCATGAGCCCGCCCAGAATGAGCTTCCTAGGCTTCCACGTGTCCACCGCTCATGCACTCCGCTTGGCCTACGTGGAAGTCGCTGGGGCTCCTTCGATGAATCTTTAGCGACATCCGCTAGATTCCCCAGGGAACTCCTGAGGCGAATAAAAGTGTCCACGACTGGAAAAAAACTTTACATAAAGAAACTTGGGGCCCACCATCTCTTCGCTGTGCTCACCGCTTTGACAAGCCGCCACACGTTATGCGCACAGGAAATTTCGCTCGGCAAAAAGGTTAACAACGGTACTTGCCTTCAGATGCCACAGAAAGAAGCCGACATCGTCAGATGAAGCCGATAGCAATCATTGATGCAAGGCATTGGCATATTGGCGAGATAGAGCAATTCCTTTCGCTGATAGATGACTGCTCTACTGCAAAGTCGAGGCCAACAAATAATCCGCCAACTCCACGCCCGCTGGCCCATCACTGTGATAACCCTCGAAGTCTCGCCGATCAGACTAAGTCTCAATGACCAAAGGGTCAAGCCGACCAAAAGAGAACACCGTGGTAAAGTGATAAGGGCATAAATTCATCAAGCCTCTCTTAGAGGTCCAAGCCAGTAAATTGAGGCACATTTTCCAACAAGCTCCCACTTGACGAAGACTTACTAGCTTCCTCAAGAATTTGAATTTATTTACGATCATAGGCTCGAAGGCCCATCGAACTTGCACACTATTTGAACTTGTTCGTGCTTACTGGCTTTGTCAATGCATCAACAATATTTTTTAGAGTATCCACCTTTTCTAAAGAAACATTTCTGTCCTCCACTATATCTCTCCCGAAGTGATATTGCATATCGATATGCTTCATCCTGGCATGGAAAGTTGGATTTTTCGCCAAATAATTGGCACTCTGACTATCACAGAAAATAGTGATCTATCCTACATTAAAACCAATATTAGAACATAAGTAGATGAGCCAAACAACTTCTTTGCAGGCATGAGTCGTTGTCATGTATTCTGCCTCCGTGATGGACACAGCGACTACAACATGTCGGTTGCTAATCCAACTGATTGCACCACCATTTAACATTAAAGTGTATCCACTGGTGGATCTTCTGCTATCAATGTCCCCTACCCAATCAGAGTCCACATATCCATGAATGCTGAGAGTTCTTTGTGATGCAACCAAATTGCCATGGTAACACAACGTATTCTGAGGTACCTCTCAGATATCTAAACACTCTCTTTACAGCATCCCAATGCATCCTTCCTGGATTTTCCATAAATTGGTTGAGTACTCCCACTACTTGGGCAATGTATGGCCTTTTATAGACCATCACATACATTAAACTACTAACAAAACTCGCATAAGACACTCTAGTCATGTCCTCCATCTCAGTAGATGATTTTGGACAGTCTTCAATAGATAGTTTCGTTCCCTGCATAACTAGAACAACTAGCTACTTGCAATCACTCATATCGAACCTCTCTAGAACAATGTTGATGTACTTATTCTGGTTGACCCAAAGCTTTTTTCCATTTCTGTGCCTAGTTATTTCCATCCCCATAATATACCTTGCTGCACCGAGATCTTTCATTTCGAACTTTGCTGAGAATTGAGATTTAAGATCCGAAATCATAGACTTACTATTTCCTATGAACAAAATATCGTCCACATATAGGGTAATAATAAGCACATGATCCTTTTCAGTTTTATAATACACACAATGATCAAATTTTGATCTCACAAATCCCATAGACAATACAAAAGTGTCAAACTTCTAGTACCACATTCTAGGAGACTGCTGCAAACCATACAAAGATTTATTTAATTTGCAGACCAGGCTTTCTTTACCTTTTTCAATGAAGTGTTCGGGCTGGGACATGTAAATTTCTTCTTCCAACTCTCCATGGAGAAATGTTGTTTTCACATCCATCTGCTCGATCTCTAAGTCATATGCAGCTGCAAGTGACAACATAAATCTGATAGATGTCAGCTTAGCTACAGGGGAAAAATTTCTCCATAATCAATTCCCTCTACCTGGGAATACCCATTTGCAACCAACCTTGCTTTATACTTCTCAGCACTGCCCTCAAGACCAGTCTTCTTCTTAAATACCCATTTACAGCCAACAAAATTCTTCCTTTAGGAAAAAGTACCAAGTCCCAGGTTTCATTCTTTTCCAATGATTCCATTTCTTCATTCATGGCTTCCAATCAGGAATTTGCATTGGGCATATTGATTGCCTCTTTAACAGTCTTAGGCTCCTCAGTGCTAGTAATTAAATCATACGCACAATTTGAATCCAAAATGGAGAAACCATACCTATCAGGTTGTTGTTTTTGACATGTAAACCTTCTCACTGGCTGAGGTTGTGGTTATTCATCTTCATAACTCTCAAAGCTACTAGAGCTCTCCTTAGTTTCAGGTACACCATGTAGTTCTCCCTTTTCCGGAGTTTGAGGAATCTCAACTGCATCATTCTTTTTTTCTCTTTGATCTGTCTCTAGCCGTGGATCAACTGTAGAAGGTTTCAGCTCACAAAATATTACACTTCTGCTATACAAAACCTTCTCAATATCAGGATTCCAAAGCTTGTATCCCTTCACACTAACACTATAGTCGATAAAGATACATTTAGTAGCTTTGTTCTCCAACTTAGATATTTTCTCATTTGGCACATATGCATATGCCTCATAGCCAAAGACATGGACATGTCTCAGAGAGGGCTTCTTACCAGACCACACTTCCAAAGGTGTCTTATCAACAAGAGAAGAGCAAGGGGAACGATTTACTAGGTAACATGCTGTAGCCATAGCCTTAGCCTAAAATATCTACTCCAGACTAGCACTGCTCAACATACTCCTTGCCTTTTCCATCAATGTCTTATTCAACCTTTCAACAACTCCATTCTGCTGTGGAGTATAAGGTGTAGTTTTATGCCTTTTAATCCCATGGTCTTTACAGTATCTATCAAAATCTGCAGAACAAAACTCACCACCATTATCTGTCCTCAAACATTTTATTTTCCTTCCAGTCTAATTCTCTACCAAGTTTTTAAACTCTTTAAAATGACTAAACATTTCTGATTTATTTTTAAGAAAGTATATAAATTCCCTTCTCGAAAAGTCATCAATAAAAGAAAAATAATATCTAGACTTCGATAATGAAGGAACATTAACTGCACCAAACACATTAGAATGAACATAGTCTAGTACACCAGAAGATTTATGAGAACTCGAGGAAAAGGAAACACATTGTTGGTTTCCATAAATGCAGTGTTCGCAGAAATTGAACTCAAGATTACAATCTACAAGCTCTTCAACACGATTTTTGTTTTTCAAGTTTTTTAACATTTCTCACCTATGTGACTGAGTCTATGATGCCACAACATGCTCTTCTCTGCTAGGAGTTTCACCTCCATTGCATTTGCAACCAGAGAAGCATCTTCATCCTTCTCTATAGAATTAGCTTTGCTTGACTTTACAGAGGTGTTGTTGCATCGAACAAGACATGCATCCAGCTTGTACAGAGTGCCAGTACATACACCCTTAGCCAAAACCATTGCACCTCTAGCCATCTTACATCCTTTACTTGAGAAAGAAACTTCTACACCAACATGATTTAGCTTACTGATAGAATGTAAATTTCGAGCCAAACTTGGTATATGCAAAAGGCCACCAATACCTTTGACTCCCCCGTCAGGAACTTGAATTTTGACTCTTCCACGACCAACAATCTCTAGCATTGAATCACTTGCTAGGTACACCTTTCCACCATCCTACTTCTCGTACTTAGTAAACTAGTCTCTATGGGACGTCATGTGAAAGGATGCACCCGAATCAACCAACCAGACATCATCTAATACCCGAGTTTCCAAGGTTGAAATGAAGGCATCTACATCACTCTAAGATGAGTCATATTCTGAAGAGTTACTCTTCTTCTTCTTCTTCTCCTTACAGTCCTTTCAGATATGACTAGACTGCCCATAATTCCAACATTTCACCTTGGACTTTTTACTAGGAGACTTCAATCTCCCTACAGATTTAGATTTGGATTTCTTGTCCTTCTTCTTGCCTTTCTCCTTCGATCTACCTCAGACAACAAGGGCCTCTTTGGCAATCTCAGAATTCTTCCTCCTCATCTCTTTAGACAACAACGAAGTAACCACATCTTCTGTCTTGAAAGTAGCAGTCGTACTTCCAATAGCCATCACCAGATGATCCCAAGTGTCAGGTAAGAAACATAACAGGAGCATGCAACGATCCTCCTCCTCTATCTTTACACCCACAAACACGAATTGAGAAAAACTAATATTAAAAGAGTTTAGATGGTCTGCAATAGATGCACCTTCTTCCATCTTCAAGGAGTACAACTTCTTCCTCAAGAATAACTTATCTACCAGAGACTTTCCCTAATAAATATCGCCAAGCTTCTTCCATAATGAAGCTGCAAACTTCTCCTCATGGACATTCAGGAGTTCATAATCAGCTAGACAAAGTCTTATCAGACCTCTCACCTTTCTATCTGTGAGGTCCCATTCTTCTTGCTTCATACCTTGTGGCATAGTTCTAGACATTGCTACCCAGAGGTTTCTATCCACTAACAGGTCTTCCACTTTGAGTTTCCACAACTCAAATTTGCCGCCATTGAATTTCTCAATATCAACTCTTCTTGATGTACTTGCCATCTTAGACAAAACTAAGTTCTAACTTTGCAAGACTCCCACTAGAACAGTACTAGCACAAAAAACCAGCCCTGCTAACAAGGATAACACAACTGGCCAGGCTCTAATACCACTTGTAAGGAAAAGAAAAGGTACGAAAACGCTTTCCTAATGCTAAAACCACAAAGGAGTCATGCAAAGACCAGTTTTAAAACATTAAAACACTTAAGATGAACACATTCAGGGTAACAAGAGTAATGAAAATAAAATGATTTCAGAGATAACACTAGATTTACGTGGGAAAACCCTTTCGGGAAAAAACCCACCACACCAAAAGAAACACTTTGTATTATAGTAAGAAAAAGATTATATACAAAGTTACAGTCCTCACTCTCTGATAGTTAGCTCACAACAACACTTGAGTTTTAATGCACTCACTATTATAATTCTAATTCGGCATACAGTCAATACAAAAACTCTCAACACCTCATTTTTTTGGTATTCTACTGCTCTTCTACAAATCTATCTTTTTACCTCTCGTCAAGATTGACTAATACAAGTCTCTATGCAACCACCAATTAGGGTGCATTAAATTTAGTTCTTCATTGACATGCCAAATCAATCTCGGATCGGATCCACCTACAATCCTGCATTGAGCCACCCCGCAATAAATTTGGGCTTTGCCAATTGCCAAAATCCGATCACAAAAGACTGCATAATAATTTGCTTTTCACCAATCCAACTTCCAGAAATAAATGTTGTTTTGCAACAATGGTGGAAAAACAACCGATGAGAAATCGCCACGTTGCACATTTCTATTTGTTCTACTGCTTGGTCGAGGAGTGATCGGTCAACAAACCCCGCGGTCTGAGATCCCTTCGCTATCGCTAACTATTGCATCACATTCCAAGCCAACAATAATATGCTATCGCCAAAACAACGACTGCCAACGCTATCGGGTCCCACAAGCCACGTGTCTACCGCTTAGGAGGTTTCAAGGCATCCAGGAGGGAATCTCCAAGATTCCCATGAGCCCGCTCGGAATGAGCTTCTGAGGCTGCCACGTTTCCACCACTCACGCACTTCACTTGGCCTACGTGGAAGCCACTGGGGCTCCTTCAGGGAATCATTAGCAGCATCCGCTAGATTCCTTGGGAAACTCCCGAGGTGCAAACAAGTATCCATGCATGGACAAAAAATTTGCATAAAGCAACTTGGGGCCCACCATCTCTTCACTACGCTCACTGCTTTGAGAAGCCGCCATGTGTCATGCGCACAGGAAATTTCGCTCGGCAAAAAGGTTAACAACGGTACTTGCCTTCAAATTCCATGGAAAGCAACCAACATCGTTGGATGAAGTCGATAGTAGCCACTGATGCAAGGCATCAACACATTGGTGAGATAGAGCAATTCCTTCCGCCGATAGACAACTGCTCTACTGATAAAGTCGAGGCCATCAAACAATCCACCAACTCCATGCCCGTCGGCTCATTGCTATGATAACCCTCAGAGTCTTGCCGATCAGACTAAGTCTCATTGACCAAAGAGTCAAGCCGACCAAAAGATAACACTGCGGTAAAGCAATAAGGGCATAAATTCGTCAAGCTTCTCTTAGAGGTCCAAGCCAGTAAATTGAGGCACATTTTCCAACTTTGTACACCCTGATTTGATGTATGGTTAGCTTAGATGAGTTGCAATTTTTTGTGGTTTCTATTCTAGGAGGTATGAGTAAGGTAGCTAATCAAAGCCTTTGTTATCATTTGAATTTGATGCTTGTGTTCGTGTAAAGACCGGTGTAGGTTTTAGTGATATTTTATATGCTTCACCTTGGCATGTTCCTTTTTTATTTTATAGGTGGCATGTTGGAGGATGTGAAGGAGTTTTTTGCTTGATGGTGGTTATCATGGTTTCTTTTGCAAGTATATTTTTGGAGCATGAGAGCATGGTGAATACTCAATTGGTCTATGTTTGGCTAAGGGATGTTTTTCCCTTATTTGTGATTCTTATGGATGTATTTACAATATTGATTTCAAGTAGAAGAATGTTAGCATTAGGTGTCATCCACCTTGTAAATCCTATGTCATGGTTCCAACATCCTTAGAAAGTGTCTATAGGAACTTAGGGTATATTGGGCAAATATTTTGTAATATTAATTCTCACCATTGTTTGTAATATATTCATAAGTGGTGATGGGTCCACTAGCAACAATAAAGGTGACCTATGGACATAAACATTTAATATTGTTCTTCCCACATGTGGGTGCTTAAAATGGGATAATAAAAGATAAGGAAAAGGACACATGAGTGATTTTTGGGATTTTCCAAGTGGGATCTTGGAATGAGGCAACATGTGTCTCTTGGTATTCTATCATTTATTACATTTAATATAATGTTTATCTCTCAAGTTTGGGCACCCAAGTTGGAGGGAAATTATTGGAGCTAAAATCGATGTCCTTTCACATTCCAAGGAGGTATTTGAAGGGTTGTGGATTTTTGGAGTGAAGGGTTATCTTTGGGAGCCTTGTTTGGGGCTTAAGATGTCCTCACACATCTATAAATTCAGCCTCTTGGATATAGAATTATGATCCATAGTTGGGTGTAGAGTTCCATTGCAGGTAGAAGGATAGGCTGAGGCATAAGGAGGTTGTTCATAGGTTCACATGTATTTCCATGGTGGAGTCAAAGAAGAGAATGGAAGTAGTTATATTGTAATGCCATTTATTTGAAGATAATGCATACTTGGCCTCTCTTCTTGGTGAATTTTTTTCTCGCAAGGGTTTCTCCACGTAAGTCCTATGTTATGTGATAATATTGTGTTTCTAATTTTTGCCTCATTACTACTATATTATTGTGATGTTATTATTCAAATATTATTTTTATAAGCTCACATAAGGTAGTGTTTATAAGAATGTTATGTTAGCTAATTTTTGACATCATAAAGAAGATGGATCTAATCATGGTGATTCCATATTAAGGAAACTTAATTTTTAGATTTGCTTTTAAGTTTCAGAATTTCATGTTGCTATAATCTAAGGCTTGTATCTCATCCATTGAAGTCATATTTGGATAGAGATTTAGTTTCCCAACAATTGGTATTAAACCTATTTAATTCTCATCAAGGATAGATTCCATCATCTTGCACTATTAGGGACACCATTGCAACCCTTGATCTATTCAGTCAACCAGATTCATTCAAATAGGGAATGCCTTCAAAATAATTAATAATATTTTTTGACATGAGACAATCTTCAAAATAATTTTGGAACTTGAAAGTTCATAGAGAAAAGTTTATCGATTGATTATATAATATAATCAATTATATATACAATTAATGTAGATCAATTAAATGGGATTGACAATTAAAATTAATGTTATAATTGATTTAGAATTTAAATAAATTTAAATGTAACACTTAGTTGGATTCAAAGATAGAAATGTGACAAAGATACTAAGAATCAATTCACCAAAGCACTAGACTTTTAAGGATTGTTCAAATGAGTATTTTAGAGTATACCAAATAAGTTTTGTATTTTTTGCTGGTTCATATATGCAATTACAACCATAATATTCACATGTGTGAACCTAAACTTGACAAATTTGAGTTGTAAGTATTAGTGTAATATTTTGATTACTTTGGATATGTTTATCATAAGTATGATAGTGCACATATTATTTAAGTATACTTAGGTAGGACAAGAGAATGAGTTGCACATTCATGGGATTCTATTGTTTTAATTATCTTCATATATTTTAAAACTTAGATAAGTGTTATCATAGAATCTAGCAGCGCTTGATTCATGGATAACCCCCCTATGAAACTAGTCCGTTTCTTAGGACCGTGTGTTTCAAGCACGTAAAACGAGGAAAACTTGTTTTACGAGGTCTCTAATCTTACCTAGTCCAGGTAGGTGACGATAGGCTCGAGTTTTGAGTTTAAAATTTGACTCCTTTCAAACCCAGGAGTTAAGTCATTTTTTCTAGTTTTTGGTGCTCCAGTGGTGAAAATCACCGCCGTTGCACCTTTTTCACTCTAACTATTTTTGGTGCTCGGGCGGTGATTTTCATTGCCGTCGCACCTAATAAAAATTTAACTCTCGGTGCTCGGGTGGTGAAAATCACCGCCATTGCACCTAAAGTTTTATTGACTTGTTGGTGCTCGAGCGGTGATTTTCACCGCCCGAGCACCTAAGTGTTAGTTAATTCGAGTTCGCCTGCCGCATTCAATGCGTGCGATCTAAGTTATTTTCTAGGGCTATTAACTCAAACATGAGTTATTTTCGCATGTTTGTTTTTAGACTCCTCTCCACACTTCACTCCCGTGTTATCACAAGTCGCTTCCCTTGAGGTTGAATCTTATTTTCAACCTCCAGCACACGGTTTTCACTTTAATCTTTGCCTGGTTTTCACACCATTGAGGTATGTTCTTCATGTTTTATTTTCCTTTCTGTTTGATAGTTTTCTTTTTTTAAATTTGAATGCTTTCCATTTCTTGTCGATCTTAGGCATTTTTCTTTCGTCGTTTCTGTCGCCTGATCTTTTCCTTTTTTTTTTTTGCTTCTATCCTCGCATTATTTCATTTCTCTTTGCTTCTCCCCTCGTTTTGTCCGTTTCTTCTAAAAAAGCTCCTATCATTTTTTCCTCGCAACCTTTACAAATGTCATGGCAAAGGATTTCTCCGCCTTCATGCATGTTGGTCTTTGTTTTTCACATCGGTGTATAGGCGAGGTTTTTCACTGACGTCGCACGAAAGTGCTAAGTCACCCATTGGTGTCTTGGTGGTGATTTTCACCGCCATGACACCCACTCACAAAAATACCCAAGTGTCTGGGCGGTGAAAATCACCGCCATGACACCCAACAACTTTGACATGTCGGTGCTCGAGCGGTGATTTTCACTGCCTCGACACTAGCTCTGCCAAACCCCAAACTCCAAGTCTCACGGTGCTCGAGCGGTGATTTTCACCGCCTCGACACCAAACGAAAAATCACTTCGGTGCTCGAGCGGTGATTTTCACCGCCCAAGCACCAAAATCTGCATTTTTTCTCTAACACCCTGAAATGTGTTTTTTCTTCATTTTCGCTTCCACGCACATTTTCACACCTTGTTTTCCACACCATATGACCAAAACACAGTGACTCCATACGCTTGTTCATTTCACGTTTCCCCGTATGACATGTATTTCCTGACAAACATTGAATCCACCATTCTTGCAGTTAATTTCCAAAGTTCCATCAAAAGATCCTCGGAGATAAGAAATACACTAGTCTCTACTCCCCTAAATGTCAGCTGAAATGCCACCACCATCTCCTAAAGCAAAGGGTAAGATGAAGTATAAGTACCAGGGCATTTTCCCTCCGACTGTCGTGTTGTCCAAAGTGGATGAGATCAATGATACTGAGATCAGTTATCAAGATCAGGCATATTTCGTGAAGAGGATTCAACAGAGGCCACAAGATGAGAATCTGAAGGCCATTGTACATATTAATATTCATATGGTATCTACTTTCCCAACTTCAGCTCACCACACAGAGTTCGTACTTCAGGTTGCTGCTCACTATATCCAAGAAGACAGAACTGTGAGAGATTTTGCAGGTCAGGTTGTAATGAGGCTTGACGGTGAATTCTTTGATATAGTCTTCAAAGTTCAACAGATGGAACAATACACTCCCATCACGATCCAGAAGGCTCAAGAGATATTTGACAATGATTCAGTCAAGGCCAAGACATTGATCAACTCACAATGGTTGAAGACTGCTCGACATGCTGTTTCTAGGTGGCCTAAGGGACTCCCCAGGAGTGACTTCAAAGAAGATGTGAGAGACATGATTACCTTGTTAAGAAGAGTTAAGGGCTTACCTGAATCCTCTCATTTTAAAGATTGGATGTATGAATACATCTGGATCATCAGAAGGAGGAAAGTACACATTGATTGGGGAACACAGATTAGTGATGAAATTCATGAGCAACTGATCAAGGTACCCACCACGTTGAAATTTTATATGACTTCTTTCTTGGTGTACGCAGCAGCAGTAATGAGGCAGTTTCCAGGTTTATCTACCAAAGGTAATAGACATTCTACCCCTATCTATGTTACTATTACCAATTGAACCTGAGGGAAAGCTTCCACCACTTCAGGAGAGTCACAGATGCTTTCTTTGCTCCTTTGTTGTTCACTTTTGACCCGAATCTAGAGAAGAAGAGAATATCAGATGAAGCTTACAAGGTGGTCAACAAGGTTGGATGTGTTTTTCTACAATTCCCAACCTTTACTTACATAAGGGTGGGTTGTTTCATGAGATGTCCTTATATGCTTCCCAAGTACCCATCAGACAAATGGATCCTTATGGAGTTGTGCAGGCAATCAATTTCAGTGCATAAAGAACGACAAAGGAATCATAAGCGAGGTTTTAAGTTTCCATTAACCATTAGCAGATACACGATCAAAAGTGTGCAGAAGGCCAAGGATGTTTTAGCAGAGATGCACATAATGACTATCAAGACCTACAGGTACAGGCGTGACTTTGACTTTAGAGATGTAAAGAAGAAAATCAAGAAAGGTCACAACCATGTTTACCATTTTGAAGACATATGGGCAGAGTGCAGAGATGAGGAGGATGTACGTAAAATGGATTTCTGCAGGTTAACAGTTGAACAAATCAGGGCCCTCCATATAGTCGATTTGCCTGAAGATTTCATAGATCGAGGAGACATCCTCAATTCTGCCTATGATGAGGATAATGTCATTGGGAAGCCTTTGCCTCTAGTACAATGGTCCAAAAAAGAATGTACTTACATGAGGGAAAGGCTAGCCCCTATCCTACACAACACAACAGAATGGCTTCAGAAGCATGGCCATCAGATGAAAGCCTTCAAGATAGATTCTGAAGGTGAGCTTCCCAAAGAAAAACCCAGTCCATGGCCATAATCCCATGCCAAAGACAAACAGGCCACGATTCCCTCTTCATCCCGAAAAGGGCCAAAGATCAAGTTCACTATGGGGAAAAATACTCCACAGACCACTGAAATATGAGAAACAAGGGCTACCACATCTTGTGCAGAAGAGAAGGAGCTTGTTTTCGAGGAATTATCTTCAGATGAGGAAGGAGGAGATATAGAGTTTGAATCCAAAGAATTAGATGATGAAGACTCTGGAGAAACTGAATCAAATGAAGAAGAAGAGCAATCAATAGAAGAGGATGAGCAGATTTTGTCCCCTCCTTAGAGTGAAACCGAACAGATCCCAGTGTCTTCACCTCCTCACACTCCTTCAATTCCTAAATCTCCTATTCCTCCCATTCCTTCTTCTCCTCTTCCTACCATGGTTACAAGAGTATAAGATGTTTCTTCCCCACCAGTAGTGTCAACGGTGTTGGTTTCTTTTGCAATTGACCAAACACAAAATATCAATGATCTATCTATTTCGCCAGTTTCTCTCCCGAGTTTGTCATCTCCATCTTTTGACATTTCTTCGGAGGTTGAATTTAACAGATTCATGAATGAATCTTTGCAGAGTTAGCTTGGCATGCAGACAACTGGGCCCATAATGTCTACAATGACACCCATAGTTACTATCTCAGCTATTCCTCAAGGAGCCCATGCAGCTCAGGAATTAGCGGTAACAGGAGATGTATATACTTCTTCCCTCCCTCCTTGGTTGGTGTCATAGGTTCCTAAGCACAAGAAGCAAATGATCTCCCCCGATGAGCTGGACCTGGAAGAAATACCTGCCCCCAAGATCAAGGAAAAGAAAAAAGCTAAGGTGCTGTCAAGACTCCATGTTGATAAAGCTGGCCAAAAGTTTGTTGAGGTAGGTTTTCCTTCCAACCAGAGGGTGATGTAAGTATGGAAGATTATACTGTACAAAGAATACAACTTGGGAAGGTAACCAATGAGAGTGTTAAAGCAGATGCCCAAGTAGTATTGGATGCCCTTGCAGGAAGGATTGACAAGATGGAGCGGGATAAGAATCTATACAAGGAGAAGGTTGAACGCTATGCAAACATCTTGAGAAACATAGCGGGATCTTCAATGGGTGATGCCCAATCTATGACCTTGGTGAATGTCGAAGAACCAACTGTACAAAAGGAAGAGAAGCTTGCAGCCAAGGGTAAAGTCTTGAATGAGTTCATTGATGAAATCATAGATCATGGGACACAAGTCATCACTACCGCAAGTGAAAAGAAAATGCAAATAGCCCAGCTACAAATTGAGCTTAATAAAGAGGAAGGATCACTTGTGAAAGAGATACATGAGATGGAAAGGTCCTTATCATCATGGCTGAAAATGAAAGAATCCAAGATCAGAAAATTGGTAAAGAATGGAGTAATACTTGACAAGGATAAATATGTGGAGGTGAAAAAATCGCTCAAACATAAAATCTAGGTATTAAAGTTTTTGACTGATGACATTCACCAGGTACAGGAGGATGTAGAAGGTTACCGGGGTAAATGGGATGGAAGAGTTGCCAAGTGATCTCCTTGATGACGGGCACACCTTTCTTCCTCTCAGTGAGATTATTCAAGTGTATAAAGAGGCCTTCATGAAGCTGGTGGATGATAAAGGTTTTTCCAAAAACACCATGCACATTGTGTGTGATCTGCGGCTTTCACTTGATTGTTTCAAGGCTCATCTTCAAAGGTGTAAAAAGGTTTCCTCATCTGCTAAGAAGATGATTACCAAGATACACATGCTGGTGGATTATACAGTCGGGCTAGATGAAACTTTCCTACGAGAGACGACAAATAAATATGAAGACTTCCATGCCCAGTGCAAAGAACAATAGTCTTCTTTTTGTCTCCAGTGTTCGCCAGTTTTGGTGTCCCCTACTTTGCACATTGTAAATAGTTTTTGACATCTTAGATGTCTTTTTGTAAAATGTAATTGCACCAAAAATATGAGGTGAGATTACGTAGAAATAAATTACACTCAGTTAGATTAGGGTTTCCTATTTTTACTCATTTGATTTCCTAATTTTTCTCTTCCCTCTTTTCTATAAATAAGAGGGATTTCTTTTGTAATAGTTACCTTTTGATATTTTGCAACAAAGTTTTGCTCTTTTGAAACAAGCATTGAGACTTTGTGTTCAATATTGTGAATTCAAAACTAATCAATAAAGAAGAGGATTGCATACAAGACTTTGTGTTGGAATCGATTGTCTTGTGTGTTGATTATATCAGTAGTGACTAGTGTATGAGATTGAAAGGGCTTCAAGTGGTTGGTGTAAACTTTGTGTTACATTTATCGTTTGGATTTGTTTATGTTTGAAGGTTTTTGTTGAAGTATCTACAAGACTTTGTGCTTGTAATCATTCATGTTGTTCGAGGAATCGCTGTATCTAAGAAGACTTTGTGCTTCTAATACATCAAATGATACTTCTACATGATTCAACATTGAAAAGGCTACGAAATGAATTTGTGCCTTTGTGAGCCTTCCCTTTTCCTGTTGCTTTTTGTTATTATAGATCATACCTGGTATTTCTACGCTATGCTTTGACAAGATAGAAATATCGGCATTACTGCTATTGTTTAAGTTTAAGTTATCAGATCTAAAGCTTTTCATCGTGAAGCATTGTAAACATCTTCTCTGAAAAAAGAGAGAAGTATGAATGTAACACACCCCCCCATTTCATGAGTACAGTGTACATTTTGTAAGTATTCCTTTAAGTTTACTATAGCTTCTAATTAGCAGTAAGAAGGGCGCCTCCCCTTTCTGAGAGGAGAGATTATATCTCACATAGCTATGGCTGAAGTCTAGATGGCGTAATCTGTTGAAAATTTGATTACACTATTTTCACCCAACAATAAGCAATCTCTTAACTATTGATTTTATGCTTTTTTCTTCATCCTAATCAGATTTGGGACCTATGAGGCTATATATTCGTAGTTCTCTTCCATTCCTATTTAATATCTAAACAAGCTATTGTGAAATTTTACATTTCACTTAGAGACTAACTCTTTTTTAATAGTTTGATTTTAAATATCATTTCAATTTATAATTTAATTAATTCTCTTCATTGCACTAAGATATTGGGCTATATATCTACTTATAGATTCTAATGTAGTATCAAATCATATAGTGCAAGGATAACTTTAATAGTTTCCAAATTTAAGAGATTTGGAGGGGCTAATAAATTTTGCATGCAAGGTTAAATTGAAAATATAATATGCTATTCTCTTATATATTAAGGATATGTGCATTGCTCGTAATAAATTAGCCTTATTTATGTACATGTGTTAGTTCTCTTCTTTATCTACAACAAATTCAATGCTTGTTGGATAACTTGCAACAAACATTGCTTCCTTGACTACAAGAGGTGAAGTAGGGTTGATATCAAGTGCTATTGGTACTAAGGTGGTGACATCACCATTTGGTATTAGAGTAGACTACAACTATGGGAAAGTGAGTACATTATCCATGGTGTGAGAATAACTAAACTCTAGAGAAGTTTATTTGTAATTCTAAGTGGCTCGTGTAGAGAACCCATTGTATGTATCCCTACATAAGATTACAAATACGAGGGTTGTAGTGGTAAGAAAGAGAGGATTAAGACAACAAGATGCCTCCAATAAGGAGATGAAACTATTTTTTAGTATTAAAGGTTGTAGGTGTTAGAATTTAGTACATGACATAAAGTAGTTAATAGTTAAATAAATGAATTAACATATTATTGTTAATTTAATAAATAATTTAGTTCAGGTAGTTAATTCCCATAAATGGTTTTATACGGGAATAATGGCTTTATAATGCCTATACAATGTAATAGATTGTAGTGGAATGTGATTGACAGTATTTTGATTCAAGAGAAATCTCAGTTTTCTCTCTTTCATGTTTCAATATGTTATCAAAGTAGGTTACTTCTTGGACCTCTCTTTGATCTCCTTTCATTCATTTGTCTTCATCCAAAGTGGTGTTTACAATGGCACTGTAGTGAAGACTAGGTGCAATTGCTATTATTTTCTACCATCCTTGCATTTGTCAACATGTGAGCAATGTAGACCATGTGCAAAATCCTTTTGACTCCATCATTCATCTTCATTCCTTCTCTGTCTCTCCATTATGTTCAATATTTCCATAGTTTAAACTTTAAACACTTCATTTTGTCCATTGTTATCATCTCAAAAATTAAAAAATCAATTCCCCAATCTAGTGATTGGGAGCCACCTTATACATCTGAAACTATGAAGAGGTAATCACACTCTATAATCATCATTATTAACCTATGTATGCTATCTAAGTGGTTTGATTGGGATTTGGTTATATTGTATCTTTCTAGCAGTTTGTTTCCTACATTTTTTCTAAACTCTATTGTTTGAGTTTTATGGTGGTCTTGTGGAAGATGTGGAAGCAACATAATAAGTTGGGAATCATTAGCATCACCATGGCAAGCTATCTCTAGGAAGCGATTATTGAAAGTCTTCTTTCTATTCTTTAGTGGGTTTGACCAATATTCATATTGGGAGTATCAGATATTCCATTATATGTTGGTCAACCATTGAAGGAGGATATCCGAGTGCTACTATTCAAGGTGTGCAAAAGAAAAAAGAGGCATTTAGGGAAGAAGGAATAATTTATTTATTTATAAGTTTTTCCTTTTATTTTTGAAAGTTTAAGAATGTGTTTTATTTATAATAAAATGGATAAATTAAGCCTTTATGAAAATTTTTATGGACATGATTTTCATAGTTGGCAAATCCATATTCAATTATTGTTAATTGAAAGAGATCTCTAGGAAATTCGTGATGGTACAGTACCGAAGCCAACAAATACAAATGAACTTCAAAAATGGAAGGTCAAAGATAAGAAATCATTGGCTATAATTGGTCTCACTTTATCTAAACCCTATTTGCATCATGAAGATTTTAAATTTTTTTTAAGGATATCTGGGAAAAATTGAATACTTTATTTGGATTAAAAGCTGATAGTGTAGAAATAACTATAAAACAAAAGTTGTATGGTTTGAGAATGGAAGAAGGTGAAGATATAGTGTCTCACATTAGTAAATTTCATTCCTTGATAAATCAGTTGGCTGGTATAAATGAAGAAATAAAGGAAAATGATGCAAAATCCATTCTTTTAAATAGTATGTCTCATAAGTTATTCACCTTAAGCAAAATCAATCCGAGTCTAGAAAGTATTATATCCACATTGATTGATGAGAGAAACAAACATGTTTCAGAAGAATAAGTTGCATTGACTGCACAAAACAAAGCTAGTACTTCTTACAAAAAATCCAAACACATGACAAAGTTCAAACATGCAAGTGGCACATGTTTCTATTGTAAAAAGACATGGCATGTAGTACTGAATTTCAAACAAAGAGCATGGGATCATCTTGATGGAAATCTGCAAGATAACACTTTGGTAATTGAAGGAAAGTACCACACTTCAAGTGATGAAGAAATTCCATATCAAAGTGACGAAGAATATGTGTACTAATTTATGTTTTTCCTCTATGTCAGTACTAAGGGGAGGTGTTAGAATTTAGTACATGACATAAAATAGTTAATAGTTAGATAAATAAAAACATACTATTGTTAATTTAATAAATACATTAGTTTAGGTAGTTATATTCCTGTAAATGGTTTTATACGAGAATAATGGCTTTATAATGCCTATACTTTGTAATAGTTTTTAGTTGAATGTGATTGATAGTATTTTGATTCGAGAGCAATCTCAGTTTTCTCTCTTTCATTTCAATAGTAGGTAGGAAGGATAAGGTATCAAAATTTGTAAGAGGAATGCAAGATAGAGTGGAATCCCTTGAGGAAAATAGAAGAGGCATAGTTCATGATAGAGATTGTAATGAGCGCAAATAATATGAAGGATTAGAAATGGTGGGATATGAAGATGCAAATGAAAAACTAAATGTAGGAGAGATGAGGCTAATAAGAGCTATCTCCAAAATCTAGAAGGAAGAATGAAGGAGTTTCCAAGGTTCTCAAGGATTTTAGAATCAAATAATTTAATTGATTTATTAACTTTGAGATGGAAGAGTAATTTCAATATAATGAGATAGGGTATCCAAAAATGGTGAGGGTGACACAAACCAGGCTAAAAGGAAATGTTGCACTTTGGTTGAAAGAGGTGCAAACTGAAAGAAGAATAAATGATGAAGAAAATATGATCCAATGTGATAGGATGGTGAGAATAAACAAGGCCAAGTTATTTATATAAAACTATTACCTTGAGTTATTGAAGAAGCTATAGAACCTATGGAAAAATAAGATTAGTTTAAAAATCTATATATTGAGGATTTATACAAATTTTTTTACTAGATCAAGTTTTCATTAGATTAGGTCACCAAGAGTTGGAGGATAAGAAAGTGGATTGGTATTTAAATGGCCTAAGGCTAAAAATTTAGGATGAGTTGAAAATGATAAAGATAAAAACCATTTAGGAGGCCTACCTATATACATTAATGGCTGAGGATAAATTCTCAAGGAGATAACAAGGTTAAGCCCAAACCAAAGGAAGACTTAATGGAGAAAGACCTAATGAGAATGATCAAGGATAGATTCACATGACCAATAGAGGGTACAACTAGAATGCAGATGCTAGTACTACTCACAAATAGGTAATAGGTTATGAGGAACAAACTATCAAATAGCAAAAGAAGAAATAAAAATTGTTCCAAGAAGTAGAGTTCATGGGTTAATGCTAAAACTCTAACAAAGTGGACCATAAATTGGTTGAATTATTATAAACATAGTAAAAAGTGGTACAGAGAAGTGATACCCAAGGTTATATTACTTATGTAGATAAGAGGTGCAATGCTACACCAAAATATATGGTTGAATTGAAGTGTGGAGAAACCCTAATGATGAAGAAGATATTACTGCAACTAGAAAGGAAAGGGAATGGTCCCATGTAGCAAAGGAGTTTATTTAGTACTATGTGCAAGGAAAAAAGATAAATGTTTTGATCTCATAATTGATGGTGAAAGTATAAATGGTTAAGTTTTCCTTAAGATGGTAGAGAAGCTATGGCTGAGAAGAGTAGCTCACCCTAATTCTTGTAGATTATCTTGGATGCAAAGAGGCCATCAAGTTTTGATTAATGGAAAATATTTAGTAAATTTTTGGATAGGCACTTATGACTTCTTGTAGTGTGGTGTGATTTGTTGGGGCATACTTTTACATTGCTATAATTTTCTTGAGTCCTAGCTCCTTTGTACATGTATGCCTCATTTTTTCCATCACATATTGATTTGAGAAATTATTGTATGGGTATCCATTTTTTGAGTGTGCATATATGTTGCTCCTTGTCATCGTTTATATCTTTATAATAAATTAGGAGTTCCAAAAATTCAATAAATTATAAGTATGTGGTCCTTTTGTTCATTTTCTAGTGTTTTTGCAATGTTTTAAAATTTTAGTGAATATCAAAACATTTCCCACTAGTTGAGTATCTATTTCTAGTGTCCAATTCTATGAAAAAGTTATGCATAGTGTTTTTGCATTCTTTATTCATTCCCTTTTTTGTTTAAATTCCTCCTTTTATAGGATTTTGATGTCCTTCTAGACAATTTCTTCATATCAAAACATCCCCTCCTTTGGACCATAATTTCTACACATTCCCTACCTCCCCCTTCTTTTAAAATTTTGAAGTGGACCTAGACCTTCTCCTCCACTTCATCTACTTCTTCTATCTTATTCCATGAGCTATCTCGATATCATTCTTTAAAAAATTCCTTTGCACATCTAGTCATTTGGACCCTCGTTCCAATATTCTATTCCAACATTCACTTTTGTATTGAATTCCTACAAAATGCTCATCATGCCTTTTTACTTTCAATTCTTTCATGTGCAAAGTTAAACTTGACTTCCAAAAATCTAATTTCCCACTTGGATATCTTATATTGATGTTCAATTCCACATAATTTCCTCATATTTTATCTCATCCTTTTCATCACCCGCTTTCACCCAATTTGTGTTATTTAAAGGTGCTTCTAGATTTTATTTCAAATTTTTAGTTCCAATATCTAGTTCTGAAATGAAATATCACATCTCCATTTCTTACCTCTAGTTCCTTGTTCAAAAAATTCACATTTATTCCTATTGGTCCCCTGTACCCATTAGATCTTCCTAGAAATGCTATTAATGCCTTATTTGACTCTTGCAACTACCAAATTGGTCTTTCTTGCCTAGAAAACCTTGTTTATCAAAAGGGCATGAATCTATGTTCAAATCAATGGTGGATTAAAAGCATGAAGTTTTCATAGTCCATGATAGTATTGTAATAAGACTTTTGGATTGAATCTATGTCAGTTTTTTACATCATTTCAGATCATACTCCAGGATCCATCATTAGGATGCAATGCAGATAGAGAGAAGAGTGATGGATCACAGAGGATGATCCGAAATATTGATGTAAGAAACTGACATAATTTCAATCCAAAAGTCTTATTTCAATGGTGGATGATAAATAATTCCATGCTTCAGATGATTTCCATGCTATCTCCATATTACCATTTCAATTGATTTCAAGAGAGTTTGACTTATTTCACACACCATATTAATGAATATTAGATTTGGTTGTAAAATCACCCAAGATCAAAAATGATTGAAGGAAAGAAAATAAAGAGATCAAAAGATGAATAAACTCAACACTCCCTTAGCACTGAACTATCGTTCCATATTACTAGCCAAGGGGAGGAGTGAGTGTTGTTTATATAAAAAAATAGCAGATAATTCCAAGAGGAATGATAACTCCCAAGTGCCCATAGTAGGTGGGAGTTTTACCTACTTGGTAAATTCCATATTACATGGTTATGCCTACTCAGGTAAAGACAAGAAATGGCTATGAGAGGTGGCATAATAATCCAAAAGAGGGTGTGAGACTCAACTACCCAAAGGTGGGTGTGAGTGACACATGTGATTGATGGATTATGCCATATGTCCTCATCCTAACCATTCTAATATAACCTAAGCAAGCTTAATAATGTGTGTAGGAAATATAAATATTCCGTAACATAAGAAAAATAAAAAACCTACACTAACACCCCCCTTAAGTGTAGCTTAGGTGGGTGAAAAGACACAAAGATGGAAAGATGGGTCTGGGCTACAAGGCCATTTTAGGTACCCATGTACAAACCAATCTCTCACAATTGAAGAAAAGGAGAAAACCCAATCGAACAAAAATCCTCCCCAAAAGAGAGAAAAGAAAACGAGTTTCCCAAAATAAGAAGAATCCCATGCAAGGAAGAAGTCCCCTCCAAAATAGAAAGGAGAAGAAAGACTATGTAGCCTTCCCTCAATTAGTCAACTATACCAATGGTCAATGCTTGAAACTGGATGAAGATGATGGTCCATGATCATCGAACAATGTTCCTCCCCTTGAGAAGAAATAAAACCAAAGATGCATGAAGAATTTCTTCCCATTCCTGAAAGGAATATGAAGGAAGAAAGTGAGAAATGTATGAAGTTTCTGAAAACTACTCATGTGTCTCCATGTCGATGCCAAAAAATGTCACTTTCAAATCAGGCATTCTAGGACACACTGATGAAGATGGTACAATCCAAAACCTAGTAGAGATGTATGTAGAACAAGATCTAACGACTCAACTATCTCCTCTAAAGACAAAGATGCCTCCTCCAAATGCTTCTTAAAAGTATCCACAATCATGTCAAACTTGATGAATGATCATGTGGAGAATGAAAAATAGGATCCAAAGTTTCATCCACAACAACTAAAGAAGAATCAACTTCATCAAAGAGAAGATGATGTAGAAGTTGATAAAACTCAACCTCACAGTCCCTAAGAATCACCTACATGCAATCACCTGTCACATGCAACAGATATCCAAAACAAACAAGAGGATGTTCTATAAACCCTTAGAGCAAATATGTGCAAGCTAAAACCAGAATATTGATTATTGAATGATCTGATAATTACAATGTGATCAATCCTTATGAGGAGATCAAGAAAACCTAAAATTAGGAAACCCTAAATGAAACCCTAATGTGCACACTTAATAGCTAATAAATGATTATTAATGTGCCTAAGTTTAGCTTAAGCAATCTAAAGGAATAAGTGACTTAATTAATTAATCAATATGATTAAATTGATTAAGTGTAATAACTTATTACTCTAACACCCCCCCTTAAGATGAACTTAGGGAGTAGCTAAAAGACTAGAAAAAAGATGCATGAAAGCAAAGATGGGTCCCGGGAACAAAGGCCTGATCAGGTACCCAAGTACAAATGCAATGCAAACTAAACTAACCAGGGTAAAGGAGAAAACCCAGTGGGAACAAAAATCCTCCCCAAAATAGAATGCAAAGAGAAACTAAGTGATGAAAGAAGGAGGACTCCATAAGACCCCCCAAGGACACCATCCATCACAAAGATACATGAAAGAACCCCCCCAACAATGAGATGACTGCTGCAAAGAAGCACTGGAAGAACACTATAGAGTAACATTGGAACCACAATTTGGTAAGCAAGGAAAGATACTTCTGTCTACAAGAAACCATATCGGAATCATAATGATGCAACAGTAGACCCGATGCCACGGAACACTCGAAAACACAAAACTAGAACAACCCTAGAATCCATAAAGCAACAATAGATGATCGAAAGATGTGATACTGAAAATGAAGTGCAAATATTCAAGTTTCACCCTTCCAACTGCCAAAACATCCAAGTAATCTCCAAACAACCCATCGGGCCAAATCTGGACTAAGTGATCAACCTGGGATAGATACAAAAAAAGTGCATGACTGAAAAAATAGAGCTCCTTAATACCTTTCCAACACCGCAAGAATCGTGAAAATCGGAGATTGTGGCAAGAAGTTATGAGCTCGAGAGCCATAAATGAAGATCTGACTTTAGAGAGTAATAAAATGAACCAGCTGAAAAATATGACAGAAAAAACAGCACCATTGGATAGTGCTCAGAACTAGCTTTCCGACAATATCTCGTTTGCGAAATTTTGACAACCGAGCGAAAAGTTATGCTCATTTTCCCGATTCTGCTTATTTTGCCAAAAAAGCAAAAAAAAGAGCCCCAGGACCGGGCGCTGGTCGCTCATGTGACCCTAGCGGCTATTATTATTTAATTTTTTTTTTAAAAAAATAGGAAAACCCGCCGGCGGTTAGCCAGATGGTTGGCGGTCACCGCCGTCATTGGCGGTCACCGCCAGACTAGGTGGGCACCGCAACCTTGCGGTTGGCGGGCTCCATTGGAGCTCCACTCCACATGTAGTGCACCACTATGGCACTGCTCTGGCGACGCCCCATTTTAATTTTAAATTTAATTTTTTTAAAAAAAATATCACCTCGGAGTGTGTGCTAGGGAGGCCGTATGGCCTCCATGGCAATGTTTTTTGCCTCAGAAACCAATTTCACAAAAATCGATGATTTGACAAGCATTCTTAGGGTTTTTGGCCGCTGCGAATGCGATGGTGACCTCCGTTTATGCTCAAAATGCTCCGAAAAAAAGGATACCCCCAGAGCTTCCAAAAATTCACCAAAACTAAAACCCTCACAGATCTGGCAAATGATGACCAAAATCTACAAAATAAAAGCCAATCTTGACTTTTCCCAGTGCTCTGAATCCAATGGTGAAGCCCGATCTGATTCAAGATGCTGCATAAATGAACTCAAGGCATGATACCCTCAAGGAACCCTGAATGAACTCTGCGATGAATTTCTCCAGAATTTGAGAAGGGGTTGCATGTGAAGGCTCTGATACCATGTTAGAAACCAAGATCAAACATACAAACCTAAACACCTTCTAGAGAAGAGAAAAAAAGGAAAAATAAAAGCTTTGCATGAAATGTGTAAATTGATAATATTCGGAATTAAGAAATTACAATAAGAGAATTGCTTTATAAAAGCAATGTATGCAACCCTAATGTTGACCTACAAATAGCTCAACTAAATAAAGCTTACTTATTAATTAAGCAAACTAATTATTACCTAAGCAAAACCTAAGTTGCACCTATGGGGGGTGTTAGTGTAATTAATATTTAATTGCACTTGCATAACTTTACTTAGGTTTTGCTTAGGTAATAATTAGCTTACTTAATTAATAAGTAAGCTTTATTTAGTTGAGCTATTTTTAGGTCAACATTAGGGTTGCATACATTGCTTTTATAAAGCAATTCTCTTATTGTAATTTCTTAATTCTGAATATTATCAATTTGCACATTTCATGCAAAGCTTTGCTTTTTCCTGTTTTTCTCTTCTGTGGAAGGTGTTTAGGTTTGCATGTTTGATCTTGGTTTCTAACAGATTAATGCCATGAATAATGTCTCCCAAATTTGATGTATGAGACTCTCTGAAAAAACCTGCAATGTCTGCCAAGTAGTCATCCCAAGTAGATATATTTGGAAGATGATGTATATCTTGCTGCACCAAATCACAAGTAGCCATGAATGTAGCACCACTAGTATCCTCAGAAGCAACAATAGACATGGAGGAGAAGAAATGCAAGGCTCAAGAACTGGACCACATGTTAAAATACACAAGTTCAAGTAGCCAAAGTTCTCCTCAAAATCAAAGCTCACACTAGGAGTGTGATCAACAACCAAAGGATCATAGCCATCATCCGGTGCAAACCCTAGAAAGGTATATAACTGAGATGCATGATCAACTATACCAGTAGCAACTATCTCTCTACTTTCCAAGTCTCTGATGATAATTGTATCGGGTATAAATTCCACAGTCTTCCCTGTTCCACTATGAGTGATCTAATAGATGGAAACAAGATTATTCATCAAATGAGGTACACACAAAACATCATTAAAGGTGCCATCCCAAATATCAACATAACCTTTCCCAATTACATCCACGTATGTATTGTTTCTCATTAGAATAGGTGGCATAAAACAAGGCTAAAAATAAGAGAACATAGACTGTTTAAAATCCATATAATGAGAAGCTTCAGAATCTAGGAGCCATCTCCCTGATCTAAGACTTGTAGAAGAACAAAGAGATTTACCTTTTTATTTACCTACCCTAGTAGTATGGCCTTTTTCCTTATCACATTCTGATTGTTTTGAATTTTTGGAATTGGAAGAAGAAGCTAAATCAACCATTCGAGAAGGAAAATTGATTTTTTTCTTCTCAAGAAGATGTTTCATTTCATCAATATCCTTCTTATAACAAGAATGTTCTTCATGTCCACTCCTCTTGCAATATGCACAAGTGGGATTCTCCTTCTTAGATGAATCCTCTTTTGAAGAGAATTTAGAGTCTATTTTAGAAGTAGATGGAGATTGATCTGAATCTTTCTATCTCCTTGGTTCTTTTGTTTCTTGTTTTTCTTGTTAGTGCCTTGTTTTGCAATCAAGGCTTGAGACTTAGAAGATTTAATAATTCCCATTTGAAAAAATTTATCTTTCTCCTTTGTGAGATTAGTTGTGAACTCACCTAGGGAAGACATAGTAAATCCTTTTCCTAAGGCTCTTTTCATAGCATGAAATGTAGAAACAAACATTGTATAATTTGGACCATGTTTTGAAAGAATTCTTAAAATCAACTATGAGTCATCCTTTTTCACTCCACATTGGTCCAACTACTATCTTATGGCATTCAAATTAGTAAAGAAATCCTGAATGGTGTCAAAATTGCAAGGGCTCAATCCTATGAGATCGTTCTCCAATGAATGTGCTCTCAAATGATTTTGTTTACCAAAGAGAGTATTCAAAGTATTCCATACTTCATTTGATGATTTTGCAGACATGATATGAAAGCATAGTTCAGGAGATACAACCAGGCATAAGGTGCCAAAAGATTCATCACACTTGTTAAACCATTTAGGATTTTATTCATCCTCTATAGGTTCCTTATCAATATCCATTATCATTCTATACAAATTTAACTTTCTTAAGTGAGGTTCCATTTCATTTTTCCACTCACTATAATTGTATGGTGTGAGTAGAGGAACCATTTTAGATTGTTTTTGCAATGTAAGGAAATCAGGGAAAGAATGGCATGCGCTGCTCCAGGGCTCTCATTTTTATCTGAAAAGGATCCCAACCATGTTTTGATGCTTTCTTCCAAGGCATGCACCAACAATATAGATGGTTCTCCTCTATTGCGCTCTGAGAATGGCTTTTCTAAACACATAAACTACCATCTCATTGGAAAAAACCAATAGTCTCTATGCGTCTCTCTCAAATAAAAGGGTTCATGGCTATGCACCCTCTGAAAACCTCCTAGATGACTCACACAACATTAGGATGGAGTCGCCCTTTGGTGTGAGGGCTCGAGGAAATGATCTTTCCCATGTTCTGAAGGGGTCAAATGTTTGGGCATCTAAACTGTAGCGTGGACATGTGACAAAAAATCGTGGGCTAGGGAACAACTCAACCAACTAGGTGGGAGACATGAATCCTCTTTTGGCCAAGTGTGGGGTCACTGCTGCAAATGGCAACACAAAAATATGTTCAAATTTCCTAGTCTTCCCCTCCTCTAAAACTCTGAAAGTTCGTTTGGATAGTTTGGCGTTGGATAGGGAGGGTTTTTTTCTGATGATGCTTTGGTTTGTTGATTCACGAAGACTTGGCCAAAGCTATGTGATCTTCATGCTTGGGTCTTAGAAAAATGGAAGGTATATTTGAAAGGTGAAATCAACATTTGTTAGGGTTAGAAGGCATATATATAACAAGTTAAATGCAGACTTGAACAATAAAATAGAGTAATAAAACACACATAGAAGACAACACAAAAATTTAACGTGGTTCACCCAATCTGGGCTACATCCACAAAACCTCAGCCATCCAATGATTTATTATCTAGTGTAAAACCTATTACAATATTTTGAATAATGTCATGCTACAACTCTCCATCCCAGCCGCTTATAACAAGCTTTTAGAAGATTCCAAAAATTAGGGTTTACAAAGTCTGCTTTTTCCTTTTTTGGTGACAAAACGAAAAAAGGTGTTTTTTTTTTCTTAGGGGCTGCTGCCCCCAAACCCCCGCCCAAGGCTCAGCCCAGTCCAGCCCCGACCCGGCCCCAAACCCTGACAAGGATACATGAAGAGTGTACAATACTAAAAATGTACAGTATAGCATGATCAGTCACCACAACCCAACAATCTCCCACTTGGAGACTCATTAGGCTCCATACCAACAAAATCTCCCACTTGGAGACTGATCAGGCTCCATACCAACACAATCTCCCACTTGGAGACTGATCTTGGATGACACCGCTGCACTTACAACTCGCACTGGAAATAAGCACCTTGGACCAAGCCACTTTGTTATACTTGAATTCAACCTTGAAGGCCAAGCGAAGCTGAAGAGGACCTCAACTTCTCCCTTGTCATTGCCTTGGTAAACATATCCGCTGGATTGTCATCTGTATGTATCTTTTCCAAGTTTACCTGTACATCCTCCAATACTGACCGAATGAAATGATATCTTAGTTGTATGTGTTTGGTTTTAGAGTGCAAGGCAGAGTTCTTGGCAATATGTATAGCACTCTGGCTGTCTGTAAACAAGTGATTTTCAGCCTGTGTTTTTCCCAACTCTTCCATGAAGACTTGTAGCCATATCATCTCCTTTTCTGCCTTTGTTGCAACCACATATTCTGCCTCTGTGGTGGATAAAGCAACCACCTTTTGCAACCCAGAAATCCAACTCACTACTGTCCCACCAACTGTAAATACATAACTTGTGGTACACTACCTAGTATCTATATCCCCTGCCAAATCTGAGTCAACATAGCCTTTTAAATTTGTATTAGAGCCCACAAAACATAAACATATATTGGATGTACCTCTCAAGTACCTGGGAATCCATTTTATCGCATTCCAATGCTCAACTCCAGGATGACTCATATACCTGCTAACAACTCCTACAACATGTGCAATATCCGATATTGTGCATACCATGGCGTACATTAAACTTCCTACAGCTGAAGCATATGGTACCTTGGAAATTTTTTCTTCCTCCTCTTGTGTTTTTGGACACATATCCTTAGTCAATTTTACATGACTAGGCAAAGGTGTGCTGACAGCTTTTGCATTCTCCATATGAAATCTCTGCAACACCTTTTCAACATAATCAGCCTGAGATAAAAACAATTTCCTATTTTTCCTATCTCTTGTAATCTTCATACCAAGGATTTGTTTTGCTGCTCCCAAATCCTTCATAGCAAATGAATTTGCTAACTATTGTTTTAACTCCTTTATGTGATCCATGTTAGACCCCGGTACAAGCATATCATCAACGTATAAACATAAAATTATGTAGCTATCTTCACCTAACATATTAAAATAAACACAATGGTCTAAATTACACCTTTTGTAGCCTTGCTCAACCATAAAACTATCAAATTTAAGATACCATTGCCGAGGTGCTTTCTTCAAGCCATATAAACTTTTCTTCAATCTGCACACTAGTTTCTCCTTACCTTTGACCTCAAAACCTTGTGGTTGTTCCATATATATTTCCTCTTCCAAATCACCATGGAGAAAGGAAGTTTTAACATGAAGTTGTTCTAAATGCAAATCTTCAACATCCACAATACTTAAAATAGTACGAATAGAAGTCATTTTAACAACTGGAGAAAATATTTCATCAAAATCAATACCCTGTTTCTATGCAAATCCCTTTACAACTAATCTGGCTTTAAATCTTTTCTTACCTCCATCCTCCTCTTTCACCCTATTAACTCATTTGTTTGGTAAAGCCTTTTTTCCTGCAGGCAACTTGCATAATTCCCAAGTCTGATTTTCCAACAAGGATTCCATTTCTTCTTCCATTCCATGCTTCCACTAAGACTTGGTATCCACCTGCATAGCTTCATGATAACATTCTTGTTCACCAGCATCAGTTAATAAAATAGAATACAAAGAGGGAGAAAATATTTCTAGAGGTCTACTTATCCTTGAAGATCACCTAAAATTTACTAGAGTTTGTGGTATTTCTTGTTGTTGTTGTTGCAGAGCATGAGGAACCACTATAACATCATTGTTTGTAATATCATCCAACACTACATAATCCTTTCCTGTCTTCTCATGCTGCTGCAATAGATCTTTGTACAACACTTTCTCATTGAATATGACATCCCTGCTTCTCACAATTTTCTTATTTTCAAAATCCCAAAGCTTATAACCAAATTCATCAATGCCATATCCAACAAATATACATTTCTTTGATTTTGCATCAATCTTGGTTCTATTTTCAGAATCTATATGTGCAAATGCTTCACAACCGAAGGTTTTTTAGAAAAGAATAACTCACCTTCTTACCTATCCATGCTTCCTATGGAATACCACAAACCAAAGGATTAGAAGGAACTCTATTAATTAAATAAACAACAGTGTTTACAGCCTCTGCCCACATGTTTAAAGGCAGCCCAACATGCAATCTCATAGTTCGTGCACACTCCATTATTGTTCTATTCATGCACTCAGCCACTCCATTTTCCTGTGGAGTCCTTGGAACCGTTTTCTACCTACGAATACCATTAGAGGAATAGTAATTTTCAAAATATTTTCTGCAATACTCACCACCATTATCAGATCTAAGACATTTCAGCTTTTCACCTGTCTCATTCTCAACCAAGCTTCCCCATTTTTTAAAAGTTGCAAATACATCAGATTTCTACCTAAGGAAATAAATCCATACCTTCCTAGTTGCATCATCAATGAATGTAAAATAATATTGAGAGCCATCGAGAGAAGATACCTGAGCTGGTCCCCATACATCTGTATGCACAAGCTCCAATTTCTCATCTTTCTTTTGTTTCCCATCCTTGAGAAAACTAACTCTCTTTTATTTTCCATAAACACAACTTTCACAAAAATCCATATTAACACATTTGAGACCCGGTAAAATATTCTTTGAATGAAGTAATTTCATACCTTTTGCACTCATATGCCCACGTCTATTATGCCATAGTGCTGATTAAGAATCCACAACAACTGTCTGATTTTTTGCCTGCTGAACTGCAACAATTGTTCTTGAACATTGATTTTTATCTGCATTATCTAAAGTAGCAGGAACAATATGACCTATACAAAGATATAAGGTGCCTACTTTCACACCTTTTGCTACCACTAAGGTACCTTTTGTAACCTTCCAATTTTTTATCACTAAATGTAACAACACGACCTTCATAATCTAGTTGCCCTGCAGAAATTAAATTTCTTTTTAACTTTGGAATGTGCCTTACCTCATGTAGTATCCAATGATTCCCATTCCGCAACTTAATTTTTATTCTTCCCATTCCAAAAATATGACAGGGTTCATTATATCCCAAATAAACCAGCTCAAAATCCCCTTGGACATAATCAAGAAAATAATTTCTATGGCGTGTAGCATGAAATGAAGCCCCTGAATCTAACACCCAAGAATCATCAATATTGTCAAGGGAAAGAATCAAAGCATCCTCATCAGATTTATTACTTACCACATTTTCCTCTATATTTCCTTCCTTTTTGTCTCCTTTATTTTTCTGAGACCAACAATCCCTCTTGTCTCTAGATTGGGACCTTTTGTCCCTTGATTTTCCTCGTGACTTCCCACGACTTCCAAAATTATTTCATCTCTCCTTTGTTCTACCCCTGCTTTCTGCATTCAAAACACTTCCTAATGTGGATGTTCCACCTGAGATTTTCCTACGAATTTCCTTTCTCAAAATAACACCAACAACATCATCAAAGTTCAATGTATTTGAACCAGAAACAAAATTGTGAACAACCATTACCAATCTATTCCAACTTTCAGGCAAAGAACACATAATCAAAAGAGCCCTAACTTCTTCATCAAAGTTCACTTTTATAGAAGTTAATTGACTAGTAATTGTATTGAACTCATTTAAATGATCAGTAACTGGCCCACCTTCTACCATTTTCATATTAAATAAATGCTTCATAAGAAATAACTTATTCGAAGCAAAAATCTTTTCATATAGCTTTGCTAGGGTTTCCATCAACTCTTGAGTTGTCTTTTCTGTTGTACTATTGAACGCCATCGATTGTGCCAGGCATAAACGAATACTGCCAAGTGCCTTTATGTCCAAAATATCCCAGTCCTCATTCGACATTGTTGTGGGTTTCTTGTCTGTCCCTTCTAATGGATGCCATAAATCCTTCTAATAGAGGTAGTCCTCCATCTGCATCTTCCATAACTAATAGTTCTGCCCATTGAACTTATCAACCTTTAAATTACCCTCATCTGCCGTTGCTCCCACTTGACCGTGAGACTTTCCTGTAGATGATAATCGAAAACAACCTCGCTTTGATACCACTTGTTAGGGTTAGAAGGAGATATGTAACAATTTAAATGCAGACTTGAACAATAAAATGTACAGTACTAAAAATGTACAGTATAGCATGATCAGTCGCCACAACCCAACAACATTTACCCTTGTGCAAAGGGGTTTTTTGTTTTAGAGTTTGATTCACAGGAAGACAAAGAATTAGTGTTGGAAAATCGTTCATGGATCTATCAAGGTGATTTTTTGTGCATGAAACCTTGATTTCCTGATTTTGATCCGTAAATAGAAACTTTCACAACTGCATTTCTGTGGGTGAGACTTCCGTATCTTCCCATTCAATTTTGGGAACTAGATTTCTTGAGGGCTATTAGGAACAACCTCGGGAAATATCACTATTCATCTTAAGAAACCATGAATTATCAAAACTCCACTTATGCACGAATATGAATTGAAATGGATCTAGCCAAGGGCCTCCCTACCGAGATTGTGCTGAAGGTGGGTAATAGATGTAGGAGGCAACCGATTGATTATGAAAATATTGCATTCAAGTGTAGGAAATGCTTCTCAATGAAACACATCTCCTCCAAATGTCATTTACAACATGAGTGCTCGAATTTGAGAAAATCGACATGGTGGATTGGGGCTAAAGCACAACACTACATCATTGCACCCATGCCACCAAAGGAGACCGTACTTCATTCTGATTCTCCGAAGAAAATATATCCTCCACCTTCTGGGGATCTTACTTCGATCTCTCTTGCTAAGGATGCAACCTCCATAATTCTCTCCAAACAAAATGAAGTCTCCATACTCTCAAATTCTCCTACACCTTTGGCAGGGAACCCAAGTTCAAGGGGCGATGCTCTAACTAGTTTAGGCCAACCGAGGGGAAGATCCTCTCAATAGATACAATGCATGATATTGTGGACTCCTTTCAAGGTGACAATGATTGGACTGAGGTTAAGCGAAGGAAACCTATGATCGGGAAACACCATATGTTGCTTAGATCTTCCACAAAAGGTGGTATTAGTGGAGCTCGGGTTTAATCACCCATTTTGATATGAATTGTAAATCTTGTTTTCTAATAAATATAGAGTACTACCCTCTTAGGTAGTGATTTTCCAAAAAAAAAATGTAAGGAAATGCAAGAAGGAAAACACATGCATAGAAACCTCCGCTTTTTCACTCAATCAAGAATCCCCCCAACAAAAAATGATTTGCATTTTATATAGTACATTTATAATCTTGGAGTTATTTACTAGAGTTTTACAAGTGTACAAAAAAAGACTCAAATACTGAAAATACAATAAAATATCAAAAAGAGAACCTAAAAATGGCACCAATGTGTAGTTATTGGAAAAATATTCCCTTTCAAAAAAAGAATCGCCTCAATATGAGGTCGTACATGAAAGTTACATCCATTTGAAGTTCAAAAAATGAGGGCTGTCCTTCAGATCTGATGAAAAACCTAATTTTATGAAATAATGGGATCACTTGAAAAAAAAAGATTACGCTACTGTGTAGAGCACAAAATTTTACCTTAAATAAAAAAAAATTGCATGCAAAAAGGCCTTAGTAAGCTTGAGATATCGTGCTCTGAAGTTCAGGTGCGAAAAAGAAAACTCCAACGGTGAGGGGTCATGAGTTTCAAAACTTCACCTCCACTAGCTAAGGTCCTTCCAAATGTAGAGTCATACTAAAAATAGTTGAATTGGCACCAAATTTGGAAAGCTTCCAAAATTGGAGAACTACCAGATAAAATTAGAACTCAGGTCCAATTTGGTGGAACCGCTAAGAAAACTACTAACTTTGGCGGAACTGTCAAATCATGGGCAGGAAGGCCAAGGTTGCAAGTACGAAACAAAGGATGACATCAATATGGAAATTGGTGCAAATTTTGTTTTATGAAATTTTTAAATAATAAAATTTTAATAATAATAAAATGTTTTGAAAGGCCTTAAAATGCCTACTTCATGGTTGTGAGTGTGGGGCCCAATGCCTACCCATTGTACCATTTGTAGGGTACAACCTACGCCCAGGTACAGTTTGGTAGGTCCATACATCCTATCGACACTGCATAACTTTTTTCTCTTTTTTTTTTTTAAATTTTCAATTTTTTCAAAATACTTTAAAAAGAACTTTTACAATAAACATTTTTTAATAATTAAAAAACTGTGATTTAAATTTTTGAACGTAGAAAATAATTTTTTTGATGAAAAAAATATTATTTAAAAAAAAATATGTACCACCTACGCAGAAGGGGCCGTATGGCTCAGAATTCAATTTTTTTTTGCCTCAGAAGTGAACTTCTCAAAATTCGACGATTTAGTAGTCGATCCTTAAGTTTTGATGACTTCTGAGCGTGATGGTGAGGTCTGTTTAGGCCAAAAATGCCCCAAATTGATGGCTACCTTTTGGAACCTCTTAGAAAACCTCTTTCTTCAACCCTTCATAGATCTCGCATCCGGTCTCCAATTTGCATGAAACAATAGCCTAATCTAACTTTTTCGGCTGTTTTAAACTCAATGGCGAGCTCAAAATGTCTCTAGGAAGCTCCAAAATACTTGCAATAAAATGAAACAGAAAGGAATCCCCCTAGAAATTGAGATCTAGATTAAGAATTTTTGATCCTCTAGGTCATCATAGGATGCAACAGAAGAGCATACATTGCTTTCAATAGTGGATTGAAAAAACTACTGATCCACAACTCAACCAGATCTAATACCATGTTAGATTTGGTTGTGAAATCACCCAAGATCAAAATGATTGAAGGAAAGCAAGTAAATAGATGTGGAGATGAATAAACTCAACACTCCCTTAGCACTGAACTAGCATTCCATGTTACTAGCCAAGGGGAGGGGTAAGTGTTGTTTATATAGCAAAATAATGGCAAATAATTCCAAGAGGAGTAGTAACTCCCAAGTGCCCATAATAGGTGGGAGTTTTACCTACTTGGTAAATTCTAGATTACATGGTTATGCCTACTTAGGTAAAGACAGGAAATGGCTATGAGAGGTGGCATAATAATCCAAAAGAGGGTGTGAGACTCAACTACCCAAAGTTGGGTGTGAGTGACACATGTGATTGATGGATTATGCCACATGTCCTCATCCTAACCATTCTAATATAACTTAATCAAGCTTAATAATGTGTGTAGGAAATATAAATATTCCCTAACATAAGGAAAATAAAAAACCTACACTAACACACTCCCTTAAGCATAGCTTAGGTGGGTGAAAAGACACAAAGATGCAAAGATGGGTCCCAACTACAAGGCCATTTTAGGTACCCATTTACAAACCAATCTCTCACAACTAGAGAAAAGGAGAAAACCCAAAGGGAGAAGGCTCCTCCCCAAAAAGAGAGAAAATAAAAAAAGTTTCCCAACACAAGAAGAATCCCATGTAAGGAAGAAGTCCACTCCAAAATAGAAAAGAGAAGAAAGACTATGTAGCCTTCCCTCAAGTAGTCAACTATACCAATGGTTGATTTTTGAAATTGGATGTAGATGATGGTCCATGATCATCGAACAATGTTCCTCCCCTCAGGAAGAAACAAAACCAAAGGTGCATGAAGAATTTCTTCCCATTCCTAAAAGGAATATGAAGGAAGAAAGTGAGAAATGTATGAATTCTCTAAAAACTACTCATGTGTCTCCATGTCGATGCCGAAAGTTGTCACTTTGAAATTAGGCATTCTAGGCCACACTAATTAAGATGGTACAATCTAGAACCTAGTATAGATGTATGTAGAACAGGATCCAAAGACTCAACTATCTCCTCTGAAGACAAAGATGCCTACAAATTCTGCTCGAAGGTATCCACAATCATGTCAAACTATGATGAATGATCATGTGGAGAATGAACAAGAGGATCCAAAGGTTCCTCCACAACAACTGAAGAAGAATCAAATTCATCAAAGAGAAGATGAATTTCATGAAAAGTGTCTCCCAAATTTGAAGTATGAGATTCTATGAACAAACATGCAATGTCTGCCAAGTAGTCATCCCAAGTAGCTCTATCTAGAAGATGATGTATATCTTGCTACACTAAATCACAAGTATTCATGAATGTAGCACCACTAGTATCCTCAGAAGAAAAATTAGACATGGAGGAGAAGAAACGCAAGGATCAAGAACTGGATAACATGTGAGAATACCCAAGTTTGAGTAGACAAAGTTCTCCTCAAAATCAAAGCTCACACTAGGAATGTGATCAACAACCAAAGGGTCATAGCCATCATCAGGTGCAAATCCTAGAAAGGTATATAACCGAGATGCATGATCAACTATCCCAATAACAATTATCTCTCTACTTTCCAAGTCTCTAATGATAACTGAATTAGGTATAAATTCCATAGTCTTCCCTATTCCACCATGAGTGATTTGATAGATGGAAAGAATATTATTCATCAAATAACGTACACACAAAACATCATTGAAGGTTTCATCCCCAATATCAACATAACCTTTCCCAATTACATCCATGTATGTATTGTTTCCCATCAAAATAGGTGACACAACACAAGTCTCAAAAGAATAGAACACAGACTATGTATAAGCCATATAATGAGAAGCTCCAAAATCTAGGAGCTATCTCCCTGATCCAAGACCTATAGAAGCACAAAGAGTTTTACCTTCCCCAATAGAATGGCCTTTTCCTTATCAGATTCTGATTATTTTGAATTTTTGGAATTGGAAGAAGAAGGTGAATCAACCATTCGAGAAGGAAAATTGATTTTGTTCTTCTCAAGAAGATGTTCCAGTTTATCAATATCCTTCTTATAACAAGAATGTTCTTCCTTTCCACTCCTCTTTCAATATGCACAAGTGGGATTCTCATTCTTAGATGAATCCTCTTTTGAAGAGAATTTAAAGTCTACTTTAGAAGTAGATGGAGATTGATCTGAATCTTTCTTTCTATCTCCTTGGTTCCTTTGTTTCTTATTTTTCTTGTTAGTGCCTTATTTTGCAGTCAAGGCTTGAGACTTAGAGGATTTAATAATTCCCATTTGAATCAATTTATCTTGTTGCTTTGTGAGATCAGCTATGAACTCACCTAGAAAATTCATGGTAAATACTTTTCCTAAGGCTCTTTTCATTGCATGAAATGTAGAAACAAACACTGCATAATCTGGACCAAGTTTTGAAAGATTGCTTAAAATCAACTATGAGTCATCCTTTTTAACTCCACATTTCTCCAATTGCAATCTTATGGAATTCAACTTAGCAAAGAGATCCTAAATGGTGTCAAAATTGCAAGGGCTCAATCCTGTGAGATCGTTCTCCAGTGAATGTGCTCTCAAATTAGCCTGTTTACCAAAGAGAGTATTCAAAGTATTCCACACTTTATTTGGTTATTTGGTAGACATATTATGAAAGCATAGATAAGGAGATACAACCATGTAGAAGGTGCCAAAAGCCTCATAACACTTGTTGAACCATTTAGGATTTTATTCATCCTCTATAGGTTCCTTATCAATACCTATTGTTACTGTAAATAGATTTAACTTTCTTAAGTGAAGTTCCATTTCATTTTTCCACTCAAAGTAATTGTATGGTGTGAGTAGAGGAACTGTTTTATCCATTTCAGATTATTTTTGCAATGTAAGGAAATGCGAGAAGGAAAACACATAGAGACACCCCCCCTTTTTCACTCAATCAAGAATCCCCCCAACAAAAAACTGATTCGACACTTTATAAATTAGTTCGTTTACAATAATGGAGCTGTTTTCTAGAGTTTTACAAGTGTTCAAAAAATGACTCAAATATTAAAATTACAATAAAATATCAAAATGAGAACCTAAAAATGGAACCAATATGTAGTGCTTAGAAAAATATTCTCTTTCAAAAAAATAATCACCTCAATCTGAGGTCGTACGTGAAAGTTATATCCGTCTGAAGTTCAAAAAATGAGGACTATTCTTCAGATCTAATGAAAAACCTAATTTTATATAAAACTAGGATCACTTGAGCAAAAAATAATTACACCACTATGTAGAGCACACAATTTTACCTCAAAATAAAATAAAATTGCACACAAAAAGGCCTCAGTATGCCCGAGATATCGCACTCTGAAGTTTAGGTGCGAAAAGGGAAAGTCCAATGGTGAGGGGTCATGAGTTTCATAAATTCACCTCCATGAAATTTAGCCGAGGTTTTTCCAAATGTAGAGTCCCACCAAAAATAGTTGAATGGCCACCAAATTTGGAAATTTTCCAAAACTAGATAACTACTAGATAAAATTAGAACTCCTCCAATTTGGTGGAATCGCCAAGAAAACTAATAACTTTGGCAGAACTGTCAAATCATGGGCACAAAGGCCAAGGTTTCGAGTATGACATAGAGGCCGAAATCGATACAGAAACTAGCGTAGGTTTTGTTTTATGAAATTTTTAAATAATAAAAAAATGTTTTGAAAAACCTTAAAAGGCCGACTTCATGGTTGTGGGTGTGGGGCCCAAGGCTTGCCCATGGTACCCTTTGTAGGGTACGACCTGCACCCAGGTATAGGTCGGAAGGTCCAGATGGCCCGTTGGCCCTGTACAACTTTTTTCTCTTTCTTTTATATTTTCAAAATTTCAAAATACTTTTTAAAAAAACTGTGATTTAAATTTTTGAACGTAGAAAATATTTTTTTTTGATGGATTTAAAAAAAAAAAATCCATACCACCTACGCAGAAAGGGTTGTACGGCCCAAAATTCAATTTTTTTTCCCTTAGAAGTCAACTTCTCAGAATTCGACGATTTGGTAGTCGATCCTTAGGTTTTGATGTCTTTTGAGCGTGATGGTGAGGTCGTTTGGGCCAAAAATGCCCAAAATTGATAGCGACCTTTTGGAACCTCTCAGAAAACCTCTTTCTTCAACCCTTCATAGATTTTGCATCCAATGTCCAATTTGGACGAAACAAAAGCCTAATTTGAGTTTTTTGACTATTTTGAACTCAATGGTGAGCTCAAAATATCTCCAGGAAGATTCTAAATACATGTGATAAAATTCAATAGAAAGGAAGCCCCCCTAGAAATTGAGATCTATATCAAGCATTTCTGATTCTCCAGGTCATCATAAGATGCAAGAGAAGAGCATACTTTGCTTTCAATAGTGGATTGAAAGAACTGCTAACCCACAACTCACAACCAACTCTAATACCATGTTAGATTTGGTTGTGAAATCATCCAAGATCAAAATGATTGAAGGAAAGCAAGTAAAGAGATCTGAAGATGAATAAACTCAACACTCCCTTAACACTGAACTATCATTCTATATTACTAGCCAAGGGGAGGGGTGAGTGTTGTTTATATAGAAGAATTATGGCAGATAATTCCAAGAGGAGTAATAACTCCCAAGTGACCTATATAGGTGGGAGTTTTACCTACTTGGTAAATGCCAAATTACATGGTTATGCCTACTTAGGTAAAGATAAGAAATGGTTATGAGAGGTGGCATAAGAATCCAAAAGAGGGTGTGAGACTCGACTACCCGAAGGTGGGTATGAGTGACACATGTGATTGATGTGTTATGCCACATGTCCTCATCCTAACCATTATAATACAACCTAAGCAAGCTTAATAATGTGTGTAGGAAATATAAATATTCCCTAACATAAGGAAAATAAAAAACCTACACTAACAATGACACCTAGTTCTTAGTCAAATTTTTACAAGTGAATAGGTGACTAAACTAATTGCTATATATATTAGCTCACTTGTCATTTAAATGTTTATTCATTTTATCCATTTTCATGGCTATAAGCATCAATGAAATTCTAGGGTTTCAAATATTTCTAGTCATCACCCATAAAGAAACATATTTTATGGTTCACAAAGAGATAACTATTTTATAAAAAATATCTATCTAGTTGAATGTCTCCCTAAGGTTTCCTCTTGTCACATTTTTTGGTACAAATATAATGAAGCTTTGATAAATGTCACATCACATTAATACATTGAAAAAATTGTGTTTAATGGTCTTTTCTTTTCTTTTATTTAAATTTATAGAGTTTGGAGAGGGATTATTAAGAATATTTTTTATTAGATATCATATCTCAATTATTATTTCAATATGTTATTTCTTATGGTTCATTGTGACTCTATTACCCAATGATAAGGCATTAGTCCTAGATTAGTTTGACCCTCCATGCACTTAAAATGAAAAACATATTTAACTAATATTATATGAGGTGTTAGTTTGTGTGTATTTCATGATTTAACTAGTATCATTCTAGTGAACTTCAAGAGTTTTTATCCTTAGAAAATCACGTCTTGGATATTTTCATTATCTTAATAGAGGTTATATGTGTAGTAGGAGTTTCAATTTTTTTAATCTTTAGTTATGATTAATCATATTAAGGATACCTCTAGGAATACCCTTGTGGGTCTAGCTAAGTCCAAAATTAAGGAGAGATTTTCCACTCTTAGAAATTCATCTATCACCACCCATGTTCTTGCGATGAGTTGATCTATCCATATTTAGGAATGATATATCCTTGGTCTTGAAGTGGATTGATACCTCTAGGAATATAGGGAACAATTTAGGACCCAACATAAAATAATACCTATGGATGTGTGCCATGTTCTATTGACGAGGCTATGGTAACATGATAGGATAACTAAATGGTAGGAAAAATATTTATACTTCATAAAGAATGGGAGAAGGCATAGATACACTATGTTGGAAACTAGAAAAGAGATGACATACAACCAAAGGACATTATTTTTATAGGTAAATATTTTTTAAAGTAACTGTTACATCCCAAATTGTGAGGTTACTATTTACTATTACTACATGTGGTAAAAGTAATTGTGATGCTGCTAAAGGTATGTGCTAGTGGTTGTAGGAAAAAGGTTCATTCTCTAGGGAGAGGGGAGGTATCACTCGGGAGAGGGGCTTGGTCAGCTAACCGGTAATGTGAACTATTTGAGCATACACACACTTTACTATAGACTGAGTTTAACTGAGTCAGCTGAGTTAGATAAGTCATCCATAGTTGTAGACTGGCATTAGGAGTTCTGTCTTCTTTTGTACCATTTGTAAGGGATGTTTGTCTGTTAATTGTCTCATGGTATTAAGTTCATTACAATGGATCGTATTTGAATGCAAGTAATTAGGTAGGGTATATGTATATACATATATATATATACATATATATATTATACACATACGTGTATATCGAAACATATATGGACATATGTATATACACCACCTATTACATATGTGATATTAATAATATTATATTATTATTGCCTATTGATATATATACATATACATATTATATAGAAAATATTAAATATTAAAGTTAAAAATAATTAACATAAATAAATATATATATATATATATATATATTACTGGAGGTAATAACATATATATGTATTTATATAATTATTATAACTTTAATATTATATAAATATATAATATTAATAAATTAATATATATATTATTTTATAAATGGAGATCATTGTTTATTTATTTCTCATCATATATTTGGAAATCGAATGTTTGTCAAGTATAATGGAAATCAACTTCACCTATTTTCATCATGAAATAAATTCAAAAATAAGTAAAGGCTACTCTAATGTTTAAAAAGAAATATTTGATGCATAACTATTGACTTAATAAAGTCAGTTTTGAAAATATTTAAAAGTTTTCCAGTGAAATGGAAAATGGCGGAAGAAGCTGAAACGCACGATTGTGTAGAGCGCTTTGCCTAGAAGAAGAAATCAACCTTGCTATGGAATAGGGGCAACGCAACTCAAGAGGGCATAACTGTTGTAAACTTAATAAAGACTTTTTCCTCAACAAATGAATCAGCTACCTGGCTGGCGCCATATTTGGGGAATTACCTGTAAGTGGCAAATTCTGTTGAACAGTTGAAAAATTCTGGTTTTGCTGTCTAAAATGCAAGTCGAATCACTACAAAAATTGCTGAGTGAGGGCTTGGAAACCCACCAAGTGCCTTTGAATAAGTGTGATTGTGTGTGTTATTAGTTTTCATGCATTCTCGTAAGGAAATGCGTTGCATTTCATAAGTCTATATAAAGGCTTTCAACTGCAGCGAATCATTACCCAATTCAAACTCTTCATTCGAATTAATATAATCCATGCTCATTATCACGCATTCATTCCGAATCTTGATCAATCTCATGCCATTATTGTAAGAAGTATTAAACCATTGTTGTGAGAAGTGACTTTCAGTATAAAGACATTACTGTAAGAAGTGAATTCCTGTATTAAACCATTGCTGTGAGAAGTGACTTTCTGTATAAAGCCATTGCTGTGAGAAGTGACTTTCTATATAAATCCATTGCTATGGGAAGTGACTTTCTATATAAAGCCATTGCTGTGAGAAGCCATAATCTATGAGTGCCATTGTTGTGTGAGAACAATTTTGGAAAGAGAGTGTTTTACTATAAGACATAATAGAGGAACTCTACAAACTGAGTTACTACAGGAAAATTCCATCACCACTAGTGGAAGCTTAATCCAGGCATGATTACTTTATTTTCATTTCATCTTCTTCGTGCTAGATCAATAAAAGTATTATTCTTCTCTTTATAACCTCTACCTTTGAAAGATAGTTATGCTAATATAATATGATGTTGTTGTATGAAGCTTGCATTTTGAATGTCTAAAAGTTACATAAAGTTAATAAGGTATAAGTAATGCATGTTTGTATTAAAAATTAGTATTCCATTTCAAAGATAGATAATGCATCTAGTTACTATTTTCTTTACTGATCTCTGTATAAAGGAGAGTATTCATTATCTTAGATATTACTACTAGGATTGTGATGAGAGCTTGATTCAAGTACAATATAGCTAGCCAAGTTACTAGTTTAACTTAGGGAAGCTAGCTAAAAACTCCTAGGAAATATTCATTCTCGTATAAGAGAGAATGGGAGAGGTACTTGTGATGCTGATTAATTCATATAGGAAGTACTTGATTGAGGAATTCAACAATATCATATGAGGCACAACATAATTGTTTAATTATACTAGTGATGTTGGAATGCAAGATGTTCTGTTGGTACATAAGAAGTGAATGCTTGCTTTCTAAGTTCTATTCTACATTAAATTGTATGATCTCCATATGTGGAGAGTATTTTTTTCATTAGCTACTATATATTAGGATTGAGATGAGGATAGGAGTCAAGTAAATTCTTCAGCTTTCTTTATTGGGTTAACTTAGATAAGTTGAGAACTCCTAGGATAAATATTTCCCATATAGGAGGGGATATGAAAAATACTTGAGTATGCAGACTCATTTCTAGTAGTACAATATGATGTAGGATGTTTGAGGTACGGATTACCCATTAGAAGACAAAGAGCTACGCCTAGTGTAAGTTAGCCCTAAGTCAAATCGACCCTAAATAGTGTATGTGATAGTTGACCCTCAGTAGAATTTGTTGTATGAAACACTTTGATCAAAGTAGTGTAATGTACCTACATCCTCTTAGATTGGGTGATGATTACACTATCAGTTCACCGTGATCTCGTATTAAATGCTAGAGCGAGAGTCTGCCGGATGCACAGTTTCTAGTTATGTAGGACACACCACTATGCTCAATTGGTTAACAATATCATTTACTCTACCAATCTCTTCATTGAAGAGAGGGCCATCTATCAAATGATAGATGTGTGAGGGACTGCATTATGTTCGTGGTTGGTGGAAAAGCGCTTGAGTGATGCTCCTCCTCCTCTGAAGGCTATTGAAGTACCAAGATTTGATAGGCTGATTCCTGGACCTTCTGACTACTATTTGTTCTAAAGCTCATTGGAGCTAAGTTAGATAAGGTAGGTTTACCGTTACTTGTATTTGTGAAGTTATTGTAATGATATGGAATCTTTATTGTAATTCTATTATGATATCTTGTTCATATTTTATCAATAAAGGAAAGAAAAATTATATTGCAATGAATTGTAGCACGTTTATTTACTCCTTTGATGTAAATTGGAATTTTTTTATTTTTATTGAAGGATCGGGTCGTTACATGTGGTATCAGAGCTACCAGGTTCTGCACTGAAACCTATGAGATCATTACATAACAATGTGTAAACCTTATCAGAAGATGAAGGTTGAAAAGCTCTTGTGCCACAAGCAAGAGAAAAGAACTTAGAGAAGTGAACAGGAAGATTAGAACCTTAGTAACTTGTGAAATTCAAGAGTATTTAAGAATTATCCCTAGAATTGGAATTCCTAAACCAAACAAATTTTGACAATACCTGGGATTGCAGAAGATTATGCAATCAGGTTATGTAGGAAGGTTAGGAAGAATAACCAATATACACCTTATCCTACAGTATAGTCATATGACTCTGAGAAAAGAGAAGGAATGGGGAAACCCTTAATTGTAGCAACCTACAATTGTAAAAGAGTTAGGAACTCTTGTATTTGGTGAAACACCTACAAATCTACGTGTATGCAAAGTCAACATAAATTAGATCAAAGTAGGATGTCAACGAAGGAGGTATCCACAAGGGTTGGAGAACTCATGACATAAACTCTTGTGTTAAGATAAGATCTTGCTAGAAAAGAGTTAGTACCTAGGAATTGAGAAAATACCAGAACGGTTAGAGGAAACAATCAATGACATGAGCAAGGTTTCTCCAGCCAAAACCAATGAGGTCATTGAAGTTTTGAGACCAAAACATCTTTGGTATCTGAAAGGCTATGAGAGAATAAGATTCCAAGCATTAGAATAAGAACTTATGAAAAGGTGAGTGTGAGAAAGAAGTCCGAAAAGGTAAATCAGATTGGTTTGAACACAAGTTTGGATAGTACTTGGGTAGGTTGGAGTTATAGGTAGAACTCACCAACATTAATTATCAAAATCAACATATGTTTAGTGGTTCCAAAAGGAAATGGAATGCAACATGACACTATGTGACAAAAAACTAGAAGTTGCAAGGAAAGCAACACTCTGAGTTGAGAAGTACATCAACAAAAGAGGTTTGTGAGCATGGATATCCCTCCATTAAAAATGATATTAGAAAGAAAATGGGAATATTAGTGTGCTTCTTAAAACTCCTAAAAATTGCTGATTATTCATTGGATCTCCTACTAGATGATCCAATATGCTAGATCTGTGAGATAGAAAGCAATGAAGAAGTTAACTTTAGGAATGCGTATATTTAAAAGTATTTCATTAAGGCAAGAGAAGGCAATGGAAATTTAACAACAAGGAATGACAAAACCTTTCCAAAGAAGCAAGTAATTACTAGGAGTTCAACGTAAGTAGAACGAAAGTTGCGAAAACACTAAGGGGGAGAAGGAAGACTCAAGATAAGTACCCCACCCAACAAAAATGTGGGAATGTTTTCAATGTGAAATAACTAATGACTTCTTCACAAGTGATAAGGACAATTAAGTCATACATTTTATGAGCACAAGGGAATAGGATAAATGGAAAGGTTAAGGACTATGATCTATATACCTTATGATTATCTGATTTGAAAATCAACAGATATTATTTTCAAATTCCTTAGAAAAGGATAGGTGGATAATTAGATCATGATGAGGAAGATCATTGTCTATGGGATTGGCAATGAAGATCTAAGATACTCGTGATTGGAAGAAAGTGTCTCTATACTCCTATACACTTTATATGGAGAATTTAGATAACGATGTTATTTCTATATGAAATATATCCATGTCGTGAAACGACTTGACAACTGAAGCTTACTGTACTACGAAACCTAAGGATGAAAAAGGTTTAGCTATTTAAGCCATAGAGATGGAGAGAAGAATAAGGTAGGATGTGATGTTATGATAACCATATCAAAAAATATTAATGAGAATGATTAAATCACTTGATCACTACCTTACTCTTGAATGAAACTTTGGGTTAAAGAATAACCTGATTGGGACAAGAAGTTCATTCAAATTAAGAGAGAGACCTTAGGACGAGACTTAACCTATTGAATTAGGTTATGTATTGGACTACTCTTTAAATACCTATAAGTTGGAAATAACTTATTTGGATGAGTTGTACATTGGGTCTTGACTAAAGGTATATAGAGTGGATAAATCTATAAACAAACAGACTACTCAACAATTGAGGATTCCATCTTAAAAATTGGAAGGGAATATTGGGTTTGGGATTCGCCCATGCTATTGAATATCATTGGAGTTAAAATGAAACTCTATAAGGATAGAAACATAGGATGGATGCTTAGTAAAGTTAAAGGAAGTCACATTATTGACAAGAATTTACTTTAAGTGGCTCTTATATTAAAAGAGATACACTTTCAAAAGAAAGCATCTATTGTTATGACGAAACGTCATAGAATTTTCACTTAGCAAGAAATGCTGAAAATATTATAGAGAAGAACATCAGAACTGCTACTTGTGCTTAAAATGGTTATATTGAAGTTGAGACCCTCCTATATGATTAAGAAATCATGGAGTTAAATTTTTATGCTTGATGATTAGATATGCAATTAAATTTGTTATTATCTAGAGATCAACGCGATTGAATGAGGATTAATACTCAAAATTAGTACAAGATTAAATCGGGAAAATTTGATTGAGTTAAAAGATGAACTACATATTTGAAAATAATCCAAGGATAGAAGAAATCCATGGTATGGATGTCCTAAAATAAATAGAAATTGTCTCTAGAAAACTTACAACCATTATTACATGGAAATTAATGATGGCGTGAGATTGAAATAGGTTTTCACTTAGTCAAAGGATATACTATTATTGGATATAAAAGAACCTATGAAGATTCAGGAATGAAATAAGGAAAGGAATGTCAGTTTTAGGACATTGGAACGGCAACAAAATTGTCGAATGAGTAACCACTAAAACCCGAAAAAAGATAGAATAAGAATCTGCACAAAATGTAGCAAGAAAATGTGTAGTATGCCAGGAAATGAAGACCAGATGTCATCATAGGCAGGACATGTAAACTCTCTTGCAATTCTAGAAGGAAATGGTAGAACACAAGACATATCAATATGTCTATGTTAGTAGAACTAACATAATGTTCTAGTGGACAAACTCATCATAGTAACCAACACCTTTCAAAAACTCGACTTAATAGGATTTTAGTCCTAAAATAATATATTGTGACCAAGTAGTTGCTTAGTAATCTTGAAAAGTTATTTCAGTTTAGCAAATAATGATAGGGTTGTGTAAACCATTATCATACTATGAAACATTAAGTGGAGCGAATGTGCAAAATATTATTATAGTCAAGATGGTAAATTAAATCTTGAATGATTTATAGACTTCAATAATGAAGTTTAGACCATTATATGAAAAGGAAAGGTTGAAAAATGTATAAGTCAAAATAAGCTTAGAAATAGGGTAAACAATAAACTTGATAGAATGTCAAAAAGGAGCAATAGATCAAATTGATCAATGAAAATTTTTCGATACAAAGCTTAAGTGTGAAGTGGTATCAAGATTTGACAGGTGTCCAGAAGCAATGATATGCTCAATATGGACAAGTAATCAAGATAAAAGTACTTTATGGTAAATAAAATGAATGTGTAAGTGATGGAAGTACTCGATTTATGAGTTGTATAAAGGTGTAAATACCAAAGGAAAAGGATGGGACCCACAATGTAGTGTACAATACATTTCCTTTTCTATTGGGATTATACTAAGGATGAATTCATGGGCCAATGATTTCCAATCACTATGTATAGTTCTTATTATATATTGGATGTGTATGTACAATAAAACTCTTTGGGAGAGTAAGTATGTGTGAGGCATACAAGTTTTCCCTATACGATAGTAAGGACACTCGAAGCAAGATCTAGGAAGGACAAGGGTACTAAATAGGATGATTTTTTTTGTAAAACTTATGTATTTTGAGAATTTTAAGTAAAACTATATTAGACTTTAACTGTATGTAGAAAAGCTATAGATCATCGACGACGATGATTCACAAGGGGGGAAGTATGTTACATCCCAAATTGTGAGGTTACTATTTACTATTTCTAGATGCGGTAAAAGTGAATGTGATGTGAATTCTCGAGATGAATTAATGATGCATGTACCTTGTTATCAATATGAATGTTATATCACTTGATGTTGTTTCATTTGATGTTGTCATAGTTGAAGTTATTCATGGTGAAATACTGCATATATGAGTAGATGATTATTGAAGTATAGTTATTCTAACTTTTAAGATGTTTATATATGTGATGCTGCTAAAGGTATGTGCTAGTGGTTGTAGGAAAAGGTTCATTCTCCAGGGAGAGGGGAGGTATCACTCGGGAGAGGGGCTTGGTCGGCTAACCGGTAATGTGAACTATTTGAGCATACACACTTCACTATAGAGTGAGTAATTGAGTCAGTTGAGTTAGATAAGTCACCCATAGTTGTATACTGGCATTAGGAGTTGTCTTCTTTTGTACCTTTTGTAAGGGATGTCTATCTGTTAACTGTCTCATGGTATTAAGTTCATTACAATGGATCGTATTTGAATGCAAGTAATTAGGCAAGGTATATGTATATACATATATATATTATATACACATATGTGTATATCGAAATATATATGGACATATGTATATGTATGAATATGTATATACACCACCTATTACATATAGGATATTAATAATAGTATATTATTATTTCATGTTGATATATATACATATATATATACATATACATATTATATAGAAAATATTAAATATTAAAGTTAAAAATAATTAATATAAATATATATATATTATTGGAGGTAATAACATATAAATGTATTTATATAATTAGTATAACTTTAATATTATAAATTTATAATATTAATAAATTAATATATATATTATTTTATAAATGGAGATCATTGTTTATTTATTTCTCATCATATATTTGGAAATCGAATGTTTTCCAAGTATAATGGAAATCGACTTCACCTATTTTCATCATGAAATAAATTCGAAAATAAGTAAAGGCTACTCTAATGTTTAAAAAGAAATATTTGATGCATAACTATTGACTTAATAAAGTCAGTTTTGAAAATATTTTAAAGTTTTCCCTTGAAATGGAAAATGGCGGAAGAAGCTAAAATGCATGACTGTGTAGAGCGCTTCGCCTGGAAGAAGAAATCAACCTTGCTATGGAATAGGGGAAAAATAGCTTAAGAGGGCATAGCTGTTGTAAATTTAATAAAGACTTTTTCCTCAACAAATGAATCAGCTACCTGGCTGGCACCATATTTGGGGAATTACCTGTAAGTGGAAAATTTTGTTGAACAGTTGAAAAATTCTGGTTTTGCTGTCTAAAATGCAAGTCGAATCACTACCAAAATTGCTAAGTGAGGGCTTGGAAACCCACCAAGTGACTTTGAATAAGTCTGATTGTGTGTGTTGTCAGTTTTCATGCATTCCTATAAGGAAATGCGTTGCATTTCATAAGTCTATATAAAGGCTTTCAACTGCTACGAATCATTACCCAATTCACACTCTTCATTCGGATTACTATAATCCATGCTCATTATCACACATTCATTCTTAATTTTGATCAATCTCATGCCATTACTGTAAGAAGTATTAAACCATTGCTGTCAGAAGTGAATATCTGTATAAAGCCATTACTATAAGAAGTGAATTCTTGTATTAAACCATTGCTGTGAGAAGTGACTTTCTGTATAAAGCCATTGCTATGAGAAGTGACTTTTTGTATAAAGCCATTGCTATGAGAAGTGAATTTCTATATAAATCCATTGTTGTGAGAAGTAATTTGCTGAATAAAGCCATTACTGTGAGAAGTGAATTGCTGAAGTAAGCCATTGTTGTGAGAAGCCATAATATGTGAGTGACCATTGTTGTGTGAGAACAATTTTGGAAAGAGAGTGTTTTACTGTAAGACAAAACATAGGAACTCTGAAAACTGAGTTACTGTAGGAAAAGTCTATCACCACCAGTGGAAGCTTAATCCCGACATGATTACTTTATTTTCATTTCATCTTCTTCATGCTAGATGAATAAAAGTATTATTCTGCTCTTTATAACCTCTACCTGTGAAAGACAGTTATGCTAATATAATATGATGTTGTTGTATGAAGCTTGCATTTTGAATGTCTAAAAGTTACATAAAGCTAATAAGGTATAAGTAATGCATGTTTGTATTAAAAAGTAGTATTCCATTTCAAAGATAGATAATGCATCTAGTTACTATTTTCTTTATTGATCTCTGTATAAAGGAGAGTATTCATTATCATAGATATTACTACTAGGATTATGATGAGAGCTTGATTCAAGTACAATATAGCCAGCCCAGTTACTAGTTTAACTCAGGGAAGCTAGCTAAAAACTCCTAGGAAATATTCATTCCCGTATAGGAGAGAATGGGAGAGGTACTTGCGATGCTGATTAATTCCAGTAGGAAGTACTTGATTGAGGAATTCAATAATATCATACGATGCACAACATAAGTGTTTAATTATACTAGAGATGTTGGAACGCAGGATGTTCCATTGGTACATAAGAAGTGAATGCTTTCTTTCTAAGTTGTATTCTACATTAAATTGCATGATCTCCATATATGGAGAGGATTGTTTTCATTAGATACTATATATTAGGATTGAGATGAGGACAACAGTCAAGTAAATTCTTCAGCTTTAGTTATTGGGTTAACTTAGATAAGCTGAGCACTCCTAGGATAAATATTTCCCATATAGGAGGGGATATGCGAATTACTTGAGTATGCAAACTCATTTATATTAGTACAATATGATGTAGGATGTTTGAGGTATGGATTACCCATTAGAAGACAAAGACCTATGCGTAGTGTAAGATAGCCCTAAGTCAAATCGACCCATAATAGTGTATGTGATAGTTGACCCTCAGTAGAAATGTTGTATGAAACACTTTGATCAAAGTAGTATAATGTATCTACATCCTCTTAGATTGGGCCATAATTACACTATCAGTTCACCATGATCCCGTATTACATTCTAGAGCGAGAGTTTGCTAGATGCACAGGTTCTAGTTATGTAGGACACACCACTATGCCTAGTTGGTTAACATTATTAGTTACTCTACCAATCTCTTCATTGAAGGGAGGGCCATCGATCAAATGATAGATGTGCGAGGGACCGCATTATAAGTCCATGGTTGGCAGAAAAGTGCTCGAGTGATGCTTTTACTCCTCTGAAGGCTACTGAAGTAGCAAGATTTGATAGGCGAATTCCTAGACCTTCTTATTACTATTTGTTGTAAAGCTCATTGGAGCTAAGTTAGATAAGGTTTGTTTTACTGTTACTTTTATTTGTGAAGTTATTGTAATGACATGGAATCTATATTGTAATTCTATTGTGATATCTTGTTCATATTTTATCAATAAAGGAAACAAAAATTATATTGCAATGACTTGTAGCACGTTTATTTACTCTTTTGATGTAAATTGGAATTTTTTTATTTTTACCGAAGGATCGGGTTGTTACAGTAGAGAAACATCAAGATGCATATGTTTTAGAAATTATCCCTAAAGCTATGAGTATATTTATAAATGATAAAAAATGTGAGGTTACACATGGTGACATTATAATTCCTAAGATGCTACATATACATACAATAAAGGAGTTGACTGTGCAAATACTAGAGTCTCCACAATACTACAAGATGGAGTAGATCAATTGGCATTAGGAACGTTCTAAAATTATGCATAATAGATGATGAAAATAAGAAGCCTTATGATGTGGATAATATATTTGATGAAGAAGACAATGAAGAGTACCATGAAGTGATAGAAAGGGAGGACAATGGATTATTAACCTAGAGGAAACCAATGGGTTTAGTGCTCTCGTTGAGTTTGGTGGGGAAAAATGTGAAGTATTGGTTGAGGTAGATAAGTACACTGGTGAAGGGGAACTAATGGAAAGGTTATTTGGATTAGTAATGCATATGGAATTGGATTTGGAAAAGGATTTTACACCTAAGGAACAAGATCTATTATATAGAATACTTAATAAATTGTAGAGAAATAGTGCAAAAAAAGAATTTGCGGATCAAATTAAGGAGAATAAAATAGGTCCCTAGAAATTCATCACAAAGTAATGAGTAATGTTAAAAAATTTAGTATAACTATAATAGGTGAGTTGTTAGGTAATGCCGAGGAAATGATGAATGTGGATTTACAAAATATATAGGTGTTTGCAAGGCTACAAAAAAAGGAGGGAGAATTTAAAGTGGAGAATTTTCTTTGTAGTTTCTAGATAGGTATACATTAGCATAGTAACATGTTATACGTAAATGTGATAAAAATAGTTTAATATTTTGGCCAAATGCAAATCCATTCCCAATTATTCACTTATATCTTGCATACCACTAAGGAGAGCTAATTTTGTAAGAAGAAAGGGATTCATGCTAGTAGAAGATAACATGTATGTTGGATATATGAAAGAGAACAAACAATGTATTAGGTGGGATGCTAAAGAGGATAAGTGGATTGTGCTAAAGGTATGTAAGTGGAAGAAAGGATGCAGGAGCTCAACTAGAAATTTACTTGCAACAACATAGTTTGTGATCTATAGTAATACAAATTTTATAGTGAGTAGGGGCTCACATTTTTTGTTGACCCTAGACTTTGATGTAGGGACAATTCCCCAAGGAACACTAAATCTATGTATATCCCCTTTGGCATTGATTCTATACCATTTTTTGTCACTTACTTTATTTTTTGGACTATTCACCAATCCTCCAACCAATCAATGAATAACCAATGCATGGAATATGATTTAAGAGGGAGTTGGTGATTTTAAACTTTCTAGGTACTCCCATCATTTAATGTGTCTAATTTTGGTATCTTTACAAATACAGACAAAATGTTGGAGGGTTGAAAAGGAAAATTTGTGAAAAAGGTATAAGAGATAAGAAAAGAGAGGGAGAAAGTCATGTGGAAATAAGGAGACAACAAAAAAAGATAGAAACAAATAACTATGTAGAAAAGAATAATAAGAAGGGGCAAAAAATAAAGAAATCATTTCCCTTGATAAAGTGCTAATTTTCCTTGATGTGTAGGTCATTTAAAAAGGTTCTATAGAAAGAGAAGACAACATAGATCCTATTGGATCATGAATAGTTGTAAATTTTGATGCAGAGAAAAAATTATGATAAAAATTCTCATGAGAAATTTTCTAGAATCAAGCATCAATTGAGAAGTTTGAATAATTATAAGAATCATAGAGCAAAAAATAGGGCCAATTTAAACTAGTTAGAAAAGGCTAACGAAGATTCCAAATATTTTTCAATATTTCAAAATATATTATATAATAAAGAAAAAAATGGCCCTATTGACATAAAGGATTCTAAAATATATAAACTTGAGGAAATGAAAGATTCTTTGTAGAGTTTTTACCAGCCTTTTCTCATCTAATGTTATTGAGAAAATTATTGAAACCAAAGAGTTTTGTAAGAAAATTATTCCTAGAAAAGTTAAATAAGAGGATGCTAAGGGTTTGAGTAGGAACCTATCTAAAGATGAAATTATTAGAACTATTAACTCCTTTAGTAATCGTAAACCCATAGGAATTGATGGTCTCCTTGCCAAGTTTTATAAAGTCAACAGTGATTGAATTGTTGAAGATCTTGATGTTTACAATTAGGATTTTGAGAAAGGTTTTCTTGGTGTTAATATTAATAGAGGAACATTAAGCTCTTAACAAAAGAGGGAGATAAAAATATTATGAAGAAATAGACACCTAACATCATTCTCAATGTTCCTACAAAATATTTCTAACATTTAACTCTTATATTGATTGATATTCTATGAAATATTGTATCTATATGTGTGCAAGTGAATTCTGCCTAACTAAAGTGCAAAAACTAAGTAATGAAAAATACCAAAGACACAAGACAAAGACTCATGATTGGCCTAAGATGAACTTGGAAAAATACAAGAAAATATGGAACTTTTTACCTTGTCAAGTTGATTTCTTTGGTTGGCCCTTTGATCATTCGAATGTGTGCTCCTTTGATGACAAAATAGTATGAAACCTAGCTCTAAATGATTGTGAGATGATGGGGAATGCTATGATGATTGTGGGTAGTGTAATGGATGTAAGGTATGAGCTCAAATGATGATGCAACATTGGTGTTATTTTTTGGATTCTTGGGTGAGTGCTAGATGGCTTGATTTCTTGTTGATTGATGATCCCCAAATGAGGGAAAATTCCTCCATTTTTAGGGGAAGTGCCCCTAAATAATGGAGGGTTAGGATGAAGCCATGATAACCAAGATCAAGGTCTAGGCTGAGTTGAGAAATCACAAGATCTCACATCTTGACATGTGGCGAGTGAGGTGTCAAAGGGAAAATGAGGTGGAGGTACCACATAGTATCTCAGGAGTGGGACAAGATCTCCTCATAAAGGAGGTCCTTGTCCACATGTGGGTGATAGGAAATTTGAGGAATTAAAAATTCCTCAAATATCCACATGGTGAAGAGAGGAAGAATTTTAAATTCTTTAACATTACTACGGGATTAAATTTGAATTAAAAATTCACATTGGGAAAGGGTTGCCTTCTCCAAAAGGAGAAAGCAATTAATGAAGTTGACTTAGGTTATATGCCATAAATGGCGTGGTGATTAGGTTGTGAGAACAGGTGATTAGCTGAATTAATAACATATTAAGAGCAAGTGGAGGATTATGGAGGATGTGACCCTAATCATGATTAGGATTTTGCACATCCTAATCATAGATTAATTAAAATAATCTGGATTAGAAGAAATTATGGAGGATGTGACATTTAGAGAGAGGAAAATTTGAATTAAAAATTGATTTAATTCAAAAAGGTAAAAGGTGACTAAATTAAATAAATTGGAATATTTATTTAATTTAGAGAGGAAAGAGATAAAGTATTTAATTTATTTATTAAATACCTTAGGAACATTAGACTGTAGGGGGATATTAATCAAATAATAAATTATTTAATTAATGTGGGTAAAGGATGCGTGATAGAAGAATACAAGGGTGAATTTGACCATATGGGGGTGGTCAAATTTAGGTGTCTACATTTTGTCCCTCTTTGAAATACTATTAGAATAACAGTGTTTCAAATAAAAAATGAAACACAAATGGCTTGATAGAGAAAAGGAGGTTAGATGATGCCCCAGTGTCACAGGGAAGTGGATACGAGAAAGATGGAGGAAAATGGTTGGGTATGCCCCTTTGAGAGGGAAAATGGGGAAGAAAAAGGGGCCGCTGGCGAATTATCGATATGGAGAAATGGAGGGCACCAGACAATAGAGCATGACAAACCGTGAAGAATGGATTTTGAATGGAGGAAAATGGACATATGGGGTGTGAATGGCAGCCTTCTATAGGAATTTGGTGAATGAATTAATTAAGGGTTAAATAAAAGGTAAAAATTACCAAAATGGAAATTATATAAATAGTAATTTAAAAAAATTACTATTCACCTAATTCCCATTATGCACATGTGTTAGCTGACTAAGCGAGAGAGAGAGAGTAGGCGAGTGACAAGGATGGATGATAGGTCGAGCGGAGATGAGGGCTACGTGGATGATGATGTGATCCACTGGGGCGAGGAGGTGCACCGATTCTACTACAAGCATGCGGTACCTCGCCAGGTAGGCCTCATAAACCTCCCTTGTGATTTTGATGTGGATTTTAATTGGATTTTTAATTTTTGGGCTGGGTAGGGTAGGTGTCGAGCATGGTATGGATGGGAAAATTCACCTGTCTTATAGGGTAGGCGAAGAAAGGGGTGGAATCGAGTGACACAATATGCTCAAGAGGGAGGGGCAATTTCGAAATTGACTCTCCCTGAATGGGTGAACTTGCATTATGTAGGGGCGAAAAGGCAAAGGGATGGGCGAATGCGAATTCACCAAACAGGGAAAAGGGTGAATGTGGAATCGCCCCAAAATGGGAAAAGGTGAATGTGAATTCACCCAAAAGGGAAATAGGTGGAATCGAATCCGCCCCTTGGGGAAATGGACAAATGCAAATTCACCCATGAGGGGAAAAAGAAGTAGAGGAAATTTTGAAATTTCCTCTATGGGTGAAATAGGCGAAGTCGCACCAGGGGTGGAAAAATAATAAATCACCAAATAAATAGGCGGATTCCCCAAAAGGAAAAAAGGGGCGAACGTGTAAGCTGGATAGGCGAACACATGGGAAATGGGAAATGGGTGAATTTTCCTAACACAGAGGTGAGTTCACCAAAACGAGGTAGGGATGAAAAATGAAAGAAAAGAAAAATAAATGTGATGAGACTGACAAAGTGGTCTACATGTATGCAAAAATTTGAGAGGTTGCGAACTCGAGAGCGACATTCAATCGTTCTAGTAGTGATAGTTGAGGTGATGAATGCCCATGATCACGAGTCACTTGCACTGGCTGGATTGCTACACATGTGGGGGTATCCCAACATCCAAGCACACCGAGGACTCCTGGAAACACAGATGGAGAGATGGAGTTTAGAGACATCTACCTTCCATCTCCCGATAGGGGAGATGATAGTCACCTTAGAGGGTGTGTGAAGGATTCTATGACTGCCCACGCAAGGGCACTTAGTCAGCATGACATGCGTGGGATCAGTGGAGGAGAGCCTATAAGCCTGTTTCAAAGTAGTGGAGATACCCATCCAGGGGCGGGAGTTAGATGTAGATGCATGTTTTGGATTGGATACACCAGCCCTATCATTGTATTTATGTGGATTGATCAGCAACATTCTATTGGCAGATAGGAGTGGCAGATTCTACAACCTCAAAATCATTGAGGTTGTGAGGCACATAGTAGAGAGGCGATAGGGAGTATTTGCATGGGGGGCATGTGTCCTAGCGCAGTTGTACAAGGACATGCATGGTGTCTGTTATAGATGATCCGTGAGTGCCACACATGTGACATTGCTACATGTATGGGCCTGGGAGCACATCATTGTGGCCAGGCCTGACATTTTGACTATGGGAGCACGGGATGAGACATTACTCGTGGCATATTTGTGGGGGAAGGAGAATGGGTGGGGGCTCCACTACCAGGACATGGGAGACTTAGAGGGATGGAGGAGGAGGATAAATGACCTGAGACCGAAGGGCATCATCTAGAGGCTGTACCTGGCATGGTAATTCTAGGGTTGGAGAGATGAGGATAGAGTGTACAGGGGGTATTTATTTTTAGTTTGTTACTTGATCGGGTGAGATCCCCTAGTGGTAGAGCTCCATAGACCTGATAGAGTCACCAGATAGTTTGGGATCTAGTAGGACATATCCGTAGGGCCACAGAGGTTCAGGTGGTTTACACGGGAGCTTGCATTCTGGGGAGAGAGGATCATAGTAAACTATGGGTGGCATATGTGGGAGGGGGCACAAGTGACCCAATACCCTTGGAGACGAGGATTGGTAGATCCAGGTACCACTATACAATACGATGCATGGTGGTAGGTGATGGCTCTAGGGAGGATGACCATAGAGCATCCTATAGTAGGACCTCTTGGTTTCGATTCAGATGATGAGAGTAGGCTGGCAGGGCAGCGACAAAGGGGGAGGAGAGGAGGCAGGGAGGATGTGGGGGAGCAAAATCAAGCCATGGATGTGGATACTGCATAGGTGGATCCACTCGCAATGGTACCTTATGTACCACCACTACTCGAGGAGCCCACAATACTGTTGACAGGGGCCCTAGCCAAGCTAAGGATCACAAAGAAGAGACTGAGAGACTTTGAGGTAGACCGAGATAGGTTTCTGATAGAGGTTGGTAGGTTGCAGGGTGAGGTAGAGAGGCTACAGGAGGTGGAGAGGGTGGTAAAGAGGGATTATGGGGCCCTCGTAGGTGAGGCATCTAGGATGTCAAAGGAGAGGGATGCCATGTAGAGGGAAAGGGATGAGGTACGACAGAAGAGAGATGAGCTCAGAGACAGGTCTGAGTGTGTAGAGGATGTGATGGGGGATGTTGGCGGGTCGATGGAGAGGGAAGAGGTAGTAGAGGCCTAGGTACAAACCTTGCAGTGAGAGAGGGATGCCAAGGACAAGATGATATCCCAATTATAGGCATAGGTTGACCAAATGAGGCTAGCAGAGGAGGCTTGGGAGTAGGAGAGGAGGAACATTGGAGGGATAAGGGATAGGTATAGGATCGAGTGAAACCTGGCCAGGGCACAGGTGACAGAGGCAACAAACACGAGGATAGAGGCAACATATTATATGCTAGCATATCAGTAGGCCATTCCTGATCCAACATGGATGGTCCTGCCCTACGTGAGAGTAGTACCCCAGATCCCAGTGCCATCTCAGGGAGCCACACATACGTGAGGTTAAAACAGTTACAGAGAGACTCCACCCAGGGGCAAAGGGGGTGTGCCAGATTCCCCACAAATGATAGATGCAGAGAGCAGTGGCTCAGTTAGGAGGGGTGGATGAGGGGGGACAAGTCTCATAGTTTTGATAGGTGAAGAGTGGATGAGTATCATACATGGACAAAGACTATAGTCTCCTCAGTATAGATTAGATATTATTTCATTCATTCATTAGTTTATTCTTTATTCTTTACTCATTTAGGAGATTTAATCACTATATTTGATCAGAGCTCTATATTTGTATTTTATTTGATGGGTTTCAATGGACAGGATGGACATGTTTTTATGCTTTTATGATGGACTTTATTATGGACTTGTGATAGACTTTGTGGACATGATATTTTGATATTTATATGATATACGGTGGACATTATGGACACTATGTGCTTATTATGTGATGGATTTTTATTTATGTTTATGTGTATGATGGTGTGTATTATGAGACATACATATGGTTATGATGATGATGATGATTATGATATATGTATGTGGCTATGATGGCTTACATTCATGTTCATGTGGATGATATGGATTAAATGCATTATGCCTAACACGTGGTGATGTAGGATGGGATGAATGATTTATGATTTCATATGTTATGAATATGAGACTAATGATTTGTGATGCAGGTGGCGGTGCATGTGTGTTTTGCACAATCAATTTTCTTTGAATTTTATGATGCATATCATGAATGTGTTATTAGGATGTGATTATGAGATAGAAATGCAATGGGATGCAATGAATGAAAAATTTGGTGTATGCATATGTAATGATGTTATGGATGGATAAAATGAATGTAACATAATGCAATGTATGCAATGAGATGGACTAATATGTTTAGAATAATAACTATAGACAATATAAAATGATAATGCAATGAAATGATAAGGAAATGAACTTAAGATGCTTAGAATAACAAATAACTATTATCCTAAACAAGTTAAGATGATAATGAAAGTGATTATGATAATGCAATGATATGATAATGGAATGAATTTAAGATGCTTATAATAACAAATAAATATTATCCTAAACAACTTAACATGAACATGAAAATGATTATGATAATGCAATGATATGATAATGGAATGAACTTAAGATGCTTAGAATAACAAATAAATATTATCCTAAACAACTTAACATGAACATGATAATGATAAATACAAAATGAGATGAAATTCTATGCAATGAAACACTTGCTAAGTTTAATATGACATCAATCAAGATTAATTAACGATTGGATTCATCCGTTTCTATGATGTGCATGTGTTTCCTTATAGTTATGTATGAATCTCATTTGGTTTTCTCATGTTGCATGTCATAGACTAGGGATTTGAAAACGAAGATGACCTTGGTACTGCTGGCGTAATGATAAATGCAATCCTAAGTGCATGTTGGGTGTGATAATGTGCCGCATATCAAGATGAGAAATGATGGGTCTGATATTGCACCTATCAAAAACCATAGGAATCCTGAGAAGAATAGATGAGAGATGAGTGTTTGCACAACTAGAATCACTAACCATAGGCTAGGAAAGGGATGGACGAGGATAGATGCAATGCAATGGGGTGAGAAATGAAATGCAATCCTAATGTTATTTTTCCATTTTTAGGAGCATTGATTTTTTCTATAGCATAAGACACGATACGCCAGGGTATGAGGAACCGAGGCAAATCAATGTCTAATGTATGAAACAAACACAACAGACAAGAAGGCTATACTTACACCCCAAAGCTACAATGGCTTTAGTCGGGCTTGGTGTAAGGATAACCACAAGCACAAAAGGATGCCCCAACGTAACACAAGATCATGAGGATCTTGGTGGGTACTACGTGGGACAACCAAGAAGAAAAAAATAGACAAAAAGATCAAGATATGCCCCTATGTCAACTTTTCAAAGCGCACCATGATATGATGGATTGTGGCGACCTTGACAATGTGTAATAGGGAGATCAAATGATAAAAAAAATGTCAAAGCATCAAAAGATCGCAATAAATCTCAAATGTCCTTTGCCACAGGATCAAAAGGGTGGATAGGATTGATGCGGTCTGATTAGGAAGGATGCATCCTATTAATACCAAAGATGGATGATATATTTGATGATCAATTTTACTTGGGATACTTGAAACTGATTTAACCTTATGATATCTAACAAACTTTTCTATAGATAATCAACTAGGATAGAGACATACTCGATGACATGACACAACAACAAGACACACCCTAAAGACCTAGGGGCTCAGGGGTTGATCAAAGATCAAACTTGCCTACATGAAAGCACAAAGCCCTCGTAGTTCAATAAAAATATCGACAAATGACCATGGATAAAAGTGGAAAGAGGACAATGGAGACCTCGATGGATGAAAAATATTGGATGGACAAATGCCCCGAGGGCTGATCAAATGATTAGTCTTGCATATGTGAAGGTGTAGGGGCAATGTAGTTCGATAAAAGAATGAAAGACACTATGAAATCTAATGATGACCGACACAATGGAGGATCCTAGATGAGGATGCACTTGACCGACAAAACGATGTGGATATACAAATGATGACAAGCTCAGGATTCAGGATAACAGATTCAAATCATCCAATGCTCAATCACAATATACCAAGCGATAGATGATAGGATGCTGATAGGTGATGGATAGGATAAGATGCAAGGATAAGATGTGTTGATGGGATAAACGGAAGCATAAAGTGACTAGGACATAAGGTAGATAACGATTAATCCCTCTACAAATGATGCCTGTTACCAAGTTTTCACCAAACGTACTTATCCAAGGTGCCACGAAGAGTGGTTTTCACTATAGGATGAATTATTTCTCTTTACTATTTTTGGATTTTTGACATTTTTTGTTTTTTGTTTTTTGTTTTTTTTCAAGTAGGACAACCCAACGAACTCGGGTATAGAACCTCTTTAGATCCATGATATTTATAGGCTCCTTTAAGGGCTCTCCTTCAGGTGTTGCAAGTCTATATGCCCCAGGACCATATTTTATTGTGATGACATAAGGACCCAACTAGTTTGGTTCGAACTTTCCTTTCTTTTCTCTATCTTGTTGGGTACACTGGTTTTCCTTTAGGACTAGATCTCCAGCATTGAACTGATGAGGATGAACCTTTTTGTTGTAGCTCCTCTGAAGATGATGTTGATATGCTTGGATATGATTGTAGGCCTTGATCCATTTTTTGTCCAAGAGTTCAAGATGACTCAAGCGTGCAACCTAAGCATCTTTGTCACTGATGAGATTCTTCAAGGAGATTCAAAGTGATGGTATCTCGACTTTGATCGGGAAGATTGTGTGGACACCATATATGAGAGAGTATGGGGTGGCACTAGTGGGAGTGCAGATGGAAGTATGACAAACCCATAGGGTAGGATGAAGATGGAGATTCCAATCTCAACCAGTACTATTAACCATCTTTTTGAAGATTTTGATTAAGGTTTTGTTGGTTGCTTCTGCTTGACCATTACCTTGAGGGTAATAGGGGGTGGAAAAATGATTTTGGATGTGATAGGTCTCACAAAATAATTTCATGTACTTGTTCTTGAATGGATTTCCATTATCAGTGATGATGGTGGATCGGATTCCATATCTGCAAATTATATGGAAAAGGATGAAGTTGTAAATCTGAATACCCATGATTTGAGAGAGTGAAATTGCTTCCACCCACTTGGTGAATTATTCAATAGCTATGATGATGAAGGTATGGCCATTAGAGGATGGAGGGTAAATCTTGCTGATCAAGTCAAAACCACATTGTGAAAAGGGCCATGGTGCTACAATGGGTTGCAATTATTGTGCTGGAGCATGGATTAAATTTGTGTGTTGTTGATAGGGCAAACATTTCTTCATGAACTCATATGCATCATGTTCCACGATGGGCCAATAGTAGCCAGATTTGAGAATCTTCTTATCTAGGGCCATTCCATTAGAATGGGACCCACATACACCACTATGCACGTCGTTTAATGCAGTATGAGATTCTGACTCATTGAGACATCAAAGGAGCATACCATCATACCGCCAGTGATAAAGCATATCTCCCACAATGGTATAGTGGGATGAACATTTGATAAATGATTTTTGTTGGTTTAGAGTAAGATCAGGTGGGAAGATTTTGTCACGAAGGTAGGTATAAATATCATGGTACCAAGGTCAGTTAGGACCTACGATATCACTCACCATTTCACTATCAGGGACATCGTATGAAGGGATTAGTAGTTGCTCAACTATAAATTCATTGTCTATGTGATCTTTGGGCAAGTCTATAAGGGAACCAATTGTAGCCATTGCATCCACTGCTTTATTCTGGACTCTGGGGATCTGTTCAAATTGGATGAAGGTGAAATACTTTTTAAAGTCATCCACCATGCATTTGTATGGAAATTTTTTATCATCCTTTATCTAAAACTCATCATTGACTTGTTTGATAATGAGTTGAGAATCATCAAAGACTCTAAGACAAGTGATATTCCATTGGATAACGATTCTAAGGCCAGTGATTAAAGCTTCATACTCTGCAATATTGTTTGTGCATGGAAAAGCTAATTTGAATGACTTTGGGATGTAGTCACCTTATGGGGTGACAAATAAAACACCTGCACCTACTCCATTATGTGTATAAGACCCATCAAAGTAGAGTGTCCATGTGTATGTTTCTGTGATGGTGAGAACCCTTTCATCAGGAAATTTAGCTACTAGAGGATAAGCATCAACCAAGGGGGCATCGACCAACTGATCTTCTATTACCTATCCCTTAATCTCCTATCAATCTACATAGTCAATGTTGAAATCACTCAACAACATAACCCACTTAGCCATACAGGCATTCAAAGATGTTTTGGATAAAAAATACTTGAGTGCGTCAACCTTTGAGATTAACTTGATGGGATGACTGAGCATGTAGTGATGAAGCTTTTGTGAACTGAAGATGACTACCAAACAAGCCTTTTCCATAGGGGAATAGTTGAGCTTGTAGCCGACAAGCGTTCGGTTGATGCAGTAGATTCCACGCTCCTTAGATGACTCATCATGTTGCACCGATAATGCCCCCAGTGTGACAGATGTAGCTGAAATGTATAACAAAAGGGGCTTATCTGGGATAGGAGGCATTAGGATTGGTGGGTGAGCTAGGTACTCCTTAATTTTCTCAAATCCTTGTTGACACTCTGAGTCCCACTTGAAGGTGATATCTTTTCGTAGTAGATGAGTGAATGAATGACTTTTGTCGGTGAGCTGGGCTATGAAGCATCTAAGGGAATGTAGCTTTCCTTGAAGGCTCCTTAATTTCTTGAGATTACACGGTGGGGGAATCTCCATGATTTATTTTAACTTGGTTGGATATACTTCAATTCCCCTTCTAGAGACTATGAAGCCCAATAGCTTTCTAGATGTGACTTCGAACACACATTTCTTCAAATTTAGACATAGCTTGTTGTGCTCTAACTGCTTGAAGATTTTCTTTGGGATTACATGATGCTCTTCTCTAGTCTTGGATTTTCCCAATGTCATCAAAATAATCTTCCATGATGATGTGGATAAGATCATGAAAGATGATAGTCATCGCATGTTGATATGTTGCCCCCACATTTTCAAGGCCAAAGGGCATGCCGTTATAGCAGAATGTGCCCCAAGGGGTAGTGAAGGAAGTTTTATGTTGATCTTCTAGTGCAATTCTGATATGGTTATAACAAAAAAATCCATCCATTAGGGATAACATCTCAAGTCCCACTGTAAGATCAACTAGCATATCAATGTTTTGCCGAGGGAAATCATCCTTTGGACAAGCCTTATTAAGATCCTGAAAAATCTATGCAGATTCTGATATTCCCATTTGGCTTGGCAATGGGAACTATATTGGATATCCAATTTGAATAATTGATCGGCCCTATGAACCCAACTTCTAGATTTTTTTCTAGCTCTTTCTTGACAAGAAGGGCTACTTGTGGATGCATTTTTCGTAGCTTCTGTTTGACGGGTTTAGCATCCGGATGAACGTCCAAATGGTGCACGACTAGTGCGGGGTCTAGTCTTGGCATGTCTGATTAGGTCCATGTGAAATTGATGATTGCCTCTTTAATCAAGCTAAAAATGGTTAAATTCTCTTCCTCAGACAATGATTTGGCTACATATGTGATTTTAGGATCTTCTTCGGTTCCCAAATTAACCTCTCGTGTTTCTTTGATCAAAATAGAAGACCGCTTGGAAAATTGAGCTCCTACAAGGGGAAGATGAACATCCCCATCCTCTAGCACCTCATCGAGGTTTTCATTGTCAGATGCAAGCTTTGTTTTTACTCTTGATGAGTCAGGAAGTGCCTTAGAGAGGTTTTCACTAGATGATCCTTTTTTATTTTGTTTCTTCTTATTTTTGTGGTTGAGGTGTTCATCTTCCCCCAATCCCATAAGATGCACATAAGCATCCACTGAAGGGAATGTGTCTATAGGTGCATTACTTCGTAGGTCCCAATCAATTAAGTCAGGATGGAAAAGGGATAATTCAATGGTAAAGATGGATAGGCAATCAAATAAAGAAGGGATATTAACATCATCGTACGTGAGAGTATGATGGTTTCTTCTGTCAGTATGTCTTCAAGGAGACCGTCATCTGAATTAACACTATTCGAAGCACTAGAGGAGGATGCAAGACCCTTCTATTCTATGTCATAGCCTAGGCCTATACGTCTTGGTCGCATAGATGGTTCGATAGGCTGGCATCTTCTTTTCTCTTCTATGCCAAGACTTCCCCCTTGATAATTATATTTTTTAGCCAACTTTGATGTATGTGGATAAACCTCCTGGAAGTATTCTACAAGGGGAGGTGACGGTTCTGGCTCTTCTCTGTAGACCCATTGGATGATGTTATCATCCATCTGATCTTGAAGCGTGCTTAGAGATCTGCATGTTGTTGAACCCATGTTCTTGGAGGTGAGGTTTTTGGTCTTTTCTTCTGGTTTTGGCATTGACTGAGAGGGTTCCTTATACATGCGGGGAGATGGTGGCATTGTTGCCACATTAAGTGTAGTTCACATTTCATATTCTCCACAACCCTTGTCAATGATCTGGAATTTGGTGATGGTGGAATCTGATGTGGTGGATGTGGCGTTGGCTAATGGATGATGAGATGGACTGGGTGATGAGGCCTGAGGTGCCCCCAGTTCAACTCCTGGGAAATGTTGGGATTGAGGGAATGAAGCTTCAAGAGTGCAAAAATATTCAAAGGGTTGGGGGTTAGCATGAATATTTACCTCCATGCCATTGAAAGGAAATTTCAGGCATTGATGGTAAATGGATGAAATGGATTGCATGGAATGGATCCATGTGAAGCTAGTGAGGAAATTGTATGGAAGGCCCAGATCAAGGACATGACATGTGGTGTACTGCACAATAGGGCCAACCTGAATTGGAAGACAAATCATGCCTTCAAAGTCCTCTCTGCATTATCATAGGCTTTGATAGTGATAACCTGATTGTTCAAAGTCAGCTTGGGTGTATCCTACCTACTTTATGAACTTCAATGTACAAAGGTTAAGGGAAAATCCATTATCTACCAAGACCCTTTTCACTTTATGATGGGCCATGAGGAATTTGATATGCAGGGGGCAGTTGTGATTTGAATCGATTGAAGGCATATCATTTTGGATGAAGCCTAACTGATACATGGATTAAAGATGTCCTACTAAGGCTTGGAATTGAGTAGGATCTATGTCATTAGGCAGATAGGTGTCTTGGAGAGCTTTAGTGAGGATTTCCTGATGGACAGGGGAAGACTTGAGCAAATACAAGATGGATTTCTGAGTGGGATTCTTTCCAAGATAATCAAGAATATTATATTGAGATCTCACAGGAGCTGGTTGGAATGACATGGAAGGACCAAGGATGGATATGCAGGTTCTGAATATAGTAACAACACATTGTGGGTCTTTTCCTTTAACACAAAACATAGATACGCATGGTTCCACCTGACTAATGCACATAACTATGCCATCATAGTTATAGGTTATTGTTGATGACGATTTCACTCGCAACAATAGGGCGAACAAAAATCCTTCACAAACAAACCACTAAGAAGCCTATCCTTCTTGAAAGATATGGAACAAGACAATCTCAATGGGAAATCTACCCAAACAAAATAAAAAAATTGAATTAGTTCAATCCCAAGTTTTTGGTAATCAGGTCATGATCGTACTAGGTTCACTTCAGGGTATGATGTGATTTTGTTGTTAACCTCAAAGAGAATATGTTGTTTAAAAGCATATACATATTAGACACCAAGTTTTCAATTTGGATCTTAAGAACAAGTATCATGAAATTGAAATATTTGAAATAATATTTCATGAACATCAACAATTTTATTTTCTATCACTTAAGTAGATTTAGCTTTAAGCATTCAACAATTTTTAATATAAAATGAAAGATTTTCAATAAATTTCCATCCATTCATCTATTTTTTGGAACATTTTCAAAACTCTAATTAAAATTTCTCTCGGTTATTCTCCACGCATGCCCTAAAGAATTTATTAAATCAAAGAAAAATGCTTTATACTTCACCAGATTGCTTCACAGCTACATATAAAATGGTGCAAGCTTTTAAAGAGAGGGTTTTAGTTTGGACATCGAGTAGGTTCTGTATGCACCCTTAAATGGCACAACATATAGTCTTGTTCAGCTGAACTAACAAAACCAACTACAAAAGATTCATGAGATAGGTAGCTATAAAATTGGCTTTGATGTTAATCAATGTCTACATGCATACAAGTTTTTAGACTAGAATGATTTAGAAACTAGGAAAAAAGAACAAAACTTAGAGAAGTTTTTGCTCTTCTAACATCCACAAATTCTGAACTTAACTTAAAAAATTTATCCTCTAGTCTTTTATAGAACACAAGGCACATACAAGATAAGACAAATACATGAGAGAGAATCCAAGAGACCAATCATATCAAGGCACGTGGAAGGTAGTGATTGACCAGGAAATTACAATTAAAGTCAACGAAGATCAACTTCAATTGCGCATTGAAACTCTTTGGTTTTAATCTTTTATTATCATGAGGATAATAACTTGAATCAGGATAGAGTGTAGGAACTTTCCATACATTCAAAATGATCATCTTATCGCTCAATTCCAACACTCGATTTTGCTTCAGGTATACTACTCTTGGGAATGGGCTTCCCCAAAGATTGACATTTTCTTCCACCGTATGTATATACCGAGATCTCCAAAATTTCAGTGGACTCAATGCCTTCTCCATTATGACCTCCTAGAGTACGCAACCTGATCTGGAAATGATTCTATCTAAGATTCAAGTTTTCCTGACCATCCATACCTAAAATTTGCATCACAATCTGTATTTCCTATAATCACAAACTCCACACATTAAATCCCTTTAAAAAAAAACATTTATAAACATCTCATGTAAATAAAACCATTATTCAAACATTATAACACAAATTTTCCATAAATAACACGCTTTCCGAGCACATTATAAATTCTTGCATGATTATCTTCTACATATACCAGATTACCAGACTATTAGACTCATTAGATAATCACAAAATCTTGTCAATGGCTGATTTTTGTTATGTCAAGTATGCTGAATCTTGTAGTGAGAAATAACATCATGTTGATAATTACTAGCTTGAAAAATTTATAATGCAAATGCAAACTAAAATGAATGCAAGCCTATCCATGCAATGTTGTCATTTAATTCATTGTGTTTATTTTCATCATTGAGCGTTTTATTATGTTGAAAGTTGGTACAAGCATCAATGGTTAATTTAGACCATGATGACCTGAATATAACTTCCATACAACTTCTATTGAGATTTGATAATGAAAGATAACACAAGAATCTAGGTATAATTAGACCAAGATGACCTAAGTATCACTTGTGTAAAAAAACAAGATTTAATCATGTTACTATACAAATTCAAAATGTCATCAATGATACTTTGTAGAGTATGTCCCACGACAATTTGCACAGTAGTAATGGTTGACTCTCAAACAACAATTTTTTTTATCATTCTTGATCATAGCACCTCTAGTTTGCGACATCATCGAGGTAATGCTGAGAAATGATAACAACAATCAAGATACATCAATTAAACATTTGTGTTAAAGTAATCCAATCATGATTCAAAAGATGATTCTCTAGTGATGAGTTGATTTGATTTGGTTTGATGTTTGATTTGATTTGGATGATTGATTAGATTGATTGATGTTCGATGTTAAAATTTTGATGGTTATCGTGATTGTTGTTTTTGAGGTTGCATTTGTTGTTTGCTTGTCTGCTGATTTAAGCTCAATGGTGATTTGCCCCTAGTGAGAAAAAACCAAATTTATTATGGATATGTACAATGAAGACCAAACCAAGGTGGGACACGACCGTAGTAGCTGGATATGGATATGAAGCTCATTGCAAGATAGACATGAATGCACAATGATGGTAGAAGCAGACGGTCAACGCACGCTCTAATAGACGAAGAATTTGACCTATCACAAATAACAGCTGTTTACCAGAGTTTCACCATTTGTTTTTATTGCACTTTTTTAGATTTTATGATTTTTTGCTATTACCAAGATGCCTGTTTGCCAGGTTTTCATCAAGGCAACCATTTTTTTGATTTTTGACATTTTTTTCTCTTTTTTTTTTTATAATTTTTTATGTTGGTACCAACCATTTTTTCAGGATTTTTCTATTTTTAGGACTTTTATGCTTTTTAGGGTTTTTTCAGGACTTTCTCTATTTTTTAGGATTTTTTCAAGACTTTTTAAGGATTTTTTTCTAGACTTTTTTTTCTTTTTAGAATTTTTTCAGGACTTTTAACATGCACCAGATGCATTATGTGTAGAACTTATTTAGATGAAGGTTGTTCATTGGTTCTTCAAACAGATCCTCCTATTACGTAGACAACTGATATGCCCCCGATCCAAAGATTGAAACAACAAAAAAATGACCTAACCAATTGGGTTCAAATTTTCCTTTCTTTTCTCGATCCTGTTGATTTCGGGGGATTTTCTTTCAACACTAGATCACCTACTTGAAATGTCCTAGGTTTGAATTTGTGATTATAGATTTTGGACATTCTTTGCTAATATAACTTCAGGTGATCCACTGCCAGCTAACGACGTTCATCTAACAAATCTAGCTCCTGCAGTCTAGGCACATGGTAATCTTCATCTAAAATGAGACCTTTCAAGGACACCCAAAGTGATGGTATCTCAACCTCAATGGGAAATAATGCTTCAGATCCATAGAAAAGTGCATATGGTGTGGCTTTCATGGGTGTTCAGATGCTTGTACGATAGGCCCACAAAGCAGGGTTCAGTTGAACATGCCAGTCACATCCAACATCGTTGACAATTTTCTTTAAGATCTTCATGATTGTTTTGTTTGAGGCCTCTGCTTGGTTGTTCCCTTGAGGGTAATAGGGTGCAGAAAATCGATCTTGGATATGAAATTTTTCACAAAGTTCTCGCACATCCTGATTCTTGAAAGGTCTTCCATTGTCAATGACAATGGATTGAGGGATAGCATATCGACAGATGATGTAGTTCAGGATGAATGATGAAATTTGTTTCCTTGTGATGGTGATTAGAGGCACAACTTCAACCTACTTCGTAAAGTACTCTATGGCTACGATAATGAACTTGTTTCCATTGGATGAAGATGGGTGAATTTTACCCACAAGATCCAACCCCCACTGACAAAATGGCCATGTTAATGCAAAGGGCTGCAATTATTGTGTTGGTGCATGGATGAGATTAGCATGGATTTGGCATTTTTGACATCTCTTGACAAAATTGGAAGGCTTCTCTCTCCATAGTTGGTTAGTAATACCCCAAACAGAGGAGTTTTTTGGTGAGGGTTAGACCACTTGAATGAGTTTCGTAAATACTGTCATGCACTTCTCGCAAAGTTGTTTTAGACTCATCTCTTTCTAGAAATCGTAAAAGAGTTCCATCAAGACCTTGACAGTAAAGTACATCCACTATAAGGGTATGATAGGTAGCTTGGAGGATGAAGTTTCATTTCTAGTTGCGGGAAATATCGGGAGGAAGGATATCATATTTTAGGTAAGTGTAGATCTTTTCGTAGATGGAGATATCGACATTGTCTAGGTGGCAAATGAGTTGGGACTCAGAGGTATCGTAAGTGGGGGTAAACAACTGCTCCATCATGAACTCATTGCAGCCACATTTTTTTGGAATCTGCAACAAAGAAGCAATGGTAGCCATAGCATTGACAACTTTGTTGTCGCTCCTTGGAATTTGACCAAATTTGATGTCGACAAAATAATTCTTGAAGTCATCAATAATTCTCTTGTAGGGCATGAGTTTTTCATCTTTGGTTGGATAATCATCATTGACACGATTAATGACTAGTTGTAAATCCCCATAAACCTGGAGCTCTGTAATTTTCGATTCCATAGCTATCTTGATTCTAATGATGAGTGCTTCATATTCAGATGTGTTGTTGGTGCAAGGAAACATCAAGCAATAGGATTTTGGAATGGTGTGTCCTAGGGGAGTGATGAATAGGATCCTTACTCTTAATCCATGTTGAGTGAAGGAACCATCATAGTATAACGCCCACTGATTTTTGGTTACTGTCAAGACATCTGCATCTAGAAATTCAATATTGAGGGGATGATTGTCATGAATTGGTGCCTCAGCTAGTTGATCGACAATGACTTTCCCTTTGATAGCTTTTCTATCAAAATATTGGATGTTGAATTCACTGAGTACCATTACCCACTTGGCCAATCTTCTTGTCAGATTTTCTTTGATTAGGAGATACTTCAGTGGATATACCTTAGCTATGAGCTTAACTATATGAGTCACCATATAGTGTCACAATTGTTGAGTAGCAAACACTACAGCTAGACAAGCTTTCCCGATGGATGTATAATTGATCTCATAACCATTCAAAGTTCTACTGATGTAATAAATTTCTCTCTCCTTCCCTATGAATCTTCCTATGCTAACAAGGCTCCCAATGATCGATCAGTAGTGGTAATGTACAATAAAAGAGGCTTCCCTTCTACTAGAGGTACTAGAACTAGTGGACTCATCAGGTATTGTTTTAGTTGGTTGAAAGCTACTTCACACTTTTCGTCCCATCAAAAAGAAACATTCTTGTGCAATAGATGAGTGAAAGGATGGGTCTTGTCAGCCAGTTGTGAGATAAATCTTCTAATTGATTGGAATCTGTCTTGGAGGGATCTTAGCTGACTGATGTTTTTTGGGGGAGGCATCTCCCTTATAGCTTTCACCTTTGCGGGGTCCACTTCAATACCTTTCTTTGACACTATATACCCAAGTAGCTTTGCTGACATTACCCCAAATACACATTTCTTTAGATTGAGGAAAACATTAAACTTGTCTAAGCGAGTGAATAGCTTATCTAATATCTCTAGATGTCCTTCTCTAGTGTAGGATCTTACCAACAGATCATCGAAATAGTCTTCCATGAAGGTATGCATCATGTCATTTAAGATGGTTGTTATAGCTCTTTGGTATGTGGTCCCTGTATTTTTCAACCTGAAGGGCATGACATTCCAACCATTAGTGATAACATGCTATGACCTGTTGTTAAGTCCACAATGATGTCAATGTTAGGCAAGGGGAAATCATCTTTTGGGAAAGCCTTGTTGAGATCTCTAAAGTCGGTGCAAATCCTTATGCTGCCATCAGGATTTGAAACATGCACAATATTTGATATCCACTCTACATAGTCTATGGGTCTGATGAATCCAACATTCAATAGATTCTTTAGTTTAACCTTCACCAATAGGGCAATGTGCAGATGCATTTTTCTCAACTTTTGTTTGACTGTTTTGATTCCTGAAGGAAGGGATAAATGGTGCATGATGAGGTCTAGATCTATCCCTAGCATGTCTGCATACGACTAGGAAAATTTGACTTGTCCCTCTTCAAAGAATTTGATAAAGCTAGGATTTTCTTTTTTTGTTAATGATTTTTCCAAATGAAGAGTTCTTACTGTTTCTTCATTTCCGACATTGATGGACTCTGTTGGATCGATTAGGACTTTCGATATCTCCTGGAAGTGCTTTGGGAGAGTGTCAAATTTCCCATCCTTCGGTGCCTTAGAGAGGTTTTCACCATCAGATGCACTCTTTATTTTTACTCTTTCTTGATATGATATTGCCATGGAATGGTTTTCACCATCAGATCTTTCTTTTGTTTCATTTATTTTGCAGCTGGGAAATTTGGCACTCTCCTATTGTGAAGCTCCGCTATGATGTTCAATGGTGGAGATTGTTTCAGGATTACCACCATAGAGGAAGTTTACGATGGCCTCATCATTCGAAAAGGTGGGGATATTGATAGGTTCGGTTTGGTCCCAATCTGTTAGTTCAGGATGCAGTAATGGTAGGGTGTTGTCAGATGGGTTCAAGTCAGATGTCATAAGGGTCCTAATGGAAACATTGTCATCAAATAATACTATGGCCAAGTTGAGGTCTATGATTTTTCTCTCTTTTGAGTGATCCTTCTTGTTATGAGTTTGATCATCTTCACTTGAACCATTAGTTGTTGATTCTTGAGAATCAGTTTCATCCTTGTAGATCCAATTCAAAACATCTTTGTCATTAGATTCCTCTACTTGGGTACCTACTTTTATGAATCTACCATCAAAAAGTGTGACTGGTTGTGAGGATGGTTGGGACGAGGTTACCGGTTGACCATAGAATTTTGGTGACATTAATTGTGAGAGGCATTGGGATTATTCAATGGAGTATTCACCGACACCTTTTTCTTTGACTTGGACTTTCTCTTCAAATTATTTGGCCAAGGTATTAATTTGGGCTTCAAAATTGGTAGATGCAGAGGGGCTAGGTTCTTCCTTTTTCTCCGACTATTTGTATTGTGAACTTGATTGTGTTCCTTCATAAGAGTATATGGCTAGCAATTTTGACAATGGATTAGCTTGACTGGAACTGTTGGGGATATCAGGGGAGTAATTAGGAGCTTCACGGTTATGAGGCACGAATACGTCTTGGATGACCTTGAGGGTGTTGCATTGTTGAGGACTATTTGAATCAGTAGGAATAGTGATTTCTTGGCTATTGCAGGGAAATTTTAGACACTGATGGTATGTTGAAGGCACGACCTGCATTTCATGGATCCAACAGTGACCCAAGAGTATGTTATATGTCAAATCCTTATCCAAAACTTGACAAACCACATTTTTCTGAATTGGACCCACTTGAATTGATAATATAATCAATCCTTTTGAATCTCTTTCTTCATCATCATATTATTTGATAGTGATCTTCTTCCTTGCATCTATTGCATTTTCAGATAACCCTAGTGTACAAATAAGCTTTAAAGTATAGATATTAAGACCAACTCCTCCATCTATAAGGACACGCTTGACACAAATTTTATGGATTAGAACCTCAATATGAAGGGTTGCATTATGAGGATGGGTGAGAGATGCGTCATCATTTTTTGAAAAGGATAAGCAATGAGGCGCAACTAGATGTCCCACCATGGCTTGTAAAGCATAGAATTCTAGATTATTTGGCACTATTGTATCGACTAGGGATTTTTCCAAGATCTCCTTGTGAGTGGGAGAGATTTTCAGGAGCTCCAGTATTGATATTTGCGTGGGGATTTTATGGAGCTTACCGACAATTTTGTATTGATGAGATGTAGCAGTAGGTGCTTTGGAAGTGCTGTCCTTCAAAAAATATTTGGTTTGAGCCTTTGTGGTCACATTTATGAGGACACTGTCTTGTTTTCCATTGATTTTGATGACATTAACTTGATTATCTATTACAACCATGTCTTATTGGGCATAAAGGACTTGATTAGAAAGGATGTTGATGTTGTTGATTGGATAATTGGTTGTAACAGGATCTAGTATATTATTGATGTCATTTGTGTGATTTTCAATGACAGGGATATGATAAATGGTGGTATCATGAACATAGTTCACATTATTTCCTTTGTCGTTACTGTTAGAAGATTCTCCTTTGTCATAATTTGGCAGAGGATTTTTTAATACCCCATGGTCAGTGTTTGTTTGAGGCTCTTCTCTCCTTATGATTTTATTGTCTATAAAATCTTGTATCTTATGCTTCATTTGCATGCAACTGTTGGTGAGGTGACCTTTGCATCGATGAAATTCACAATAATGGGCTTCATTCCACCGGGATGATTTGAATTTGGATTCAAAACCTCGAGTTTTAGGTAAAGTGATAAGATTTTCCACAATAAGTTCTCTCAAGCCAGATTCATGTGATTGACCCAAAGGCATAAAATTTTTGCGGTTGTTTGATGTTTGATAGGGTAGATTCTTGGATGATGATGTTTGATTGTTTTGAGCATTCCCTGGGTTGGCATTTTGATTGTTTATTTGGTTTGTATTTTGGGTGGTCTTTTGATTTGTATTTGAGGAGCTACCTAAAAAATTGAAGACTGGATTAGCATTATGCATTTTAGTAGAGGTATCATTGTCATTATTTTTATACTATTGTCAAAACTTTGGTTTATCATTGTTGGAGGAATTAGATGAATTGTTTTCATTATAGATTTTAAAAATTCCTTGTTTGACCAAAGCCTCTTCAATGTTAATCCAATTTTCGATGAATTTCTCAAAAGTTGGAGGGTATTGTAAGTCAAGTCTGTAACTCATGTCAGTATTCAATTTATCAATGAACACCTCTATCTTTTCTTTTTCCGGTATGGGTCAGGGATACCTTGCAAATAACCTTCTCCATCTTTGTAATAATATGAGGAATGATTCTCCTTTCTTTTGTTTCACATTACAAAGGTCTTTCATCTTGAGCTCATGTTGGATATTATATGAATATTGGGTAATGAACTTGTCTACCAATTCCTCAAAATATATGATCCCCGACGGTAATTGTGAGAACCACTGCATGCATTGCCCTCACAAACTACTTGGGAATAATCTCATCAAAATCATCAGGTAACTTGACTCCTTTGTTTTTCAACATCAAAAGGTATCTTAGCCCATCCTTTTCGAAAACCTTTTCTAGAAATTTATTTAAATTTGGATCTTGTTGGGCTTGTTGGACATCTTCTTCATTTACCTCATCAGTTTCGGTTGAACAAATATTATGAAAGGGGTTTTCTTCTTGTTCAACCATGGTATTCTGGGTTTCAATTCCTTTTTCTTGAAGTTTCAACTTTTGGGATCTTTTTTGGATGGGCATACAAGTGATGATGATGTTCTAAACACTTGACCAAATTTTGGGAGTGCCAAAAGGGATTGGTTAAAATCTGGTTAAGTAAGCTTTATTTTGGGATAAAGGATGAAAAATCTTGATGTAGGATGATAAATCTTGATGGTGAAATGCAACTCCTAAATCAGAAATTTATGTGATGAGGAAGGCACTTTTGGATGTTTGATCAACATTTAGATGAGGGATTTTCACTTGAAAATGCTAGTTTCACCAAGATTGAGCTCTATTGTATAAATTGATTGGGACCATTGGAATATTGAATTGTTGGCTGAGGTATAAAGGAATGACGAATGGGCTGACTATGATTATGCATTTGTGAAAGAGCTCTTTGTTGATAATAAGCTTGTGAAGATAAAGGCTCTAAAGCAAAATCATCAATATATCCTCTATCAAAGTCGTGATACCTATGGATGAAGGTTTGATAATCAAGCAAGACCTTCCTACTTTGATACAAGAAGCGTCTCCTTTTCAAAATTTTCTTATAGCCAAGTTGCTTCTTTGGTTTCTTGATTATTTTGGTAAGGGATTTCTTGACCAATTTAGTTGATTTCCAATCCCTCAACATAAAATTTAGGACAATGAAAAAATTTTGCTTGAGAGGGAATATCCGAACTGGATGTTGATTGGCAGAAAGGAGGTCAATTTTAGGTTTATGTTTAAAAATTCACTAGATGCACTAAAATAGTGCCCAGATGCGCTATGGAATGGTTAGGATACGCTATAGAAAGGTCTGGATGCACCAGAAAAGAGTATGGATGCGCTGGGGAAAGGTCTGAATGCGCTGCAGGATTCAATGGATGCGTTGAAAGAGCATATGATGGGAATATAAGCAAGATGCATTGAAACAATAAATGAATGCGCTGGAATATGCTATGAATGTGCTAAGATAGTCAATGGATGCATTGAAAGATAGTAGGGATGCGCTGGGGTAGTCACTGGATGCGCCGAATTGGAAAATGTTTTCTGGTTTATGAGAGTTTGGCAGATTTTTCTATTTTTTGATAGTGAATTTGAACTGTTTGGTTGAATTATCTTCTGAATCACTGGTTGGATTTCTCAAATTGTAGTTTCTGCATGAATTTTGATTTAAAACACATAGGTGAAGACACATCAAACAATTACAATCCTAGGTTGTGTAAGGCAATATTCTTTTGGGTTCCATGCAGATTTTACTCTAGCCACAATTATTTTTAGCGAGTGATTTAGAAGCTTGGCCACACAAGCTCCCCCTTACAATGCACTCACTTCTTAGGCCAACCGAGCTTCAAACTCCCATGAATCTCCCATGGAAATTTTTTCACCTCTACTAAAAACTGTGAGAATGTGGATGTCTTGGCAATGACCATTGCTGCACCAAAGAATAGAAAGGTAATTTGGCTTACTACAACAAAGGGCTTTTTAGTAAGGGCATTCTGTTATGGGTGGGCTATACATACGGCAAGATTAGATCCATTAAGGAGGAATCCCAGCCTATAGAGGTTAAGCTCTATAGGTTTTTACGTACCACATAGGTACTAAGGGAATCAATTGTCGACATAACCATTCATGGTCCTTGAACTTTCCTCAAGTCCCCATTTTATATACCAGCTAGAAGGGCTTGGCATTAGCCTGTTACTGATTTGGGTCATTCCCTTGGGGTGATTACCTCTTGTCCCACCAAGGCAGACCCTCTAAAGGTGAAAATAGAAATAAATGAATGGATCTAGCTTTCTGATCACCCAATTAAGGGGAGAGAATACTCGCCTACCACTCCAAACACAATAGAAATGGTGTAAATTCTTCCTTCTAATTAAGCTAGATTCCAATCTTAACCAAAGGAAATCCCTGCAACCAAATATTAGTAGTTTCATCTGTTAATCTTTTGACAAAGTTCTTTTAATTGTTTCTACAAAGTGTTTGATTGTGTATTGAGTTCCTACAACACAAAAAAACACAGATTAGTTTCAGGAATCTAAAAAATTTGCAGTAAAATCTAGATGCACCATTATAGAGACTGAATGCGCTAAAACTAAAACTCAATGTGCTAAAAGAACAACTGAATGCGCTGAACTGGAAAATGATAGAATAAAATTTAGACTTCTTGATGCGTCGAAACATAATTCGAATGCACTGAAGAAACAACCAGATATGCTAGAATATGAGCTTGATGCATTGAAAGAGCAACCAAACGCATCAAAATAGGATCTCAATGCACCGAACCAGAAACCAAATTCAATGGAGAAAAATTTATATGCACCATTTCAGAAATTTTGATGAAACCTGCAAAATAAAACTTGATAGAAAATAGATTAAAATATGGGTCTCATCCCCACGGTGGGCATCAATTTATGTGTGGTGTAATTTAAATATGTCAGTGAGTATTAATAATCATAACTAAACAACACACAAGTGATGAAATGTACTATATCTAATGAAGAAAAAGTAATAAAACAAACTATCACAGTCCTGCATTCAAACTCATATCATTGTTCTCTAATCTTGGTGATTCCTTAATCCATGCTCTTAGAATTTCCATTGCACATGAATGTATGGAATGACAACCTAAGAAACGAGTAGCTATTTTGCAATGCAAACTATAATGCCTACATGCCTATACTTTTGTATTTTCAAAGGTAATTTTCTAAATGATTTATGATGAGAGATTGTTGTTGATATGATGCTAAACTAGTGATGCAAAGATAAAGATAATGTTGAATGAAAGATGATAGAAACTAAACACTAGAATTGAAATTCCATGATTAAAACAAACTAAAATGCTAAAATGCAACTACAAAGCTCTTCAAATGCCTTCAAACTTCAATAAAATTCCTACAGCATAAACTTGTCAAATTCTACTTGTTGAAAAGTTGTAGCAATGAGTTCTATTTTTAGGATTTTCCAGGCTATGAATGATGTGGCAGCAATGGACGAACAAGATTATGATCCTGCAACATCAACGGTTGAGCAAGAAGAAGTTAGAGAGAATCATGTGGAGATGGTTCCCTTCTTGAGAGAAATTTGGCAAGTGTTAAAGGGAATCAAGAGAAAGAGGAAGCCATGTGTCCAGGAGGTTTCAAAGTTGTTACAAGTTTGTTGATGGAAAATCCATAATTTTCAATTTATGAAATTCCATTTCTTGTGACACATGGTGAGGTGGCACGTGAGGTGGAAGGTAGTTAGGAAAATATGTAGAAATGTGCTTAAATTGAATTAAAAACTTAATTTAAATGGAGATGGTAAATTAGCAAAATGACAAATTAATTGACTTTGTACATTTAACCAATTTAGGAGGAAAATGAATTTGGGAGGCAATTTAAGTGGAAGAGGGAAAACTAATTAAATGACAAATTTGTTTATTTTTGCATTTAATTAATTTTAAGAATAAGTGATTTTAGATAAGAAGAATATTAGAAATGAACTATAGAAATAAATTTTATAATTTATTTATAAGTAGAGGAATTAAGATTTTTTTTATTTTTTTATAGGTAAGTGCTATCAAAGGGGATAGCGCCCATTTACATTGATCACAGGTGGAAAAACATGCTAGAGTACATTTTACTGCTGAAAACTCAAGGATGGGAAACCACGCATCCATTAGCTTTGTCTCCACAGAGATGCATATTGAGTGTTAGTTCATTTTTCTTTCTTTTCCTCTGTACCAAAGTCCAACGGTCTTCTTCTGTCTCATTAGTCAAACCCTCATCTGAAAGTTCTATGTGTAAATTTCTCCCTCCAGGGGGCCCTAACTCAAAAGCTACAGATTGATAATAGACACCCCCAATCTAGTTGTGCTCTTTTGCAGGCATTACATTATCCTTCCCTGATGGAGGAAAATCTACCCCCACCCCCGCCTTGTCTGAAATGCGTGTTTCCTTTGGGCATTTGACGCCATCTGTTTTCTCTTTGGAAGTCTAAGTAGTAGTTTCCTGACAAGAGGTGGTTAATTCTTTCTCTACCGAGTAGTGGTTGAGAGAGACCTCTCTCCACCAAGTGGTTTTCCCATCCATTTTCTTCTTGGCACACTGGGCAGCCATGTGGCCAGTACTAAAGCATCTACGATAGCGGAAAGGAAGTTCCTCATAATCTATCATCTGGTTCCAACTCCCATCGGTAGTTTTGAGAAGGATATCGACTGGGAGATCCTAAGTCATATCAATCTCCACCAAAATTCGAGCATAAGTTGTGTGCAGGTAGTTTGAAGACCTTCTATCAGCAACAAGAATTTCCCCAATGAATTGCCCAAAGCCTCAAAACAGGAATCAAACCAAAATTGAAGTGGGAGATTTGGGAGTCTTACCCAAATTGGAGTTGTTGGAAAAATTTCAAATGCAGGGTTAAATGCAAGGTACCACGGTTTCAGCATAAGGAAGTGCTCTTTACAGCTCCAAGGAGAGTTGTATAAAATTGTGTTGTGATCTTGAATGCTATCAAGAGCCACCACAAAGAATCCTCAAGCACAAGGATAAATCTCAAGGTTACCTTCCAAGACGAGCCTCCATGTTTCCACAATCCAATCATGCAGCTCAGATAAACTGGGCCACAACCCTCTAAATCTCCCAATCAAGCCATTCTCCATGAAGAACTCCACATTTTCTACAATTTCTCGTGCGACATCGCCCCCCAAGTTCACCGTGGGGGTGGAACTGGCGCATTTGAGAGGTGTTACTCTTGGGTGCGATGTGGCAACTGTGTCTAAGCGACCATTGCATCCCGCCTTGGGCTTCCCCATCCATGAACTATTGTCAGGAGATGACAATAGGCCAGACCCATTCTTCTACCCACATTCGCTTCCATGTGTACCCCAACCATCTGCAACGTTTGAAGTCTTAGTTCCTGTAGACTTGGGTGGCCATGAACGAACGGGCTTTTGAAAATTGTTGCTCTTTTGCACTACCGCATGTAGCCCACTATCCGCCTTCACCCAAGAATGCCCTCGATCTGTAGAGTGGCATGAATTTAGAGAGGCGAGGTGCGAACCATACCCAGATCTAGGGTTTCCCAAGGAGTCGCCAGTTGGATGGGAAAACATAGAACGCACATGAAAGCCCCGACCATTTTTGATAGCGTCTGAAAAAGAGGCATTTTTGACTGGAACACCAGAATATGGTTTGTTGGGAGACTTAGTAGGTCGAATAGATCCAACACTCGGATGGGAGCCGACCCCAACCAAAGCCTGAGCACCATGGCCACCAGAGTAAGGTGCAAAGAAAGAGGGATTCAGTCCCGCACGGGTGTGCACAGTCACACCGTCCAGTCCAAAATCGATCGGGGAATCAGAGGAAACCCCATAGTCTTGCAAAGCACCGGTCGAAATGCCAGAAGAAACCTTCCCTACCAATGAAAACACAGATTTTGCAACTTTCGGCAGCGGCGACATTTCGACAATTAGTTTTCGCATATTTTCTTACTTTAGGAATTAATATTTTTATTAATTAAATAACAAGTATTTAATAAATTCATGCTTAAAGACCATTTTTAAGTGCATACAATCTTCTACATATACCAGATTACTTGACTATCAGACTCATTAGATAATCAAAAAATCTCAAAACTTCACTATACATCGCAACTTGGTACTCGATACCCAGTATTCAGCTTTACCCATAACTTTCCCTAGACTTTGGTTTTATCTGACTTCCATCTTTCCCGGGCTTCAAACATCGGACCGAAATGCTTAACCCATATCCTTATTACCTTTTCCTCCTTTCAAACATTCCCGGTTCCTGGTATCCGATACCCAAAACACTTTATTACGAGACACTCTTTAGTTAAAGATTTCTTTACTTTTTTCACTTCCGGTGATCTTCCAACTAGCTAGCTCGCACCATAAGAGTTAAAAAAATAAATTGTTGGGTCCCTAAGCCTTACAATCTTGGGGCATGTTGTGAGACCACACAACAACTTGCAGCCAATAAAACTAAATTTAAACAAAATTTGAAATTAAATCACCAATTGTAAATTATAATTTATACATATTTTAAAATAATAACCTTTACCTTTACCTAGATTTTGGCATTAAAAGTAAAACTCCCTTAGCAACATTCGTGTGTGCTCTGATTAATTCCAATTTTTGGAACTTAGTAAAAGGAATCAGTTCATTGACATTGAACTACATAATATGGTAATCCTCCAAAGCCAACCAGGGATATAGGCTTGCTGGCAGTCAAGCATCCATAGCCCCGACAAGGTTATAGATTTGTAATTCCCCCAAACATAGCTCTATTGCCAGCCAGGCATCTATAGTCCCAGTAGAGTTATTTGGATAGCCTAAAGAGTTGATCTCTCTCTCTCTTTAGATATAGAAATGATAGCTCATTTTCAACTTTTGATATTTCAATAATAGCTCATTTCAATGCCAATCCCTTCATCAATTCACCATTTCCCCAAAAAAATCTTAATAATTCCCTATTGGTGTGTTTTTCCGGCTAAATTTTGCCACCTTATGCCAAATCCTAGCTAACTGCAACCCGCTATGTGTTAAACAATATGCATAAATTAAAATTTAGCAAAAAACAATTTAATCACCAAATTGAATCTAAATTTAGAAACATTATTTACCACCCTTCCGATAAAATATTATGGCGACCGCTAAAAATTCAGCTAGCACTTCCGATTTGATGGTGCTGCACCTCATTAATGGATCAAGATTATCATGATTATATCAAATCATGATCACATTATTTTTCATTAAATTCACACGCCTAAATTTGCATGTATCATTTCTTTCCACTTATCTAGGTGATGACGCGTACTACCTTATCGAATCATTCTCTTTTTCGTTTCGCACATACCAACACCTCTACAATTAATACATGGAAAAAATATAATTTTAAATGACCACTATTAACTTCAAAATCTTCAACTTGCTTGATTTCCAATCTTTGTACTACTCAACTTTGAAGCCATTTATCACCAACAATGTGTAAAGAATTAATTTGATTTAACCTTCCGTTCTGAAAACAATTGTTTGGTTGCCACCTTGCTTACGATTTCCAAGAATTCACTCAAGGCAACTATGTATCACAACTCCCTCATGAATTTATATAATATCTGAATTTATTCTTTTGGAATTATTCACACGCTTTCTTAGCTTTCTTTTTTAGGTTTTGCATTCTTTTTCTTTATTTATTCTCATTTGATTCTAGGCCATGGATACTCCAATTTTCTTAAGCTTCTCTTGTTGCCAAAATGTTTTCTTAGGAAGTATAACATCACAAAGGATTGGAAAGGTCTTCTTCATTAGGAATTCTAGTTTTACTATACCAAACTTGTGCTTAGTCCTTGGGGAAAAGTATGTAGAATCTAGCCGCTACTTTCGATTTTACTCTGACGTGTCTTCTCATTTTGTAGCATCTTTTTTGGATATAGGGATTTCTATGGAAGATGTTCGCTTGGCTTCCAGTATGATAGTGAGGCCTGAATACTTGGAGAATCTAGACACTATTTTATCTGTGGCACACCCGACCATTGGAATCCCCTCGATGGATGATATTCCTCAATTCCTGGAGCATGGGGAAGTAGTTCCTCTTCGGTTTTTTATCCCAGACCTCCATATTCGATTGTTTGAAACTCACTAGGAACTCACCTTTATAGGGTATTTAGCTTTGATAGATGAGGCATCTCGTATCGACTGAATGGCTATCACCACCTGCAACTAGACTTACTCCTTTTTGACTTTTTGATATTTTGAGACAAGAATTTTGATACTCATGTATATACATGATACACACACACATTTACACACACACACATGCACACACACACACATATAAAGCTCTTAGTACTTCTTAAAGCATGCATTTACTGTGTATGGTTTTTTCATTTTTTCATTTCACTGTATCACTTTACAAATGTTTAGATTAACTCCATGTATGCAAGATAAGTGAAGCAGAATTTGCAAATTCAGAGGCCAAATATAAAGAAAGAAAAACAAAAGAAAAAAAAAGAAAAGAAAAGAAAAGAAAACAAACCCTAAAAAAAACTAACCCTAATTAACCAGACTTCTAATCTAACAAGTGATTAACAGCCCTAACAAAAAAACCAATTCTAATTTCTATGACTATTTCCATCATCATTTTGGTATGAATTACAACAGGTTTATCTTTAAATTCATTTAGATTTTTTTTAGCAATTCTACTGTAATAATGAATTATTTTAAAATTTGTGCGTTTGATAACCAAAAATTCAAAGGTTTACATACCAATTACTTGGCTCATATGTATGAAAACGACCTTATTAAAGGTCGATTGCACACACTTCATCTGATGCGACCATACGCTACCTTCTTCCAGCCTCGGTTCATGGTTGGTCTATGTACTCTGTTCATTCCCATGAATGACTATGTCCATTTCTCGACTTTCTCCTTTGAAAATTTTCATATATTGGTTCTTGTCTTCACTTTTCAATTTGTTAGACCAAGATATATCACAATTTATATTATCATCAAAGAGAGAAAAAATAAAAGAATGATACTCTGTCTCTTGCATAAAATCAAGAAAAGTTCCTTTTTTATCTTGTAAATTTTCTTGTTTGGGGTAAAATATACACATCTCCCGCTCCTTTTCTTCATTTGTGTTTTCCACATATAAGGAGAATGATGACTTGTTAATGCCATTTCCTCATTTCTGATGCGATATTTTGAAATCTTGACATTCTCATTTATTTTCCTATAATGTGTTATGATTTTCATTATAATAATTGCAATTATCCAACAGTTTTGATGTATTAGCTGATTTTTTAATATTACCAATTCTACTAGGGTTGCAATTTTTTTTCGCTAACGACTCTTTCCTTCTATCAGTTAGAACTTCTTCTATTAATGAAATCACTTTACACATGGCCAAGCTTTCCCTAGTTAAAAAATTTCACAATCAAGTTCACCATGATTAGTTGTATCATGAATTCTACATTCGGCGACTCTACCAAAAGTGAGAAAACTCAAAGGATATAATCTCTGGTTAAAATTTATCCAAAGTTTCTCAAATTCCATATTGAAATATCAGCTTGTATTGAATTTCACTTTACAAGCTTTCTTATTAAACTCAGGACTAGATAAAATTTTAAAATACCCCCTCCTTCTAGTGCCAATTCCTATTGACGATGATTTCACTTGCAACAACAAGGCGAATAAAAATCTTCACAGACAAACTGCAAAGAAGCCTATCCTTCTTGAAAGATATGGAACAAGACAATCTCAATGGGAAATATGCCTAAATAGAACAAAAAGATTGACTCAGTTCAATCCCAAGTCTCTGGTAATTAGGTCATGATTGTACTAGGTTCACTTTAGGGTATGATGTGATTTTGTTGTTAATCTCAAAGGGAATATGTTGTTTAAAATCTTATATATATTAGACATTGAGTTTTCAATTTAGATCTTAAAAACAAGTATCATGAAATCGGAAGATTTGAAATAATATTTCATGAACATCAACAATTTTATTTTCTATCACTTAAGTAGATTTAACTTTAAGCATTCAATAATTTTCAATATAAAAAAAAATATTTTCAATAAATTTCCATCCATTCATCTAGTTTTTGGAACATTTTCAAAAATTTAAGCATCTATTCTAAAATAGAGCATAAAAGATACTAAAAATTAAAATTTCTCTCAGTTATTCTCCACGCATGCCCCAAAGAATTAATTAAATCAAAGCAAACCGCTTTATACTTCACTAGATTGCTGCACATCTACATATAAAATGGTGTAATCTTTTAAAGAGAGGGTTTTAGTTTGGACACTGAGTAGGTTTTGTATGCACCCTTAAATAGTGCATCATACAGTCTTGTTCGGTTGAACTAACAAAACCATCTACAAAAGATTCATGAGATAGTTAGCTATCAAATTGGCTCTAATATTAATCAATGTCTACGTGCATACAAGTGTTTAGATCAGAATGATTTTAAAAATAGGAAAAAAAACCAAAACTTAGAGAAGTTTTGGCTCTTTCGACATCCAATTTTTTTGAACTTATCTTAAAAAAGATATCCTCTGGCCTTTTATAGAACAAAATGCATAGACAGGATAAGACAAATACATGAGAGAAAATCCAAGGGACCAATCATATCAACGCACATGGAAGGTAGTGATTAACCAGGAAATTATAATTGAAGTCAACAAAGATCAACTTCAATCGTTCATTGAAGCTCTCTGGGTTTTAATATTTTATTATCATGAGGATAATAACTTAAATCAGGATAGTGCGTAGGAAATTTCCGTACATTCAAAATGATCATCTTATCACTCAGTTCCAACACTCGGTTTTGCTTTGGGTAAACTACTCTTGGGAATGGGCTTCCCCAAAGACTGACATTTGCTTCCACCACATGTATAATACCAGGATCTCCAACATTCCAGTGGACTCAAAGCCTTCTCCATTATAATCTCCTAGAGTATGCAACCTGATCTATAAATGATTCTATCTGAGATTCAAGTTTTCCTGAACATCTATACTTGAACTTTGCATCAGAATCTGTATTTCCTACAATCACAAATTCCACACATTACATCCCTTTAAAAAAAAACATTTATAAACATCTCATGTAAATAAAACCATTATTCAAATATTATAACATAGATTTTTCATAAATAACGTGATTTCCAAGCACATTATAAATTCTTGCATGATTATCTTTTACATATACCAGATTACCAGACGATTAGACTCATTAGATAATCACATAATCTCAAAACTTCACTTTACATCGCAACCCGGTACCCGATATTCAGCTTTACCCATAACTTTCCCTAGACTTCGGTTTTATCAGACTTCCATCTTTCCTAGGCTTTAAACATCGGACCGAAATGCTTAACCCATATCTTTATTACCTTTTCCACCTTTCAAACATTCCCAGTTCCCAGTATCCGATATCCAAAACGCTTTATTTTGAAGCACTATTTAGTTAAAGATTTCTTTACTTTTTTCACTTATGGTGATCTTCCAACTAGCTAGCTCATACCACAAGAGTTAAAATTTGATTTTTTGCTGCATCCCCAAGCCTTACAATCTTGGGTTGTGTTGTGAGACCACACAACAGGTACATTTTTATAGCTAATGTTGTTGGTGTTGTTACCTTGGTTATTGGTATTGCTAGGCTCGAGATTAGTTTTGGAAGTGGTGACACCCTGATTATGGTTGGGGAAGGTGTTTTGATAAATTTGGAGTTGAGAATGGGACGAGGTGGCCTGATTTGCATCCACTAATATGTCACCTCGATCTATGAGATCTTGGATATATGTTTTAATCTACCTTGACACTTATTAGTGGTGTGACCATTAACTTTATGGAAGTCACAATAATCGTTGTCCTTATACCAAGAAGGCTTCGGTTTGGACTCATTGAAGGGCTTCGTCATAGGGTAGACAATTGGATAAATTTCCTGAAGCAACCTATTGAAGACAATACTCAAGGGCTCTCCCAAAGGAATGAATGTGCGTTTGTTGTTCCCTTGATTATTTTGATTGGACTGCTAGGGAGGATGAGGTGCACCATGCGACACTGATATGACATTAGGAGTTGATTGTTGATGAGGGATATGTTGTGGCGTTTGTAAAGTGTTGCCTAATTGGACATGTTTGGTATCAGTAACACCATCATTGACAACGTTCGTATTCTTATTCCAGTAGTGCGATCTATCACCTGATGATTTTTCCTTATCTGAGTTGAAGATTTTGATTTGTCCCTTAGCTATGAGGGCTCTATTAATGGTGGTGCCCTTTTCAATGACTTTAGAGAAGGTGGTAACATAGTGTTGATTAGGGTTATACGCCATATCAGGATGGGAATTCATGACGAAGATGGTTACCATATCCTTCTCATTGAAATTAGATTTCAATCGACTAGCTAAGGCACACCACCTTTGGAGGTAGCTCACAAAGGTCTCTCCCCCAGGTTGCTTCTCTTTCAACAGATCCAAGGTATTTATACCCTTCTCCAAATTGAAGGATAAGTGTGCCACAAATTTCTCAGACAGATCTATGAAGGAGGAGATTGATCCCTTTTGGAGACCCATGAACCAGTCTAGAGCTATCCCCGTCAAACTTCGAGGGAATAAATGTAAGAGATAATTGTCATTATGCAGGACTTCTTGATAGTGTGAGTAAAACTCCTTCAAATGGGTTCTTGGGTCACCGTTTCCTTTGTTTTTATCGAATTCGGGCATCTCAAATTGATTTGGAAAGGGGATACGTGAAATCGAGGGATAAAATAGATAAGGACAATTTTCTTCAAACTTAAAGGACTTCTTGGATGTCCCTGCTTGCAATTCCCTTAACGTGGTTGCTACTTCTTCTAATTCCTTATTGATAGGAACTGATGAGGAGGGACCTGTTTGATTGGATTGATTATAATAGGGATATTGTTAATGAGAAGTGGATGGAGTCGAGATATTTTGATCATATGGTGATGGAGGTGGATGGGAAGGAGTTTGTTGATATGGATTGATGTATGTGGATTGGGGATTGACATAAGGAGGTTGATATGATGGTGGGATTTGATGATGCGCAGAGGAGGAGGCAACCTACTGGTAAGATGGTGGTTGTTGATAGTAATATGGATAAGATTGGTAATTGTGGACAAGTGGCTTCTAGGAAGTATATGGAGGTTGTTGCGGAGTGGATGATTGATAATAGGGATAGTGTTGAGATTGTTGGAGGGTGGTATGAGATGGTTGCGATTGAGATTGTTGCATGTAAGGCGGTTGTTGTTGTGATTGCTGAGAGGTGTAGCAGTAATAGTTGGGATTAGGATTAGACGTAGTGGCTTGTGGGCGATAAGAGCTTTGAAGATGATATAGATATTGAGTTGTATAGTATCCTAGGTTTTATTGAGTTGGTTGCTAGGGTCGAGTCAGGATTTGCGACTATTGAGGAAGTGGTTGGTAATATGGTGGGAATTGAGGAGGAAGCTGTGATGGAATTTGATATTGTTGAGGAACAACATGTGATGAATGAGGAGGTTGTTGTTGCGATTGTTGTGGGATTGGTCCTGGCTGCGGATTACCTTGCAGTTGATGTGGGGGTTATGATGAAGTGCCATGAACTTGATGTGGAGGTGGTTGTTGAGTTTGTGATGGGATGGTAGTGTGAAGCGTAGATTGTGAAGAGGTTTTTTGGGATGGAAGAGTTCCTTGAGGTGGTTGTTGAGAGGTGAATGGAGGTGGTGGTAAGTTAGATGTGGGTGTATGGCCAGGAGATGGTGGTGGTGCAACGAAAGGGTTGTAAGCGGCGCCCCCAACATTCCTAGGAAGTTGACTTGGTTGGTTAGGTGGAAGAGGTGGAATGAATAGTATGGGGATCAATGTTTGTGGGGTGTTCATACCTTCTAGATTGGGTGTATTTTGAGGTGCACCAAGGCCGAGTAGAGTGTTTGAATTGAGGTCCTAAGGGTTGTTAGGATCCAATGATGCTCCCATAATAGAGATGGGAACACAAGGATAATTTGTCAGTTGATAAATAATAAATTTTTTGAATCTAGGCTGATACCAACCCTTTTGTGGTGGACCTTGGGGAATATATGAATTTCCAGGTTCATTCTATGAATCCTAAGGATCCTGTGTCATAGAAGGTGTAGGAGGCGCAAGAGGCGTGATATTCATATTTTGATAGGTCAAACTCAGGTGGTGGTTTAATACCTTTCATGATCAAGGCAAAAAATATTTTTTCCCCATGCTCATCCAAAGGATGATCAGTCATCTGCAAATTGGTAGGGTTACTGAGGTATTCATCAATCGTAAGCTCAGGTTGGTTAACCATACTTTCATCAGGAGGAGATTGAGAAGGGGCCTCAATATTCAATTGTGATGAACTGTCGTTAGTGGGTTGAACCTGGGGATCGAGAGGCTGAGCATCTTGAGACTATTGTTCTGCCATGAGTTTCTTTGCTTGCAATCGGGTAAGGGCATGAAAATACAAAAAGGCTAGGTGGTCAAGATGACAATAAGCTCTAGAATGAACCTAAGTGATGGCCTAGATGATGACTAAAGGATTGATTTATTGGATAAGATAATGGATTGATGGATTGAATGATTGGATTGGAAAGGATGATTTAGACAAATGATTTTATTTGGATGAATGATAGGATCGAATGATGAATAGGATTGGATGATTGGATTGGATTGGATTGATGGAATTGACTTTAAAATAAGTTTAGGGGCTTAACTTGATGATAGTAGGATGGTAACAACACAAAATTTTCCTCATGATTAGAGGAGATTGATTAGGCCGTGGAGGATTACTAACTTAGGACAGATGTAAATCTTAAGCAAGCATGGATGATGATGATTAGGGTTAGTTTCCTAACCCAAATTGGATAAAATATCCTAAAACAAAGTTTAAAGGATTTAGATTGATGATGCGATGATGGAAATGAAGCCTAGGTATGTCCTAAGATGCACCTATGTGATTAGATTGAGGATGCGATGATATTTGAAAAATTCAAACGAACTAAAATGATGATTAGGGGAAGATGAATGATAATAAAAAAATTTCGATTGCGACAACAAACTCGTAAAACAACAACCTTTCACTAATTAAAAGGATTCACTCTTAGAAGTTGTGTATGGGACGCACATACGCCTCTATGTGTCACAAATTTTCCCCTTCAGTTAACAGTTTCACCTATCTAAGGTCAGTAAAATCATCTCTACGATTGATAGGATTGCCACTTTCTAGACTCAGATCCACCTATTTCTTGGGATGTAAAAGAGATGGGCAGACACGGGTCGCAAAATCGCCTATCAAGATCTCAAATTCACCTATGCCTATGACAAGATCTCTTTTTTAATACGTAGGTTCACCTATATCTTCAAGAACTCAAAGGGTAACGAGTGGATTTGAAAAGAAAAATCGCTTATTCAGGGGAATAGGTTCGCCTCTTTCTTGAAATGTACGAATGGATACGGATTCACCTATCTAGAGGACAACGATTTTTCCTATGTCTTGGACTGTACGGTTGGGAATTGACTTGCCTAAAATGGGATCATCTTTTGGACAAACGAATTTTCCTAAATGCTAAGCTATACATATGAGAATGACACAAGTATAAACATATATGCCCTTGCAGACAACAAGTTCATCTATTCTAAGAGGTGTACGAATGTGGATGACTCAGACGGAACACAAGATCACGCCTATGGACAATAGGTTTACGTAAGGAGAAGAAAAAATTGCCTATTCAATGGGAATAGGCAGACTCAAGGGATATGGACTGGATGCAGAATCGCCTAGGGGCTGGGTTGAATCGCCTATCTAGGGAATAGGCAGACACAGGGTCGCCTAAGAAAGGGACCCGCAAGAAAATTCACCTTTGACAAAGATGAACTTGCCTAAAAGGATGACCTAAACTAGAATCTGATGCGGAATCGCCCCTGTTCAGGGCAGGATCATTTTTCCACAATGCAAATTTTCCTCTGTAAGAAGAAAATTCACCACTGAGGGCAATGGCTAACTATGGAAAAGGACAAAAAACATGAAAAATAACAAATGGAAAGGTTGGACTAACTCAACTGAAAATAAGCACTGGTATCACACAATGAAGACACGCTAGGCAACACAAACCTAGAATTAGTGATAAAAGGATTACAAACTTGATGTAGGCTCAACACCTTGAGCGGATAACCCAAGGTTAATACTTCATGATATCGGGGTGGTTCTATGGATCACCCTTTCTCGCAAATGCGGATAGCTAGAGATCCAATGGCATAGGGTCATCAATAGACGCCATGGGCTCACCTTCTCTCTCTCACTCAAGGACTATCATAGTCCACCATGAGGATTCCTATCTCAACCCAAGGGAGTACGTGGTGAGTAACTTTGGGGTACGATCTACATCCCTTGCACTACACCAAGCTATGACTAAAATACGGGTCTATATCTAGGCTATACAAGTCTATCTCGTGTGTCCTTGATATACGCAAGGTACGTGAGGCACAACTGTGAAAACCAGCCTGTTATAAGCATGAGTCGGGAGCCCTAGCGAGGTACTAAAAACTCAGACCAACTTTGCACATCTTATCTAGGTATCACCCTAGCTTCGATGCTTAGATAAACACAACGTGATTGGATTGAGGGGAAACTTTAGCTCTCCCCCCTTTATATACCCCACCGATAACACGTGGTTGAGATTGTCCCTCGAGTGATGAAATCCCAAGCAGGTCTCGCTAAGGGAAGGAAATGCTAGATATTTTGGCTAGTCCCCAAGCTTGCAAATAGCGCAAGGGGAGAGCTTACATGCATTAAAACCTCCTAGGTGGACTAGACTAGACTAGACTAGAACCAGTTGTGATTTCTCATCGCCCAGGATCATCGAGAGGCACAAGGGGATTGGATACATCTACGACTTATTCCCAAAAACAACAAACAATGTAAATTGACCCTTTAATTAAACTAGATGTGCCTAGATTAGTATGAAAAAGAAACAAAAGACAAAGCTAATCTAGGGGTCTTCGACCGATCATCCTATAGGAAATATGTCAGTATTTTAATTCAACTAGTCTTGGATGAACGTGGGACAAGACTGCACAAATCGTTATTAAAATGACACACTCGCAGAGAGACAAGTTAGCGGATTAGTACCCGAAATCCAAAATCGAATCAAAGCTCAAATTGAAAATTAAGGTTAATGAATACCTCAAGTTCACCTCTGTGTAAGATGAACTCACCTGTGTTGGATGATCAGGATCACCTGTTCTAGAAGAGGTGCGAGGTCGCACTCGCCTGTCTGTGTGGATGGGCGAATCCGAACTCGCTTATCGTGATGGAGGGGTGAAGTCGATATCGCCTCTGTAACTTAGTTAGGCTCACCCGTTCCTTCAAATTCACCCCTTCTCATAAAAGGGCAATGTCGTGTTCACCTTTGTCAACCGCAGTTTTGCCTCTATAACTAGCGAGCTCGTCCATCAGGGTAGATTCACCCCTATATGTAGAGATCTGAACTTGCAAAACTTAAACAACAACAAACAATAAAATTCAGATTCATGACATGGGTCCCACTGGGTGTGCCAGAGATGTGTGCAAGTGGATTCGGCCTAACTAAAGTGCATAAGCTAAGTAATGCAAAAGACCAAAGACACAAGACAAACACTCAAGATTGGCCTAAGATGAACTTAAAAAAATACAAGAAAATATGGAACTTTTTACCTTGTTAAGTTGATTTCTTTGATTGGCCCTTTGATTGTTCGAATGTGTGCTCCTTTGATGGAAAAATATTATGAAACCTAGCTCTAAATGATCGTGAGATGATGGGGAATGCAATTAAGATTGTGGGTAGTGCAATGGATGCAAGGTATGAGCTCAAATAATGCTCCAACAATGGTGTTCTTGCTTGTATGCTTGGGTGAGTGCTAGATGGCTTGATTTCTTGTTGATTGATGATCCCCAAATGAGGGAAAATTCCTCCATTTTTAGGGGAAGTTCCCCTAAACAATTGAGGGTTAGGATGAAGCCATGGTGACCAAGATCAAGGGCTAAGGTGAGTTGAAAACTCACAAGCCCTCACATTTTGACATGTGGTGGGTGAGATGTCAAAGGGAAGATGAGGTGGAGGTACCACATAGTACCTCGGGAGTGGGACAAGATCTCCTCATAAAGGAGATCCTTGTCCACATGCGGGCGATAGGACAAAAATTCCTCAAATATCCACATGGGGAAGAGAGGAAGAATTTTAAATTCTTTAAAATTCCTAGGGGGATTAAATGTGAATTAGAAATTCACATTGGGAAATGGTTGCCTTCTCCAAAAGGAGATAGCAATTAATGAAGTTGACTTAGGCTATATGCCATAAATGGCATGGTGATTAGGTTGTGCAAATAGGTGATTAGCTGAATTAATGATCGATTAAGAGAAGTGGAGGATTATGGAGGATGTGACCCTAATCATGATTAGGATTGTGCACATCCTAATCACAGATTAATTAAACTAATCTGGATTAGAATAAATTATGGAGGATGTGACATTTGGAGAGAGGAAAATTTGAATTAAAAATTGATTGAATTCAGAAAGGCAAAAGGTGACTAAATTAAATAAATTGGAATATTTATTTAATTTAGAGAGGAAAGAGATAAAGTATTTAATTGATTTATTAAATACCTTAGGAACATTAGGCTACAGGGTGATATTAATTAAATAATAAATTATTTAATTAATGTGGGTAAAGGATGTGTGATAGAAGAATACAAGGGCGAATTTGACCATATGGGGGTAGTCAAATTCAGGTGGCTACACTATAAATCAAATTGTGTTAATTAAAGGAAGGAATATTTTGGAAAACTTCATAATCAATGAGGAGGGTTTGAATTGGGCATTTTTTTTGTTTAGAATGCTAATATGATTCTTCTTGACTTTGGAAAAGCTTATAAATTGGTGGAATATGATTTTATTATTGATGTTTTGTAAGATTTTAGATATTTGGATCTGCTTTTCAAATGGGTTAAAGTTCTATTTAAGGATTCTTCCAACCAAATTGATGTTAATGGTTCTTTGATTATACATTTTTCCTTCAAAGATCCATTAGGAAAGGGTGTCCTTTGGCCCCTACTTTGTTTTCTATCATTGTTGATGCCTTGTATTAGATTTTAGAAACTAAGATGCTTAGACCTCCTATCAAAGATATTCATTTACCTAGAATAATAAAGAGCTTCTCAATGCCTAGTTTGTTGATGATATTGCCATGTTTAAATTAAGATAAGTAAATAACACTTTAATGATTTTTGGATAGGCTTAACTTTTTTTAAGGCCTTAGGTGTAAAAATATTTGATATTAAGTATATTTTCTTAAGCCAATGTTATTCTCCTCTGGAGTGGTTTAAAATTTTGAATTGGAAATGGGGAGTACCTAATAAGATTGTAAATTATCTTGGTATTTCTTTTTTTTTTGAACCTTCCTTCAAAGAAATGTTGGAATGTCTATTTTAAAATATTGAAAATAAAAATATTAAGTGGAAAACTCATCTTCTTTCTCTTTCTAATAGATTGCATGTTTGTCAAAAAGTCTTACATCTTCATATTTCATTTAGGATTCTTCTTATAGAATCTACCAAATTGAGAAAATTTAGAAAATAACTAGAGACTTTCTTTCATCTAATGGGAAGGGTAGTAAAAAGAGACATGTTATGAAGTGGTCTTGGTGTTGTCCCCCAAAAAACCTTGGGAGTTTAGATCATAAAGAACTCAAGCTTAGAAAAAGTAAAAATTTGGCAACATTACATCCTCATAATATATTATTTGGTGAATTTTTATTAAACCTTTTGGGTCTAATATGTTTAGCAACATTTAGAGTATGGGTTATTGAGTGTTAAGCATTTGGTTAAAAATAAATAAGCTTTTATAAGGGATAATAATATTTTCACTACTCATAGGTCTATATGGTGGAACTTGAATTGGAATAATAAAACTCTTGCTCTCTATCAAGGTTGTTCAACTAAGAATTGAGCCTCTAAGGGTACTATGGAGTTCAAATAGATTCTTGTTAAGGGTTTAGTTAAGGATTAAAATAGTTTACAAATTGAATTTAATATTCCTTGTCATAAGAAAAAATATACTATTTGAAAGAAATCTTTTTATGGGGTTAATTTTCATGTTCTTGTCAATCAAAATATGGAGATCTTAAATAATTTGAAATGGGAAGATGGTTCTATATTTGAGAAGATGAATACTAGAAATATATACATCCTTCTTGTCGATACTAAGTAGATTGGTTATTTTCTTAATACTAAATAGAATATGAATTGGTTTATTGATAAGAGGTTTTGCATGTTGAATAATATTTAGTCCTAGATGTGGTTTAGCCTAAGAAAGTGTAACTTAGATAGAATTGTGAATCTTTTAGAAGCTTGCTATTAATGTTGATTTGGCATTTTTGGGCATTCCTATTAAGATTTGTGCTTTTTGTAACAAAATTAAAACTATTGAGCATATTTTTATTTATCGTATTTATGCTTTCCAACTTTGTTCATCCTTTTGAGAAATTTTTTGGGGTTGGGATAACAAAGAGGCTTTTAACTAGTTTAAAATTATTTTTGGCTATATTCAAAAGTTTCCTTATATGCTTAATAAGTTTGGGTTGGTTCTTACTAATGATATCTTGTGGCATGTTTGGAAAGCTAGGAATGAAGAGGTTTTCTAGGAAAAAAGAAGGTGCTTTAATAGTTCACAATGTGAGATCATTCTTATGGGTATTCTAATGCAAGTTTCTATGGTTTTAGAGATTCTATTTAAGATAGGTTCTTTATTCTATTGGGAGAAGGCCTTATTTTGGTCTACATGAATGAGGTGAAAAGGGTTTATTTTTGGTCCCATGATAGGAGAAAATTGAATGGGAAGGAGCTTGAAATCCAAAGAGAGTACATTAAAAATCATAACACCAAAAAATTGGATAAAATTTAAAATGTCAATTCTATCAACAATGTCAAGTATGACCTTGTGGTAAAAGAATTGAATCCTATTGATTTAGTTGATCCGTTTATTGGGAGCTTTGAATTTGATGATTATCAATACATCAAAAATAAGAAAAAATGTTGAGAATAGTTTTATCTCTTGAATTGGTTATATTGTAATATGTTTTGATACTTTTGGTAGCTCCTACGACATGCTTTGTGGTTAGTTGATATTAGTTTCAAATTGGTTTAATTTGACTAGTCATTAGTGACTTTTTGACCTCATATTGTACCTATCTTTTGTTAAGAATTGTCAATATATATATATATATATATTTGTATATTTGTGAAAGGTTAGGTAGAGGACAAGGCAAAGACAGGGGATGTTTGAAAATCCTCGTGCTTTGTATTTTATCATAAATATCAATAGTTGGAATTGTTAAATCTTGATCAATGTAAAGAGAAAGAAGAATTATTTAATTAGTGTTGTATAAGTGTATCTTTATTAGTGTGTGATTCAAGGTTCTTTCCTTGTTAAATGAGGCATCATATGTAAATTATAGGGTTGTTTACTTGTGTTGATAGTTATATATGTATGCATGTGTATACATGTATGTATTATTTTTGTTTACAATAAATGTAGTGATAGTTTGAGTCCTTGGCAATTGAATAGAGTGGCTACTAAAGTACCTACAAGTGATGTTTGTCTTTCCCTTTAAGATTGTATGCACTGCTTGTAGCCTTCCTTATGTGTGTGTTATTTTCTTTACTTGCAAAAAAGTTAAAAGTTTGTAGGACAACCTACAACAAACATTACTTCATTTGCTTGGAAAGGTGTAATGGGGTTAATTTCTAGTGCTCCTAGTAAGGTGGCACCATCAATTCAATATCAAAGGATTTTTCTGAACAATAAGCAAACTTAATGTCATGCACACAAGATTAAGATGAATGATAAAGTTGAGAGTGCATATGAAGATAGAGTTATTATGAAGAGGTGGCTAAAGTATTGGTCCCATGGAAGGCACTTCCTAACATATTTCACTAGATGTTAAATTTCTATTTTTTATGAACACTTCACATATGAATAATTTTATTAAAATTTATAACAATATACAAACTTAAAATTTTAAACTTCAATTTTATTTTTTTACATATACTATTTTTTAAATGATAATATAATCACTATTCATAAAATAAATAAATTTTGACCTCATAAACCACCACCTAAAACATTTAAACCACCACCTAAAACATTTAAGATCTGGAAAATGAAACTTCTATTTTCTAAAATAAAACTTCAATTTATTCTGTAACAGATTTTTCCCCGCCAGCTAAAAAATTTAAGATCTCAAAATTGAAACTCCAATTTTCTAAAATAAAATTTCAATTTATTCTGTAAAAGATTTTTCCTGGTCTCATAAAACCACCTGGAGAATTGAATAAAAATATAGCAGTACAATAAATTTCGTGTAAAATCTTAAACTAGTACCTAATCCATAAAGCTCAAAGCCTACAACAAGAAGCAATGGAAAACAAGCTGTAAAGCTTCTCCTGCCGCCACTACTGTTGACAGATTCAGGGAACTGAATTGAATCCGCCAAGAAAAAGGACAGCCAGCAGAGGCAACAATATTTGCCAAGAAGTTGCGCCTACGCCGCTACTGTTACCGCTTTCAGCAGGTCCTAAAATTTTCAAATCCACAAACCAAACGATTATAAACCAGAAGGAAAAACAGAAAATCCTGACTGGTAAAGGCTTTCAATTAAGTCGAACAATCTAGGCTTACCTGAAGGTGTGGTACCTGAAGGCGTGGTAGAAGCCGAAGGCGCAATTGCAGTAACTGTGATTCCACAGACAGATCATGTCATTGAAAAGAAAAACAAAAGAAATAAAAGAAAAAGGACCGTGGCAGGGTAAAATCCACATACCGTTGGAACAAGAAGCAGTTGTGACGTTTGTTTCGCCGCACAGGCGAGGAATATTTAGGACTTGAGTGATATTGATATTCAATTGCTGGACGAGGCTACTGTTGAGGAGGCTACAGAGGCACTGCGCCTGCGTCCTGATAACGGTGACTAAGGGAACGCAGCATGAATCCGGGGGTTTCGTTGTGGCATTCAAATAATTTGCACAGGGCACAAGCGAATTTATGCAGGAACTCGAATTGTCTTGCGCTGCTCCCTTCTTTATCAACATCGTCATCATCAGAACCAGCACGATCTTCCAGTATGGAAAACTGGAGCCACTGATTCTGCTGCTTTTTGTTCTTAGCGCCATCTTTTCTGGTTTCTTTGCTTTGCAGTAGCAATGGAAGGCAAGAGAGGGGAGAATTTAAAGGGGGAACAGAGGTTACCGGTCTAACGAAGCTCTGTAAACGCTCATGGAAAGTGAATGTTTGCAAGGAACGGGTCAAATTTGAACAGAGTATTCAATTGTTCTGGTATTTTCCTCTCCATCCATTTGAGTGGCTTTATTCTTTTCCGAAACTTCTTAGCCGGCCCTTCGATTTTTAAATTGAAATATGTCTGGTTTTTTATTCTGTTCTGTTCCGTCACATGGCCAGGTGTCAGCTGACAGACATTTTTTCTTCGCCAATGAGGTCAACGGTTTTAGGTACAACTAATAAAAAACTGTTTCCTTTTTAATTATTATTTTATATAGTTTAATTTGAAATAATGGTCATTGCCTTTTATAACTTTGGTTCATTGTAAATTGATATTTTAATATTTAAAATCCAAGCATGGTGCTCTGAAATTCAAACGCTTCTAGACGATAGTAGCTGGCCACGTGTACTGCTTATGACGTCAGAGTTGATGTAAGTGTATTGCCAGCATTGGGCCCTCTTCCACATCATAGCCACTGAGAATAGAGACCTTTACCCCTATCTTTTGGGTCCCATTAGTTTCTACGCTTCCACATCCCTTAACTGTCGTCACTAGAAAAATAAAATGTCACTTCAAAAATAAAATTGTTATGGTGTAGTAGGTTTGTTGATAAGCAATATGGATGCGTGTCACTTTTGTTGTGTTGAAAATACTAAATTAAAAAGAAAAGGTGACATAATTCTTACAATTGAATACCTAATATTTTCTGATGTGAGACAATTTTTTAACATTTTTTTGCACTGGAAAGTTTAAGGGAAAAGCTTAGCTACTAATGATATAATCAATTATATTAAACTAATCAAGAAATTGAATAATTTTAAGTGTAACTTTAGGTGGATTTTAAAAATAAAAAATTGTTGAAGATGCTAAGAACCGATTCATTAGAGTATCAGAGTTTCAAGTCTTGTTCAAATGGGTGTCTTAGAATATGTCAACTAAGTTACGTATTTCACTTTGATTCGCCTACATGATTATGACCCTAATCTTCACAAGTACAAATTGAACCTAAAACGCAACTTTGAATGTAAGTTGCGGGACTAAATCGGCAAAAAATGATTAACTAAAATTTGTTTTCCTTGATCTTCTCATCTTTGAATCTAAGTAAGGATTGCCAATGTTTAGAAACACCTTTCAAGAATCCGTTGAATCATGAGGCTCATTTTCTCCTCTATCAAACCCCTTGTAGATTGCCTTTATGACTCTAATTGAAATATCAAAGACAACAAACAATGGTGCCTAAGATGATGTCACAAGAAGACAATATAAAATTAATTCCCTTTGTAAGCTCTTTAACCTAGATGTTTATTTCACATTCCAACATTTCTAGATAAATCCTAAATAGTATTATTATTAATAGATAATGACTAGAAGCAAGAAATTTGGTGGCATTTATTTTGAATTCATATTTAAAATTCAAGTTTTAAATCTATGGCTAAAGAAAACTTGGTCAAGGTCATGCTCATGCTTCTAATCCAAGAATAGATATAGAGATTGAGATAAATGTCTAGGGATGAGTGACAATGAGATCTGGATGTGGTGATGTCATCATTTGAATTTATGCAAGAATGCCACTTGTAGACAAGTCATTGCATGAAGAACACTTTGATCTAAGTGGGCCCAAATAATTTTTACCATGAAAAGTATTAATAAGTGTTATGTAGTCACATTCTCTATTACTATAAGATGTTTGAAAATTAGTTTAGTGAGTTATGTGTTAATAGTTTGGTTAAGGTATATAGTTTAAGTAGACGAAGATATCTTATTTTAAACAAAAGCTATTTACAATACAATAATACATAAAAAGAGTAGGAAAAAAAAAGAAAATAAATGCGAGTTGTTGAAATGTACTTATTTTGCATGGTTATAGTCTATTGGGTTGTCCTTGATTTACATAATAATTAATAATGACTAATAAAACATAAAATATATTATCATAGTGTGTAAATTGGTCAATATTATACTTTAATTTATTTTGCTCTCTTGATTAACAAATTGATAATAATTTTTTTAGAGGGTCTCTCCTTATATGAAAAGAAATATAGATAACCAAAAAATAGATCAAAAATCTTGCATGACCTAAAAGGGTGATAGGTCCATTAAGGAAATAAACAACTAGCATAAACATAATCCAACAAACAAAAATAGAATAACTACAAAGACATATACTAGCATACTTCAATACATGTATCACAAATAAGAGAAGCCAATATAACTAATCACCACAAAAAATATTAAACATCAATTAAAAACTTGAAGCTCTCAAATATGATATAGAAGCACCATGAGACATCAAATTCCACTATTCACCAACCTTATTCATGACACTATCTTTGAAAATCAATACCACCTTTGCTACAATAAGAAACCAAAACTAATCACTATATAAGGAATATAAAAATCCTAAATAATCTCATCACACTTAACATAATGAGAGAATATCATTCACAAACTAATATAACAAGGTGAAACTACTTGTAACCTCTAACACCTCTCCATGACACTAAACAAATAGGTGTTTACCAACTTGATAGAGATCCTAAAGCACACCCATTGCAATTCCAAAATTTCCATACCAAAATTTATAAAGTACAAAGAATTAAAATCCTCCACCAAAATTTCTATACTCACCTTTATTAGACAAAAAGGTATTGAGGATAATATTTTTTGTTTCATGATGTAAGATAACTCCTCCCTTCTTGCATGATTGAACACAACAAGGTCCTCAATACTAGGATTAAGGTGCCATTTACTTTGCAATCTTATGTATATTTTATGTATCTCCAACACTCTTAAAAGGTGTATTTGGATGTCTAGGGTGTAATTGAAGAAATACTTTACAATTTAAATTATTCTATGTGTTTAACATTTGTTGTCATATGCATTCATGAAAGAGGTGGATCATAATGACAGCGGTTATAATTGACTTTGAGATCATTTAAGGTTTTTTTTGTGGTGATTGCAAAAAGTTGGGTCCACTTTTTGGTAAAAAAGTAGAAGTCTTTTTCCTGAAAACCAAAGTTTGTCATAGTTGGGATAAAAATTTAAAACACTTACATATAGAATATTAACACAATGCTAAAATATAAAATGGATTTTATTTCTAGTTTTTAAATATGTAACTTATTCCAATACCCAAATGATAGAGGATGTTTTTGTATAGGATATACAAAAGTAGTTTTTAAAAAATATGCATGCGTACACCCAACATAATTTGACCTAAATGAAGGTAATTTTGTAATTTATTTTGTGGAAAGATGCATATGATGATGAAGCTTGATCAAGATATTTTTGTAATTTTTTAATAAATAATTTTTAAATTAATTTTATACTAGGTCCTAATTTGTAATTTAAAAAACCCCTCATGTACAACTGGCATAATTTGAAGCAAACAAATTGTAACACATTTTTTTTAATATGTAAAGAATGATGGCTAGATTGGTCGAAGATAATTCAAAAATAAAATAAAATCAAAAGTTATTAAAAATAGTAATATATGTCTTTTCAAATTTATTAGTTTCTTTTTTTTTTTAAAGTTAATTAATAAATTAAAAAAACATGTTCAACAATTAAAAAATTACATATTTGAGAACTAGACAAGGTCATCTATAATGAATATTAATTTGACGCAAAATTTTTAAACAAAATTCATTAATTATATTGCTAAAGCTAGTTTTTAATATTGCTATTAACATGTTATTGTACTTCTAGTTCCAAAGCTAAGGGTTAGTTTCTAAACTTCTTCCAAGACTAAAACTAAAAGAAAAATGTATTTCACATTTAAATTTTTATGGAATGCATACTCACTCTAAAGTACATATCCATTCTAAAAAGTAACATGTACATAGTCTTAATAGAAATAGGCACTCATTTTGAAAATGAGTACACATTTTAAAAATAAATGGGTACCCATTTCTATTATATCTATTATCATTCCATTTTTAGTAAAATGTATTATGACTACATCTCTACAATTTTTATTTTATACTTGTATGATTTGATTAATGATTATTTCTATAGTTTTCTTAATGCAGGTGTCTCTTATAGTATCTTAAAAATTCATATCATATTTAGTTCTTAAAGGGATTCAATTATAAGGAGCATTTTCATGTAGAATCAAATATATAAATGATCTTTTTAAAGGAATCAAGAAAATGAATTATTTTTAAAGGAATCAAGTGCATGTGACATATTAAATAAAAGTTCTACATCTACTTGTACTTCATAATTATTAAGGAGGGATCCATAGCAAAGTAAATTAAATGTCATTTATTATCAAGATAGTTTACTAATTATGAAACTAAATAAAATGTCAGAAAAAAATGAAGCTCATGATACCTAAATAGACTAGAGCATATTGAGAGGAGGAAAGATGACAAAGAAATAGGAAATAGAGGATTCAAGAAATAAAGAATATTGAAGCATCCAATTCAATCACTATTAATGAATATAACATTGAAGAGACCAACATGGATGAAGAGAATGCAAAATATGTAAATGTAGAAATGGTGAATGTGGAAGTGTTCAAGAATATGGAAACAGGTGATGATAGAAATGAATTAAACTAAGCCTTCAATTGTATCCAATGATAATTATGTATTAGTCATTTTTAGGAATATGGATTTATTAATGTTGAGATAAATTTTACTATTAAAATTAATACAACAAAAAATGAAAATATAATACTTGTATGAGTGAAAATATATTTTTTTAAAAATTGAAAGAAATGTATTCGATAATATTTGTGGTAAAATATCTTGGAGAAAAATTCTAACTCATACAAATATATTTTGGGTGCTACCACAATAGCGTCTCACTTTTGGGACATCTTGATTTTTGCTTGAAAACACTTATTTTTAGAAAAACTAATGATTTAAGCCTTGAGAGGTTCCATCTAAAGGGTTGTAATTGAAGAGGGTTAGATAAGACCCCCTTAGATCAAATACCCTTGGATAGAACCCCTCTCGTATTAAATCATACCCACAATGAAGTCTCCTTCGCACCTATCAAAATGTTGACAAAAAACACTCTTTCTTTACTTTTTGAGGGATTAAATAAAGTCATTTAGAAATTATAATTTGCAAGATCGTAGCCCTCGAAATGATCTTTCCAACAAGTATAGTTTTGATATATTTTCATTTTATGATGTATTTAATTTTCAATTTGTACTAAACATAGGTTTTCATTGAACATAAAGTTCTTCATTCTATAGAGGTAGAAAAATAGTAAAGCATTGTTAAAAAAATTAAAAAAATATATTTTCCCTAAATATTGATTTCTTCACTTCACAAAAGAAAAAATGGATTTTGATATATATGCAACAAGTTATGTTTGACGACATACACCTGTATCTAAATTATAGTTACAGTGACTTTAAAAATTAATTTAAAAAAATATGTAACAAAAAATATGAAAAATATCATTTCCCTAGATATTGATGTTAAGAATCTATATTTTAAAAAATAGAATTTTATCCTTTCTAGAAAAGAAGTTATGTTGAACAACATAAAAGTTACTTTCTGAAAATGTTGTTTATTGTTTAAAACTAGTTATTAAAGGAGATGTTGAAAGATTCATGATTTATTTTAGATATAAATATATATAGAATCTACACACAAATTGAAAAAAATCACTAGTTCACATCATCTTCAAATTTTTAATAGTTTAGTTGTTATAGGTCTCAGAAGGTGAAGATTTTGTTAAAAATGTTGATATAAATGTCCATCTTGGCCAAAAAGTGAAACATAGTATTGTGATTTCACCCTTCTATAAACAATTTTTTATATAAAAAGTTTAGGATTTCAATGTTAAATTGTAATGCAATTAATCAAAATGATAAAAATGTGAAGATTAATGAAAAATTAGGCATATTTGTAAAATCTAAAAGGAAAGATGAATCAATGAAATAATTTATGTCTATTTTTTTTATTAAGATAAATCAACAAGGGCCCAAACCCATTAAAAACAACCATTAAGGAAAAACAAGTCTCACAAGAGGTGAGCCAACATGAAAGCAAAAGAAAAAGAGACTAGAAACCAAAAACTAGCAACCAATAGAGAGAGAGAGAGAGAGAGAGAGAGTTAGGACCAATAGAAGACCACCAACCTTAGGATACCAATTACTATTCTCCAAGAAGATGGAGGCATTCTTATAGCCGGTCACTCCTTGGTGAGGAATTACAGATTATCCACGAAAGACATGGATTTTGGATTCTTTTTACCAGTATTATCCCTAAAAGAAATCAAAACTTTCTCCATTAACTTACCTTTTTTGTTGGAGCTATTAGGGGGCATCAAAAATTTCCTCCCTAGCTCTCTTTGCATGGTGGTTATGGAGCTCCTATTGAAACATTTGGATAGTAATTTCAATCTTCTTCACAATTTATTTTTTGCACTCAATACTCTCCTAAAAAATAGAGAGAATCTTATCCTAGTTGTAATGGAGTTTAGCAACCTCCTTTCTCAATATTGTGCAATCCTTAGGAGATCTAATAGCATTCTAAATTTCCCCAATCTCTTTTTCCAAATTGGCCCAATTATCAAAATTTTGAGCCATGCCTTTCAATAGCTCCTAGTGATCCACATCCTCCTCCTCACACGACTAGTCCCTAGTCTTCTTCAACAAAATAGAATTCAGATATTGGATTTTATCCTTTTCTATGAGTAATTGGGCCAACAACCACTTAAGGATGTTCTTAATATTAGTGGCTTTGCAAAGTTCATCCCCTTTCTCCCACAAAGAGGAAAAATTCAAATAATGGTTAGGGGTGTCTTAAGGAATAGCCTCTAACTCTTGAGCATGCCTAACTTCATGTTGGGGAGAAGAATGGGAACTGGCAGATAAACTGTGAAGTAGAGGAGAACTAGGAGGAGAGTCCTCAGGAGTGACTTTAGGAGAAGGGGACCAAGAGGAGCCAAAGTTGTCATCTAAAATCAATATTTGGGGAGGTTCCTCAAAGGATACATTTTTCTTATTGGTAGGAGAAGGGGAAGTAGCTACAAAGGCTTTTCCCTTAGAATACTAAGGGGGGTTGAACCTGGTAACTCAGACATGAGGGAGGGGGGTGGAATTGGTAGCTGAAGAGGGAATTTTAGGATTACTAGTCAAGTTAACAAGAACACCCTTATGTGAAAGGAAAAAACAGAGGTGCGGAATCACTTTCCTAACACTAATACAACAGAGGTGAAGTGTAAAATACCAGTTTTAAAGCTTCTTAAAACAACTGAGATAAACACATATAGAGTAAAAGAGATAACAGAAATAAGAAATCACATATAACACCAAATTTATGTGGGAAAACCCTTTTAGGAAAAAACCCACCACACCAAGAGAAGACACTTTGTATTACAGTAAAATAAATTACATACAAAGCTCACAGTCCTCACTCTTTGATAGTTAGCTCACAACAACAAAAAACTTCAATGTTCATACATTCACTGTTACAATACTCTTACAGTATATAATGAATACAATACACTCTTTTGTCTTACTTATCTCTTAATCATCGTCACCCTTCGATTGACATATATCAATTGTAATCGACTGTACAAGTCTTACATCACATTTAACATTCCAACCAATCACAAGTCTTAATGACATAGTGTCCACCCAATCAAGAAATCCAATCTTCTCTGCATCAGGCCACACAAGCATTAAATTCCCTTGCCTTAATCGGATCATGTCACCAGTCGAAACACGTCTTGAATTTACTACTTTCACCGCTCCAGACATCGACCAATCAAGTATTGATTTCTTGCCATGCATTGCCTTCTCATTTTCTCATTGCTTTGACCATGAGTCAAAAAAGCCACCAAAGCTCTAAGCTTCTCTTACCGCACCACCGCCGAGCCCTATGAGACCTCCCGTGGTATGGCAGTTCCACTGCCCAATCGCAAGTCTCTCCTAACACAATCGCGATACCGAAGTAGTGGCTTGTCTTCCAGCCTATCACTTAGCACTGCTTCACCACTGAGCTCAACATGATCTTCCACGATATGGCGGTGCCACTGCTCAACCACGAGGCTAAGCAAAGCCTCCCGCGGTTTGGCGGTAACCGCCTGTGCCGACCATCGAGCTCCACCGTGCTATCGGGCCCCGACCACAAGAACTTTGCGGTAAGGAGGTAACTGTTTGGTTTGACCGCCATGGCTTATCGCACTACTGCGACATGGCCAAAAGGCCATCGCAATAGGGCGGTAAGAATTCTTCGCAGACCACCAACCATTAACCACAACCACCGCAGCTCCATTGAGCGACACCTACGGTAGGCGATAACCGTCATATTGACTGTCGCCCTTCACTGTGCCGCCACGCCATTGCTAAACCATACCCACGGTATGGCGGTGAACCATTGCTTAACTGCCGCCCATCAACCGTGCTATCGCCAGCTTGAGACAAAGACCCTGTGAAATGGCGGTGACAACACCCAACCACGAATAGATCGACAAAGGCCCATGGTAAAGTGGTAAACTACCAGATCGTGCCTGTATGAAAGACTCTCAACGGTAGAGAGGTAAAGGCTTAAAAAGATGATAATTTCGCCATGTCTTTTCAGAGGTCCAAGCCAAAAGTTGAGGCACCTGTTCCCAACAAGCTCCCACTTGACGAAAACTTCATGGCTTCCTCTAAACTTCAAAAAATTACTGACGATCATAGGCCCCAAGGCCCATCGAATTTGTGCACCATCTGAACTTGTCCGTGCTCACTTCCTTTGTTAACGCATCTACAACATTCTTCAAAGTGTCAACCTTTTCTAAACAGATATTTCCATCTTCCACCATATCCCTCACGAAGTGATACTGCACATCAATGTGCTTTGTCCTGGCATGGAAAGTCGGGTTCTTTGCCAAACAAATGGCACTCTGACTGTCACAACAAATTATGATCTTCCCTGCATTGAAACCAATATCAGAGCACAATTGACTCAACCAAACTAATTCTTTGCAAGCGTGTGTTGTTGTCATGTATTCAACCTCTGTAGTGGATAAAGTGACTACAACCTGTCGCTTGCTCATCCAACTGACTACACCACCATTTAGCATAAAAGTGCATCCATTGGTAGATCTTCTACTGTCAACGTCCCTTGCCCAATCATAATCAACATATCCATGAATGTTGAGTGTTCTCTGTGATGCAACCAAATTTCCATGGTAACACAGAGCATATTTCAAAGTCCCCTTCAAATATCTGAACACTCTCTTCACAACATCCCAACGTGGTCTTCCTGGATTTTCCATAAAACGGCTGAGAACTCCCACTGTTTGGGCAATGTCTGGTCTTGTATAGACCATTGCTTACATTAAACTGCCAACAACACTTGCATAAGGTTCCCTGGTCATGTCCTCCATTTCATTAGCACACTTTGGACAATCTTCAACAAATAGTTGTGTTCCCTGCATAACTGGAACAACTAGCTGCTTGCAATCATCCATACCAAATCTTTCCAGAACTGTATTGACATATTTACTGTGACTTACCTAGAGATTTCTTCCCGTTCTATTCCTAGTTATCTCCATCCCAAGAATATACCTAGCTACACCCAGATATTTCATTTCAAACTTTGCAGACAACTGATATTTAAGATCAGAAATCATAGACTTACTATTTCCTATGAATAAGATATCATCCATGTATAGGGTAATAATAAGCACACGATCATTTTCAGATTTATAGTAAACACAATGATCAGATTTTGATATCACAAATCCCATAGACAACACAAAAGTGTCAAATTTCTGGCACCACATTCTAGGAGATTGCTTCAAACCATACAAATATTTCTTTAATTTACAGACCAGACTTTGTTTACCTTTTTCAACGAAATGCTCAGGCTAGGACATATAAATTTCTTCTTCCATCTCTCTATGGAGAAACGATGTCTTCACATCCATCTACTCAATCTCTAAGTCATATGCAACTGCCAATGACAACAAAAATCTGATAGATGTCAGCTTTGCTACAGGGGAGAAAATTTCTCCATAATCAATTCCCTCTATCTGGGAAAATCCCTTTGCAACCAACCTTGCCTTATACTTTTCTACACTGCCATCTAGACCAATCTTCTTATTGAATACCCATTTACAACCAATAGGTTTTCGCCCTTCAGGCAAAGGTACCAAATCCCAGGTGTCATTTTTCTTCAATGATTCCATTTCTTCATTCATGGCTTCCAACCAAGAATTTGAATCAAACATGCTAATTGCTTCTTTTACAGTCCTAGGCTCATCAGTGCTAGTAATCAAAGCATAGGCACAGTTCGAATCTAACATAGAGAAACCATACCTATCAGGTTGTCGTTTTTTGCATGTAGACATTCTTACTAGCTGAGGTTGTGGTTCTTCATCTTCAGAACTTTTAGAGCTACTTGAACTCTCATCAGTTTTAGGTACACCATGTAGTTCTTCTTTTTGTGGAGTTTGAGGAATCTGAACTACATCATTCTTCTTTTCTCTTTTATCTGTCTCTAGCTATGGATAAGCTATTGAAGTTTGTAGCTCATGAAATATTACACTACTATACAAAACCTTCTCAGTATCAAGATTCCAAAGCTTGTATCCCTTCACACCAACACCATAGCCGATGAAGATACATTTAATAGCCTTGTTCTCCAACTTTGATCTTTTCCCATTGGGCACATATACATATGCCTCACAGCCAAAGACATGAATATGTCTAAGAGAGGGCTTCTTACCAAACCATGCTTCCAAAGGTGTCTTCTCAACAAGAGCAGAACAAGGTGTATGATTTACCAGGTAACATGTTGTAGCCACAGCCTCAACCCATAACTTCTGCTCCAGACCAGCACTACTCAACATACTTCTCACTCTCTCCATTAACATTCTATTCAACCTTTCAGCAACTCCATTCTGTTGTGGAGTGTAAGGTGTAGTTTTATGCCTTTTAATTCCATGGTCTATGCAGTACCTTTCAAATTCTGTAGAACAAAACTCACCACCATTATCCGTCCTCCGTACTCAAGCATTTAATTTTATTTTCAGTCTAATTCTCTATCAAAGTTTTAAATTCTTTAAACCAACTAAACACTTCTGATTTACTCTTAAGAAAGTATCTAAATGTCCTTCTCGAATAGTCATCAATAAAATAAACATAATATGTAGACTTCGACAACGAAGGAACATTAACTAGACCAAACACATCAGAATGCACATAGTCTAGTACACCAGAAGATTTATGAGGATTAAAATAAAATGAAACACGATGTTGCTTTCCATAAATACAGTGTTCGCAAAAATCGAACTCAAGGTTACAATCATCAAGTCCTTCAACGAGATTTTTATTTTTCAAGGATTTTAAACCTTTCTCACCTATGTGACCGAGCCTATGATGCCACAACATGGTCTTCTCTACTGGGAGTTTCACCTCCAAAGCATTTGCAGCCAAAGAAGCATCTTCATCTTCCTCTACAGGGATAGCTTTGCTTGAATTTATAGAGGTGTTGTTGCATTGATTAGGACATGCATCCAACTTGTACAGAGTGCTAGTAAATACACCCTTAGCCAACACCATTGCACCTCTAGCCATCTTACATCCTTTACTCGAGAAAGAAACTTCTACACCAACATCATTCAGCTTACTGACATAAAGTAAGTTACGAGCTAGACCTGGTATGTGTAGTACGCCACCAATCCCTTTGATTCTACCATCAAGGAACTTTATTTTGACTCTTCCATGGCCAACTATCTCTAATTTTGAATCACTCGCCAGGTACACCTTTCCACCATCATACTTTTCGTACTTAGTGAACCATTCTCTATGAGACGTCATATGAAAGGATCCACCCCAGTCAACCAGCCAAACATCATCTGATGCTTGAATCGCCAATGCTGCAATGAAGGCATCTGCATCACTTTGAGAAGAGTCATTATCTAAAGCATTACTCTTCTTCTTATTCTCCTTACAATCCTTTCGGATATGACCAGATGGCCCACAGTTTCAACATTTCACCTTGGAATTTTTACTAGGAGACTTTGATCTCCCTACAGATTTATATTTGGACTTATTGTCCTTCTTCTTGCCTTTCTCCTTCGATATACCTCGAACAACAAGGGCCTCTTTGGCCATCTCTGAAGACTTCCTCCGCATCTCTTCAGATAGTAGTGAGGAAACAACATCTTCCATTTTGAAAGTAGTGTTCGTACTTCCAATAGCCATTATAAGATGATCCCAAGTGTCAGGTAACAAACATAACAGGAGCATGCAATGATCCTCCTCCTCAATCTTTACACCCATAGACGCCAACTAAGCAACACTCATATTAAATGAGTTCAGATGGTCTACAATAGATGCACCTTCTTTCATCTTCAAGGAGTACAACTTCTTCCTCAGGAATAACTTATTTACTAGAGACTTTCCTTGATAAATATCACTAAGTTTCTTCCCTAATGAAGCTGAAAACTTCTCCTCATGGATGTTCAGGAGTAGAGAATCGGCCAGACTAAGTCTAATCATACCTCTCACTTTTCTATCTGCAAGGTCCCAATCTTCTTGCTTCATACTTTGTGGCATAGTTCCAAACACAACAACCCAAAGGTCTATATCCACAAGAAAGTCTTCCATTTTGAGTTTCCATTACTCAAAGTTGCCACCATTGAATTTTTCAATCTCTACTCTACATGATGTACTCGCCATCTCAAATAGAACTAAGTTCTAACTTTACAATACTCCCACTAGAACAGTATTAGCACAAAAAACCAACCTTACTAACAAGGATAACATAATTGGCCAAGCCCTGATACCACTTGAAAGAAAAACAAAGGTTCAAAATCGCTTTCCTAACGCTAATACAATAGAGGTGAAGTGTAAAATACTAGTTTTAAAGCTTCTTAAAACAACTGAGATAAACACATATAGAGTAAAAGAGATAACAAAAATAAGCAATCACAAATAACACAAGATTTATGTGGGAAAACCCTTTCGGGAAAAAAACCACCACACCAAGAGAAGACACTTTGTATTACAGTAAAATAAATTACATACAAATCTCATAGTCCTCACAGTTACCTCACAATAGTAGCAGACTTCAGTATTCATACATTCACTGTTATAATACTCTTACAGTATATAATGAATACAATACATTCTTTTGTCTTACTTATCTCTTAATCACTGTCACCCTTCAATTGGCATATATCAATTTTAATCAACTGTACAAGTCTTACATCACATTTAACATTCCAACCAATCACAATTCTTAATGATGCAACGTCCACCCAATTAAGCAATCTGATCTTTTGACTGATCTTCTCTGCATCGATCCACCCAGGCATTAAATTCCCTTGCCTTAATTGGATCCTATCACCAATTGAAACATGTATTACATTTACTACTTTCAATGCTCCAGAGATCGACCAATCAAGTATTGATTTCTTTCCACGAGTCGCCTTCTCATTCGCTCATCACTTTGACCATGAGTCAAAATAGCCACCCAAGCTCTGAGCTTCTCTTATCGTGCCACCACCGAGCCCTGTGAGACCTCCCATGGTATGGCGGTTCCACTACCCAATCGTAGGTCTCTCGTAACATAGTTGCGGTACTAAGGTAGTGGCTTGTCTGCTAACCTACCCTTTAGCATCGCTTCACTGCTGAGCTCAACACGATCTTCCATGGTATGGTGGTGCCACTACTCAACCGCGAGGCTAAGAAAACCCTCCCATGGTTTGGTAGTAACCGCTTGTGATGACCGTCGAGCTCTATCATACTATAAGGCTCCAACCACAAGACCTCCGCAACAAGGAGGTAACCATTTGCTTTGACCGCCACAACTTACCGCACCACTATGACATGGCAAAAAGGCCGTCACGGTAGGCGGTAAGCATTCTTCGTAGATTGCCAATCATTAATTGCAGTCACCATGGCTCCACCAAGTGACACCTATGTTAAGGGGGTAATCGACATACTGACTGCCGCCCTTCACTACATCGTCGTACCATCACCGAACCATACCTGCGGTATGGCGATGAACCATTGCTTAATTGTTGCCCGTCAACTACGCTACTGCCAGCCTAAGATGGAGACCCCGCGGTATGGCGGTGACACCGCCCAACCTCAGATAGAATGATAGAGGCCCACGGTAAATTAGTAAATTGCTAGATTGCGCCTCTATGAAAGACTCTCATCAGTAGAGAGGTAAAGGCTTAGAAAGATGATAATTTCGTCGTCTTTTCTAAGGTCCAAGCCAGAAGTTGAGGCACCTGTTCCCAACATTATGAACAAGGGAGGGGTTAACAACTTGAGGGAGGGAATATATGGCAAGACAGAGATTCAAATTATACCAATAGAGCTTGTAGATTAATCCCTATTGAAGACGTAGGGGTTTTCCTTTATCTTGCACAACTTTGACAAATTGTTCCAATGAGGAGTGGATCTAAAAGGAAAATTTATTTTCAAGCTATGGTGGAAGTGATTTAGAATAGGAAACAAATGAGCATGAAATATTTCAAAATGACCATTGAGGGTAATATACCTCATCAACACCTCGATAATCTTCTTCCAGACCCTAAGCATGTCCTCTCTATTATATCAATTTTGTAGCCTATTGACTTTCTCCCCTTTCTTTAAGAAATTTTCTATATCCTTTTGATAGTTCCCTTTAGATTTTTTGGGAATGCTATCTCGCTCAAGATGGAGGCTTGTAGCCGCTGAAATTAACTTAATTGACACAAGGAAAAAAAGGCCTTGAACCTTAACAAGGCCCCCCTTTCAAGAATTCACAAACTCTATTGAAAGGTTAGGGTTGTGGCCCTTTAAGGACTCAATGTACGAGGTGAGCTTACTATTTTGGAGGATAGGTCAAATCTTCAAATAATTCCTCAGAGATTCAAAAAATTTGTCTCTTCTTGAACAAGTTTCCAATCCATAGTGATCGACATGGAAGCAAAAGAATAGGCCAAATATTCAAGGACTCAATGTACGAGGTGGGTTTACCATTTTGGAGGATAGGTCAAATCTTTAGATAATTCCTCAAAGAGTGAAAGTTGTTGGCTCTTCTTGAACAAGTTCCCCACCCATAGCATGTTGGAAAAACAAGAATAGACAACTGAGAGGGGGGGTGAATCAGTTGTCACAAAATTTAATACTTATTCAACCTTATTAACCTTTAATCTCAGATCAGATAATTAATAGTGAAAGCATGAATCAACAACACATTAGAAACACATGAACACCAAGATTTTATACGTGGAAACCCTGTTAGGGGAAAAACCATGGTGGATGTTAGCCCACAAGATTATACCCTGTTAGAAGTATAATAAAAAATGAATAAGGAATGCACATGCATTCAAACACACTGTCTAGAGCTCATTGCTCAAAAGGGAAGGCTTACTGCCTTACATAAAATAATTAGATTAAAACCATCTAAAGAATATGAACTGATAAATTAGCTTTTGCAAAAGCCTGATCACAGTTCCAGCTAAGCACAAAAACCCTTCTTAATACTTTGCTCAATCTTCTTCACACTCTGCTCTGCAATTGAATGATCAAATATTTATTCACACATTCTGCATTCACACTTCTCATAAATTCATTGAGCACACCTCACACACTTCAAAATGAAGAAACAATCGCTCTTATATATCCGCTACATGGAATTACATTAACAACTTTATCAACCAAAGATAAAAGAATAAATTACAAACTTTTGGCACAATTCATGAACAAATCCCAATGCACACCAACTGTAGTCAGTCACAATGTAATGAGGTCCTAAATAAACTTCCTCAAACATGACAAACATAAATATATTAAATCATAAGGATCTACAACACGCTACAACCACAATGTTGGCCAAGAACATGAAAACGTGAACACACAAAGGAAAAATATTTGATCACGATCACACCAATCAACGCGGATGTAAAACAATGATAGAGTACAATCTAGAACCATCATTGAACATTAGAAGATCATACGCAACAACTTAATTTACCAGAATTGCATTCTCTTTTTCCAGAATTACCTGCTATAGTAACAAAATAACTGTAGGAAGTCAGAAACTCATAACTCACTCCAATCTTGATGTACACCTCTTAAAATTCTGGAGAACATACTAGATAGGCTCAACAAAAAACCCTTTAATGCACGAATTCTGGTTAACAACTTATAGAAATTTGCACTACTCTGATATTCACAGCTTCACAGATTGACTGCAACATATTTATTTTAATTTTCTCAATATCCTTGACATATACAACCTTTAGAATCATCAATGCTAATAGTGTTGACATCAATGGAAACCACATATTAGCAACACAACCACAACATCCAACAATTTCCCCCTTTGTAATTGATGACAACACATGATCTGAAAAATACCATCAACACAACTAACTCTTTACACGTTGCTCTTCTCCTCCTTACTTTAGACTCTTCCATCTTCTCCCTCTTAGTGCTTATTGCTCTTCTCCCCCTTTCTTCTACAAAGGTTTTTTACATTAATCTTCTCTCCCATTGACATCAATGGCAAAGGTACACAAGCTTTGAACCACATATTTGAATCATCTGACCACTCCCCCTGAGTAGCAACCACCACAACATCAATCTGAAACAAGATATGACAATGAGTGCACGGATTGATGAAAATACTTGCATCTTAGTTCAGATTAGGAGGGGAAATCACCCCTAACTTGCCTCTGAGGTACTCAAAATTATCCTTAGTCAATGGTTTAGTGAATATATCTATAATTTGTTCCTTAGTGGGAACATACTCTAGTCTAATTTCTTTATCACTCATTTTGTCTCTCAAAAAGTGATACTTGATAGATATATGTTTTGTCTATGAATGTAGCATCATATTCTTGGAAATGTTAATGGCACTTGAGTTATCAAAAAATATAGCAATAGGCTCATCATACTCAATTTTGATATCTCTTAGCATCTATTTCATCCATATTAATTGAGTGCAATTATTTGTAGCAACAATATATTCTGCCTCAGCAGTAGATAAGGAAATGGAATTCTACTTTTTACTTAACCAAGACACCAACTACTTCCCCAAAAAGAATGCACCACCACTAGTACTTTTCCTGTCATCCACATCTCCTACTGACTCTGCATTTGTAAAGGCATTTAGAGTTAGATCATCATCCTTAGGATACCATAGACCAAAATCAACTATCCCTTTCAAGTATTTGAAAATTCTCTTTATTGCAGTCACATGTGATTCCTTCAAATCAGCTTGATATCTATCAACCATTCATACAACATTCATAATATCTGGTCTGGTCTAAGTCAAATAGAGCAATCCACCAATCATTGACCTGTACCTTGTTTGATTAGCCTTAGAAGAATCATCATTTTGTGTTAACTTACATCTGGTTATCATGGGTGTAACTATAGGTTTTGATTCTTCCATGCCAAACGTTTTTAGTAACTCTCCTACATATTTGGACTGAGATATAAAGATTCCATCATCTGGCTGAGTGATTTGTAATCCTAGAAAGAATTTCAGCTCTCCAATCATAGACATTTCAAAATTTCTTTTCATTTCATCAAAAAAATTCATACATAAGTCGTCATCACCTTCAAAAATGATGTCATCAACAAAGACTTCAATAATCAACTCTTTATCCCGATCCATCTTGAAATACAAATTATTGTCATCAGTACCTTTATTGAATCCAAGCTTCAACAAGTATTTATCTAGTCTAGCATACCAGGATCTGGGGGCTTATTTGAGTGCATACAGTGCTTTCTTCAATTGAAAAACCATTTCTTTTTCATCAGTCAATTGAAATCCATCTGGTTGCTCAACATAAACTTCTTCTTCTAATTCAACATTCAAAAATGCCGACTTCACATCCATTTGATAAAATTTGTAATTCTTGAAAGTAGCATAATCAAGAAACAACCTTACAACTTTAATCCTAGCAACAAGGGCAAAGGTTTCTTCAAAATCAATACCTTTCATCTGTGAGTACTCTTTACATACTAGTCTTTCTTTATTTCTAACCACTTCACCTTGTTCATTCAACTTATTCCGAAAGACCAATTTGGTTCCAATCACATTTTTATCCTGAGGTCTGGGAACAAGAATCCATGTATCATTTTTCTCTATCTGCATCAGTTCTTCCTTCATTGCTTCCATCCAATATTCTTCTTTACATGCTTCATTGACATTGCTAGGCCCAGTCTTGGAAATCAAGCAATACTCTTCTGCAATTTTTCTTTTAGTCTACACACCTTTGTTCTTATCTCCTATAATCTGATTTTCAGAATGATTTAGCTTTACATACCTTGGTACTTTGGGATTCTCTCTAACTTATCGTTCTTCTACACTTCCACTAGCTTCTCCTTCATGATTCTCTTGATTTACCGAAACAATTTGAACTTGATTCTATGTTTGCACATTCTTTCCATTATCAATACTATCATGTTGGTCATCTGAGTCATATCCATAATATCTGCATCATCTAATAGTGTCTTCATCAACTCTAACAATTGCACTTTCAACCATTTTCTTCAATCTTCTATTATAGCACCGGTAGGCTTTTCCCTTAGTAGAGTAACCCAAAAAGATTCCTTCATCACTTCTAGCATCAAACTTGCCAATATCTTCATCTCTCTTGATATAACAACTACTTCCAATGTTTTTGAAGTATTTAACAGTAGGCTTATAACCAAACCACAACTCAAAAGAGTCTTACCAGAATTACCATTAACATTTACCCGGTTGATAGTATATACAACAGTGCTTACAACTTCTCTCCAATAGATATGAGGAACATTACCTTCCAACATCGTAGTTCTCACAACATCTAGAATTGTTTTTTTCTTTCTCTCAACAACTCCGTTCTGTTGAGGGGTCCGAGGAGCAGATAACTATCTTTTGATTCCATGCTCTTCACTTAATGAATTGAACTCTCAGGAAGTGAATTCACCACCTTTGTCTGACCTTAAGCATTTAACCTTCAATCCTATCTCATTTTCTACCATAGCTTTGAAAATTTTGAACTTTTCTAATGCTTCATGTTTTTCTCTCAAGAAAGCAACCCATATCATGCTAGAGTAATCATAAATAAGCAACTTAAAGTACCTTTCTCCTTGTAGACTTATGATTTTGGAGGGACCACATAGATCAGTATGTACCAGCTCTAGTATACCATTAGAATGATGTTGTTTGCTCCAAAAATAAATTCTTGGACCTGCTTTCCCATTTGACATTCCTTGCATATAGTGTTAGTAGGCCTCATTAACTTAGCTAGATCTCTGACTGCTTATGTGGAGATTACTTTGATAATGTTATCAAAATTCACATGACACAACCTCCTATGCCATAACCAGCTTACATCAACTTGAGCAATTAAACAAATTTAACTAGCAACACTTATATGAAAAATATTACCTCTTGTCTTTGTACCTGAAGCAATTACATTTCCAGAACTTCCCAATATCCTGCACTTACCATCTTTGAGTTGAAGATTGTATCCCTTGTCTACAATCTGTCTAAAACTCAACAATTTATGCTTCAATCCTTCAACATAAATAACATCATCAGTATTATATTTTCCACCAAGAGAAATAGTTCCTTTGCCACAAATCACACCAACATTGCTATCTCCAAATCTTACAACACCACCGTCATATTTTTCCAAGCTTAGAAACTTGCTTTTGTCACCAGACATATGATGTGAGAATCCACTATCAATCACCCACTCATCCTTTTCATCAATTTTGGTTGCAAGAGCTTTCTCAATATTCTTATCACTGGCAGATTCAGTGGACACCGTACCATTTTCCTTGATAGTAATGAATACCCATCCATCTTGATTTCTAGTTTCTTTATCAAATTCATCATTAGTAACACCTTCTTCAGCATAATAACATTTCTTTTGAAATCTAGACTTGTCAGGTTTGTAATTAGAAACTCTTTCAGGACACCTTGATGCAAAATGACCTATTTTACTGCAAGAGAAACATTTAATAGGCAACTTTCCTTTATACTTACCTTGTCCTCTGGCTTCTCTTTTCACAATCAATGGTTCCTACTCTTCTAGATCTCTTTCTTCATCTTCAATTTGTTTCATCTCATCTTCATAATTGAATGTCTTTCTATAACTTTCTCCTGGATCATATCTATGTTGGCTTTTTCTGGATACAGTAGCTTTAAATGCAAATTATGTTCTAGGAGTAGACTCACCAAATTCACTCAACTCAAAGGTAGCTAGTTTACCAATCAACATATCTCTTGTCACATTTGTAACTATCCTGAGTTCTTCAATAGCATGAGCTTTCATTTTGTAAGAAGTAGGCAATGATTTGAAAAATTTAGCCATAATTTCTTCTTCATCCATTGTTCCACCAGCACATCTAATACCGATCACTAGTTCATTTACTTTTTGCATGAAAGAAATGATGTTTTCATCTTCAATCATTTTCAAGTTTTCCCACTTACCTTTCAGACTCTGTAGCTTAGCAACTTTCACTTGTGCATTTCGTTCATGTACAATGTTTCCAACTTCTTCTTGATCTTATATTTTGTCTTCAAACCTATCACATTTCTCATCTCTAAATCTATCAAAGCACTTAATAAGGCTTCTATAGCCCTGGTATTTGTTTTAGCTTCTTTGATTTCATCAAGAGTAGAGGGACCATTCTGAGGAATATTATATATGTTCTTTGTAATCTTCCAGAAGGGATCACCAATGCACTTCAAATGACACCCCATTCTGACCTTCTGCAGAGAGTAGTTTGTTCCATCGAATTTGAGACTATCCTTCTTGTATGATGCCATCTCAAATTACCTCAAGCTATTAAACTTCTTCAGATGAACCTTCTTTGATACCAATTGTTGGCAAAACAAGAATAGACAACTGAGGGGGGGGGGGGGGTGAATCAGTTGTCACATAATTTAATACTTATTCAACTGTATTAACCTTTAATCTCATATCAAATAATTAACAGTGAAAGCATGAATCAACAACACATCTGAAACACATGAACACCAAGATTTTATACGTGGAAACCCTCTTAGGTTAAAAACCATGGTGGATGTTAGTCCAAAAGATTATACCCTGTTAGAAGTATAATGAAAAATGAATAAGGAATGCACATGCATTCAGGCACACTACCTAGAGCTCAGTGCTCAAAAGGGAAGGCTCACTGCCTTACATAAAACAATCAGATTAAAACTATCTGAAGAATATGAATTGATAAATTAGCTTTTGTAAAAGCCTTATCATAGTTTCGGTTAAGCACATAAACCCTTCTTCATACTTCGCTCAATCTTCTTCACACTTTTCTTTGCAATCAAATGATCTAATATTTATTCACACTTCTCATACATTCATTGAGAATACCTCACACACTTCAAAATGAAGAAATAATCACTCTTATATATCCGCTACATGGAATTACATTAACAACTCTGTCGGCCAAAGATAAAAGAATAAATTACAAATTGTCGGCCCAATTCATGAACAAATCTCAATGCACACCAACTGTAGTTAGTCACAACATAACGAGGTCCTAAATAAACTTCCTCGAACATGCCAAACATAAAAAGAGTAATCCACAAGGATCCACAACACGTTACAACCCCCATGTCGGCCAAGAACATGAAAACTCAAACACACAAAGGAAGAATCTTTGATCACGATCACACCAATCAATGCAGATGTACAACAATGATAGAGTACAATCTAGAACCATCACTGAACATCACAAGATCATACACAACTTAATTTACTAGAATTGCATTCTCTTTTTCCAGAATCACCTGCTACAGTAACATAAAAACTGTAGGAACTCAGAAACTCATAACTCGCTCCAATCTTGATGCACACCTCTGAAACTTCTAGAGAACATACTAGATAGGCTCAGCAACAAACCCTTTAATGCACAACTTATGGTTACCAACTTATAGAACTTTCCACTACTCTGATCTTCACAACATCATAGACTTCCTATAACATATTTGTTTTAATTTTCTCAATATCCTCAACATATACAGCCTTTAAAATCATCAATGCTAATAGTGTTGACATCAATGACAACCACATATCAGCAACACAACCACAACATTCAACATAGAGATCGACATGGAAGTAAAAGAATAGTAATTGAAAACCAATCAAAAGTGACTCCAAAAACTTTTAGCATACAAAGAAGAGGCAAGGTGATCATGAATCTTGATAAAATGAGCCAAAAGTGGAAAGAAATAATTACTTTTCATATAACTAGCATGATATGTGAAATCATTACAATATTGAAAGAGATACAAATCAATATTTGACATGGTGTATGATATGAGGGCCAACTTCATTAATGATAGAGTTTCTCATGTGTTCTAGGATCAAATGTAACTCATCCTTAAGTTTAATATTTTTAACAAAGACCCCTAAATTAGCTATCTCAACTACAAAGGAATTCCCTCCTCGGTAAAAATTCATGAGTTTCCCTTATCCTTTACTTATCATGTTTAAGCAAGCAACTTCAATGAGATCACAAAGAGACTAGCTTGGGGAGGCTTCCCCATTCAACATCATGATGGTATTCCAAGATTCCCCTTCAATGAAAAATTAATAATTCCTCTTTGATTAACCAATTAAATTTCATGAAAAGTGACATCTACCTCAACAAAATTAGAAGATTGGATACCCAAATTAACTGCATAAGCAAAAATCATCATGCCCCTATGATCCCTTAGGATGCCACTCCCTCTCACCCAACTTGAGTTTCCTTTATCAAAGCCATAAAAGTTAATTTTAAACCAACGAGGGTCAGGGGGTCCAAAAGATATTGTTACGAACAATAGGAATTTTTATTAAGGATTTCAATTATATCCTAGGACATAACAACATTAATTTCCAAAGTGGAGGGGTTTCTTTTAGGATTGATGGACACATCCTTTAAATTTTCATTGATGTTTTAGATGGTAAGATTTGTGAGTACCTTCCAAGGTAACTTTTTATCCTTGAAAAATTTATTATTGTATTCTTTCTAGAGAGCCAAACTCATTAGAAGGAAGGCCTGCCACCACAACTCAATGAGAAGGGGATGAGTGAAAGGGGGTTCCAACAATAAAATCTATTGTTTGTTCTCTTCTGACAAACCTAGTTGAGAAGGAATCTTGATCATTTTTTTTGGAAAACTCTCCAGGAGTAAACACAATGAAAAAGGAGGTGATCAATAGTTTCCTCTTCCTATTTGCAAAGGAAACACCTATTAACTAATTGGATTCCTTTCTTTTGAAGATTGCCAAGAGTGATCATTTTCCTATTGAAAACCATCCACCAGAATATTCTAACTTTTGGAATAGTTTTATTCTTCCATATCTTCATCTAATAGAAATTAGAGGCCCATTTAGGGAATAAAAGATTATATCCAAATTTGACTGTGTAATTACCATCTTCAAAATCAACCCAAACAAGAGAGTCAGAGAATTAATTCTGTAGAACCTTTGGTTAGCAATAATTCTTAGAAGCTCATCAAAAGTCAAATGGAACAGGGGATCATATCAATTGGGATATATTCTCCAAGAAGAAGGGTCAGAAAAGGGGTCCTAGTAGTCTTTGACCTTATGTTTATTATTGCTAATGCTATGGATTCTATTGAAAAAATAGTTGGCGTAAATATAAGAATGCAACATGACATGTAAAAACAACTACTTTAGTTAATAAATTAGTTTTGAAAAAATGGTTAGACAAGTGAATTTTAAAATGTAAATGCTAAAACATTGAGAAGAGTGGTAAAGACGAGTAAGTATTGAATATGATCCAATTAATCAATGTTAGGCTTTTATTGCTATACTCCTAAGGTCCAACAAGAAATCAAATAATGAAGTCATCTTTAATTGAAAATAATGACTTTATAATACAAGGGTATTGTCTCATGCTAGAGATGTTTTGAAATTAAGAGTAGGGTAAACAAATTGTAATCCTCATCCAAAACATTTATTAGATGACTCAAACATAATTATATAATTTCTTCAAGATGATTCAATTTTAGAAATTTTTATCATAATTCAAAGATCATTTAAGAAATATAAACTTTGGTATATAAAAATTCATAAACAATGAATATCTTGTTTTTGCAAAGCTCATGTGAAACTCCATTATTATTATGATATTCTTTGGAATGCATTTTACATACTAACCAAATTATGTAAGACTGTGGTATTAATATGCCACCTAAAATAATTAAGCAGTTTATAACAAGATTATTTTATGAAATACGTGATGGAAATTTATTTTATTTAAGAGTGTATTTTTAGTCAATATAATAAATTGGGTAACCTTTTTTTTTTGGGGAATGCATGCATTCAAGTAGCTCACATTATTTTGGATAACGATTAGTGGATGTGAAGAGGTTTAGCAATGCTCAATATCCATTAAAGGATGAAAAAAATGAAAAGTTTTGCGAATTAGTCATAGAACAAAGTAGTGTGCATGCATTCATCATAGAATAGAAAAGATTATGTATAAATATGTGAAACACTCTCAGTATGCTCAATGAATTGATGAACAATTTCACATATATGTGAAAATAAATTTTCAATCGAAACTATACTTATAGTGGTTGAATTTGTAGAAAACTATATTCTTGCTCCACAAGAAGAGATTTAATCTCAATATTATAATTTAGTACTATAAAAGTGACCAATTTTTTTTATATTGTATACATGAATGCTTATGATAGTACATAAGATGATGATTTTTTTGGAGTACTGTTTCTACCTGATTGATAATCGGTTACATTCATTAGAGTTTGTGTTGTATCATTTCAAAGTATTTTATGAATATTTAAAAGAAAGAAATACAAATGGTATAACATTAGATATGGTTAGGAAGTTCTATAGGAAAATTAAAAAATCTTAAAATATTTTACTGGCTAGGTAGGGCCTATAAAGAAAATAATATTTAACCTATGTAAAGTTTCTTTAAAATTGGGTGTAAAGTTTCTTTAAAATTAGGCATGGTAAAGGAGAAGATGATGGAGCTAGAGCATGTGTGAAAATAACTCTTGTTGGGAAGCAACGTTATTTTTTGGATGTAACAATGTTTAAAGATGCATGTATAATTATGGATTCGTGCAATATAAATTGTCTACATGATCAAGTGAAAAAATATTATTCCTTGATATTATTGTGAGACAGTTAGTGGATCAAAATAATTATGCAGGAGAATTTGTGTCCAAAAGAAATTTTGCATCAACCAAAAATATTTTAGGTTTTATTTTAGTCTTGGTTCAATTTTGGGTTGTGTTTTAGTTGGTTTTTTCTAGTCTTATTTTGAGGGATTTTTAGGATCAATGTAGCTAAGTGAGGACTTCATCTTGCATAAGGTTGAAATGGGTATCTCCATATTCATTTTGTGATAATTGGGGAAAAATTGACTAAGGTATGGAAAATTAAAGGTTTACCTTGTATTAGGAACAAGTCAAAGGAACAACTAGTTCTGAGAACCCTAGGAACTGTTGATGAGTTTCACTTCCTACTTTGAGCTTCAACATGTTCTAGGTTCTACTAAAAGCTTTGATGAAGGAAACATATTCCTATTTATATTAGAACTTTGGATCAACATGAAGTAAGAGGAGTTATTATGGAGTTTATAATGCCTTGGGAACCTCCAACATAGTGGTGAGTTGGACTGGTTCCCATCCAAAAGGGAACCCCTAGCAAGACAAAGTGAAGAAATATTACTTTTTTATTTTTTATTTTTCTCATTTTTCTCATTTTTTTAAAAATTTTGGTTGGGAATACTATACAAACTAAGCATAGAATAATTTAAGATGAGTGATCTTCAGAGGCTCATCTAATTTGTGTCCAACTAGTATGCACTTGGGCCATATTTGGTGACAATAATGTAAGGACATTGCTAATCAAGCTCAAATTTTTATTTTACATCACAATCTTGTGGATTTTTCTATTTTTCTATTTTAGGACCAAATCACCAATTTCAAATTCTTGATGTTTGATCTTATTTTAGATTCTACAAAGACAATTATAGTAAGCTTGTAGGTGATTTCATACAGGCTTCACTCATCAAGGAGTTCTAACTCTTGTAATCATCGAAGATTGTAATCTTCATCATCAATAAGGTTATGCAAGGATATGTGCAATGATGGTAATTCATCCTCGATTGGCAAGATTTCTTCAAATCCAAAAACTAGGGAGTATGAAGTGGAACTAGTGGGAGTATAGATACTAGTGTGATAAGCCCATAAAGAAGGATGCAATTGGAGATTCCAATCACAACCAACTTCATTAACAATTTTCTTAATTATTTTGAGAAAGGTATTATTATTTCTCTCAACTTGACCATTAGTTGTGGGTATATGGTGTGGACCAATGATGTCGGATATGGAATTTTTCACAAAGAGTGCAAACAACTTGGTTTTTGAAAGATTTTCCATTATCTATGATGTCTCTAGGAATTCCATAGCGCCAAATGATGTGATGAAGTATGATTTTAGCTATGTGTTTTTTGGTTGTATATGTAAGGGGGCTGGATTCAACCCATTTAGTAAAATATTCAATAGCTCTGATAATGAATTTATGGTCATGTTAGAAGATGAAGGATAAATCTTACCAATGATAATAAGTCCCCATTCAGAGAAAGGATGAGGAGTAGTTATAGGCTACAAAGCTTGTGAAGGCACACACATCAAATCTCCATGTTTCTGACATGATACAAACTGTTTGACATATTGGCATGGACCATGTTCTATATTGGGCCAATAATAACTTGTTCATAACATATTCTTAGATAAGATCATACCACTATTATGGGCATTGTAGATACCATCATGAACCTTTTTATGCACAAGATTTTCCTTTGATATATTTAGACACCATAGTAAGGAACCATCAAATCCTCTTTGATATGATGTATCTCCAAGGATGGTGAAACAAGAGGTACATTAAATAAATTATTTTTGTTAGGCATGAGAGGTTTTGTGGAAAGGTTTGATCATGAAGATAAGTATAAATATCATGACACCAAGGTTGATCAAGACCAACAAGTTCACCTACAATCTCAAACTCAGGGGCATCATATATAGGAATGAGGAGATGCTCAACTAGAAACTCACAATGCTACCTATTCAGAGGAATTCCAAAGAGAGATTCAATAGTTTATATAGAATATGTTGCTCTATTATTAGATGAGAAACTTGTTTAGTTTATATGTCTATAAAATATTATTTAAAACAATCAACCATGCACTTGTAAGGGAAAAAAAATAATATTTTGTTCGATACCCATCCTTAACCTATTTTATAATCAACTATGAATCCCCATATACAAGAAGGTGTTTAATTTTCCATTGAATAGATATTTTAAGTCCTACAAGGAGGGCCTCATATTCAATGATATTATTTATACATTGGAAGCCTAATCTGAACACTTTTTGTATAAAATGTGCTTGTGGTTAAACAATTAAAATTCCAACACCTACTCCATGATTAGTGTAAGAACCATCAAAATAAAAATTCCATGTAGAAGGCCCCTTGATTGTGTGTAGACATGTAAAATAAACATTATTGATTAATCATATTTCATCCATCAATTAAACAAATCACTTTTTATCTCCTAAGGTCTCTTGATTTAATTAAATCACATGTATTTAATAAAATGATTAATATTCATTTTCCTCTCATTTGATTTAAAAAAAATACAAAAATAAAAATCAAATATCACACCACCTAATCACTAGCTTAATTAGTCAAAATCCCTAATTAATGCTAAGACTAACCCATGTCCCATCCACTTGCACAGTAAATCATTTAATTTAATTTATTAAGGAATATGCCCTCATTAACTCCCCTTGTTTTACTTTTTTTTTCAAACAAAATTCCCCCCAAATCCCTCAACCATATTCATTTATTACCATTTTTAAATTTGAAATGGGCACATTGGCCAAAAATTGCACAATCATGGGCCAATCACATTGTGACATGTGGCTCTCTCCTATTTGTTGGGGATTAGTCCCACATTCTTTAATTTGGTCTCTCCTCTCTTCAAGCTCAACTATAAATTCAAGGCTCCTATCCTTCAAACACACAACACACTCTCATGCAAGGTTATTCTCTTGATTTGAGAACTAATTTTGTCCATTATCACATGAACTTGCATTATCACTACCATCTTGGCAATCTTGCTTATCAGGGATTGGGAAAGGGCTCTCTTCTCACATCAAGGGGCATCAATCCCCCTATGGGATGGTGATTGGTTAAATTAGATTAGATTTACATATTTTAGGTTGCACATGCTTTACTTCATGTTTTTCTATTCTATGTTTGATCAATAATTTCATAGGGAGGGGTTTATTTCAGTTTACTAACAATAGCTAATCCATCTATTGTTAGGAATTGTAGATTTTCCTCTCACATTGTGAATATAGCTTCATCAGGAAAATCAACAACCAATGTATGATCATCTCTAAGGGGTGCTTCAACTAGTTGATCTACAATAAATTGTCCCTTTACAACAACTTGTCCCTTAATAGCTTTTCTATTTACATATTAAATATTGAATTCACTTAAGATCATGACCCACTTAGTCATTCATCCTATAAGGGTGGCTTTAGATAGTAGATATTTGAGTGGGTCAATCTTAGATATGAGAAATATTTTATGAGTGAGCATGTAATTTCTTAGTTTTTGGGAAAAACAATAACTACTAAACATGCTCATTCCATTTTTGTATGATGAAGCTCATAACCAACTAATATTTGACCTATGTAATAGTTAGTTCTTTCTTTAACTTTTGTATATTATTGTGCTAAAAGTTCCCTCAAGGTGATATGTGTAGTTGATATGTATAAAAGCAGAGGTTTATATAGTATGGGAGCCATGAGAACTAGTGGGTATACAAAATATTACTTTATTTTATCAAAATCTAGCTAACAAGACTCATTCCATTAAAAATTGGTATTCATTTTTAGCATATGGAAAAATGGATGAAATTTATCAGCAAGTTGTGCTATATACCTTTAAATAGCCTATAATTTACCTTGTAAACTATGAAGAGTTTTCAAAATTTGAGGAGGTGGAATGTCCATAGTAGTTGCAACCTTAGTAGGATCTACTTCAATACCATGCAGAGAGATTATATATCCAAGGAATTTTCCAAATGTTACACCAAAAGCACATTTCTTGGGATTTGATTAGACATTATACTTTCTTAGATGCTCAAATATTCTCTAAAGCATGTGAGGGTGTTCTTATCTTGTTTTGGAATTTCCAAGAGGGTATCCACATAGTATTAAACAATATCATGGATTATATTGTGAAATATCATAGTCATGACTCTTTGATAGGTAGTTCCAAGATACTTTAGGCAAAAATTCATTACTTGATAGAAAAAGGTACCGCAAGGAACTATGAATGCAATTTTGTGTTGATCCTTAGGAGCTATATGAATCTGGTTCTATCCAAAAAAAAAATTCCATGAGTGAAATTTGATGTCTTGTTGTAATATTGACGATGATATCAATGTTGGGGAGAGGGAAATCATGATCCTTAGGGCATGACTTGTTGAGATCTCTAAAAAATTTACAAACATATATTCCTTTCAACTTATTACTTATAGGAACTACATTAGAGAACCATTCAAGATAATCAATCGGGTGAATGAAGCCAACATCTAACATCTACAATTCTTCTTTGACTAAAAGGAAAATCTTGGGATGCATCTTATGTAACTTTTTAACTAGATTAGCATCAAGATTAACTACCAAGTCATGGACCATCAGAGATGGTTCTAATCTAGGCATGCCAAAATAAGACCAAGGAAAGATATTAGATTCCTTTTTTAGAATTTTTGGAATTATTTGTTCTTCTAAAGGTGTTAAGGATGTATCTATAAATGTGAATTATAGATTATCCTTTGTTCCTAAGTTTATTTTCTTATCTTTTTAATCAACACTGAAGAACACTCTTGTTGAGATGCTAGGGGAAGGATGAGTTCATAATATAATGACACATTGAATAGGTTTTTATCATTAGACACATCTTTTATTTTTATTTTTTCTCTATTTGATGGTGCCTCAGAGAGTTTTCACTAGGGGAATTTGATTTTTCATTTTTCTTATTTTTTAATTTTTTATGTCTAAGGAACTCTTCTTGTTCTTTGAAATGGGTACAAGAATCAAGGTCAACATCAAATCCTTCTTTTGATCTCTTTTAGGCATACCATGACAGGTCATCAAGAAATCAACAATTGCTTCGTCATTTTCAAATATGTCTATAGATAGGCTCTTACTAGTCCCAACCAATTAATTCAAGGTATTGGAGTTGTAGGTCAATGGTGTAAATGGATTTTTTGTGGAAAAGGTTGGTAATATCAATATCATCAAAAGAGGAAGTAATGGACCATTCCTTGATGTTTTTGATACAACCAAAATTTTCTTCCACACTCTCAAAGACTATATAGGGTACTTTGGTTTCCAAACTAAGTGGTGTAAATCCTATGCCATGGTGATTTTCATGGCACTCTAGTTGAATAGGCTCATGGATGCCTTGCTTATGAAGCTCAAGAACTTTACCCTTATAGTTCATGTTTTCACATATATGTGACATGGAATAGGGTAATCATTCTTTAAGTGCTCAAATTCATCTAACTCATCTTTGTAAAACTAAGAATATATAGTTTCTTCAATTTTCTCATCATTCAAGGGTTATTTTGATATGAAATTTGTGGGTCCCAATTATTTAATCTTTCATGTCTTTTGAGAAGATTCTTGTTGTGGACACCTAAATGATCGCATAGAGAGAGATGTAATTTACCAACATGAAAAGAATTATGCAACTCATATTCTCCACATCCCTTGTTGATAATATTTACCTTAGTGGAATCAATGTTTTGGGAGGAGGAAGATATGGAAGCAAGGGAATCAATAATGACACATGAAGATGAATTATTAACCTTATCATAGTTACCAATGTTTATACTAGGACAATGATGAGCATTATGATAAGAAGCCTCCATTATTTTACAATATTTAAAGGGTTGTGGATCAACATGAATGGTAACTTCCATGTTATTATGTGGGAATTTGAGATATTAGTGATAGGTGGAGGGGACAACCTACATGGCATGAATCCATGGGTGAACAAGGAGAAGATAGGGAAGATCAAGGTAAACAACATTAAAAAAAAAAATTTGTAGCATAGGTCCCACTTAGATAGGGAGATATATGGTGGTTCTAGGCTTGTTGTAGAGAACCCTTACTATTTTATCAGTCTCAAAGTACACAAATATTAGCCAGACTTGTTATCCAATAGGAATTCTTGACTTTATGTTTAGCAATTTAAGGACTTCAATATGAAGGTATTTTATGTGTGAGGGGTCAATGGGTGGTATATCATTTTGCATTAAAAAATTGGTATGTAGATGAAAGATGACCAACAAAGGCTTCAAACTAAGAAAGATAAAAAAAAATTGGCACTTGAGACTCTTGTAATCCTCAATCTAGGATTTCTCTATGCATAGGATAAATTCTAAGAAAGTCTAAGATAGATATTTGTGTGAGTTTTTCCAAGGTGCTCTAAAATTTTGTAGTCAAATTTAGCTTTAGTCATAGAGGATGAAGATGTAGTGGCTCCTTGCATGGTAACTTTACCATGTCTTGTAGTGATAACACAATCAGAGTCTTAAATCTTAATCATGGAAATTCAAGTATTTTCAAGGTTCAATATGGTCTGCAATATTATCATAAGAATAAGGAACCTTGTTATAGTGAATTTTATTGGTTTGATTATTTTGGTTTTGAGCTTGTTTAGATTTGGAAGACTAAGTGTCACACCTCGTCTTGTTTTTATTGATTTACTTTTACCTTCACGAGTAAATAGGATGGTAAATGCAATCATGATTTTGATATGTTTGTTAAATGAATGGAATACTTAAATAGGTATTAAGGTATTATTGCCTTGGAAGAGTAATTATTTTTAAATTGACGATGAGCATGTATTACTATATGAATATGCTTAATTTTTATAATGCATATGGATTTATTATGAATGTCTAACTACCATTACAAATGTATGGAGCTGGTTGCAGGGACAGGATCATTCCTCCAAAAGGGAGGGGAAGTATCACTCAAGAGAAGTGAATGGTCAGATAACCCTTAAAATGATACCTATCTAAGCTTATACACACAATCACAGTAGAATGGTTGAGTCAAGTTATTGTGTTGGGAATTGGTAATTCATCCTTTAGTAAGATGTGTTTGCATTAGTATGGGTTTTGATTATTGTTGAGTGCAATCTTGGAGTTCTTCCATATACTGCTATGGTTGATTTATGAGGTGAACATACATTGAATGTATATATATATGTTTGTGTGTATGCATCTGCATGTCAATGATAGATCATACACTTGGAGGAGCATGTACATGAGAGTACATAGGTAGATGTACCTATGCACGATTATGAATGGCTTGCTTATGAGTATGGTGTTATCGTAGGGACAAAATGACATGTATGTGTATATGTATATATACATTGCACTTATGATTCCTATCAATAAGATAATAATTGTGTATGTGCTTGATTGTGCAATTGAATGTGTATATATAAGATATATACATCTATTCATATGTATGCATGTGTTTATACATACGTATGTTTGACAAACGGAAATGTACATAAGGATATATCAACATATGTACACATACGTATAGATGTACATAGCAAAATATATATATATATACACACACCATGTCAATCAAGTATATTTACATTTGATATATAAATGAATATGATCAAGTTGACATTCATATAATGATAATATCAACTATATATATATACAACTGATATTATCATTATATGAATGTCAACTTGATAAAATTCATTTATATATAGAATGTATATATACTTGATTGACATTGGATATATATAAATATATATCTATTTATACATGGTATTAAGTAAAGGCCAGATTGTATAAATACTATGCAAGTATTACAGGCCGAATTATACATATGATAATATAAAATAAAGACCGATTTATATGCAAAAGTAATATGTAGCAATAATGGCCAATATGGAAGTAAACCATAGTCGATGCTTTATGGAAATGAATCTTTATTATTTAAGCAGTGATTTAACTCCAAACTAAGAAAACTTATATCCATAATGTAAAGTAATAGAATATGAAGCCTACTTCATAAAGTATTGTGAATACATGATAATAGGAAAAGTAAAACAATAAGGTGTGCTAAGTTAAAGCACCTTTAAACACTATTATTATGAGGAGAATCACATTTCCTTTGTTGCTTGATAAAGCTATGACCAAGTCGACATAGTTTAGGTGTTGTCTATAAACAAAGGATTGTTTCAATTAGAATAACCGTGCCAAGAGATAAGGAAGTTGGCTAAATACTTGGCTCCAACTTATAGGAGCTCTTAAGTCTTTAGAATTCTATCCTGGTTGCAATTAAATTGTCATGATTTGGGCATGTGCACACTTGAATTAGTCTTTTACTACTATCAAATAGAAGGGTCGATCTGTAGCATTTTATGTTGAGTTTACACTTAGTTTTCTACCACCTTTTAGCTGTGTGTTATGAGTCGACCTGCATGGAGAAATATTTCAAATAGAATTCCTTTTCTATAGGCTACAAAGTCTCCATTTTTTTTGTATAATTAGAGAGGATAGTACTCTCATTTGGACGCATAATTAATTCACAATTCTATTCTACTGCAATTATTCTGAGAGCTACAATTTGTGAGAGCTAGAGTTATTTTGTGAGAGTATAGTGTTGTCTTGAGTAAGAGGCTATATTGAGGAATTGTTGTGAGCTAGTAAAGTAAGCTAGTAGGCTGTTGTTGGAAGGTTGTGCATCAAGTCAATCAATTGGTTAAGTGTATTACAAGAATGTGGATCTAATCTTCTTTTATTTGTATTTTCTTATGAAAGAATGAGCTTGATTAATTTGATTGGAATTGCTTGAGAATGATTGCAATAGTGAATCATAGTATTTTCTTATGAAAAAGAATAGAATTTGTTTTATGCTTTTCTATGGAAGTGTTTGTATATACTCCATAATAGGAGTGTTTGTTTATCATTGGTATTAGATACCAAGAATGATGAAATAAGATTATCTTAAAGGAAATGTCTTATTACTCCTATTTACCCTATATGGGAAGTAGTTATTGATGATCTATACATAGATAGTTTAGACTACATGTATAATGTAAAATATTGTAATGTCATGAAGCAACTTGGCACTGTTATCTAATTATGCTAGAAAACCTTGTAGATGATAGGCTTTAGCTATATAGCCATAGTGATGGTATGAAAGATAAGGAAAGATGTGATGCCATGTAAACCACATCAATAATCTAAACTTTTATGATCACTTGATCATTACTTTACACTCAAATCAGAATCATCTATTGATATGATTATTCTTCAATTGAGGAAGAGACTACTCTCTTGATGAGAGTCTCGTAATAACGTGAAGTATTCTTGAATGAAGTCAATTATTTATGAGTATTTAATCTATGGTTAGATAAAGCTTATGAAGCTAAACTATAGATTATAAAGTTATATTTGGGACTAGATTGTCTATTGAAGTGAGCAACTTGTTTATGCAAAGTTAATTTGTAAACTAGAAAAGCTCATATGTTATATCAAGGATAGGAATATCCATTGAAGGGGTAACTTGTGCTTAGGCTTTATTGGTAGGTATACCATTGTGTTTTGGGAAAAGGAGAATAGGTTATTTATGAGGTTAAAGATTACCTATGGAAGGGAATTACCTAGGAATAGTATATAAATGGTCATAATCAAAATCGAGATATAGAAGTGTATGTGAATAGGAAGACTGTCACTCAAAGTACTCGGTGAGAATACTTTAGCCAAAGTAGTGTAAGTTGCCACTAGTTACACTATTAGTTTCATTGTGTTCCTCTTATGTATTCTAGTTCAAGATTTTCATACTCGTCAGAGAAATGAATGTTTGATTAGGTTTTGGTTTGTAGGACACAAAACTAAGCTCAACTAGGCTATTTTTATGAGTTTTACCAACCAATCTCTTTGTCGAAGGGTAGGTCCATTTTTTCATATGTGAAAGATGTGCGGGGGACCACATTTGAGTCTGTGGTTGGCGAAAAAGTGCTTGAGTGATGCTTCTCCTCATCAGTTGTCAGTTGAGGTTTACAAATTTTTGCACCAACATTGGGGATAGCTAGAGTGTATGCACTAGAGAATGAGGACATCCAGAAGGTATGAACCATTGCGGTGACATTAGGACTAGTTTGTATATCTATTTATAGATGAAGCTTAGATGAGCTATGTATGTATCATGTACCCATTTATATGGAAGGATGTATTCATGAATGATAAACTTGAGTTTACTCAATATGAAATCTATGTTGTGGAAAGATTTGTGAAATTATAATGGAATGCAATGAAAGTTTGAAATAGTGTTTATTTCAAATGTGCATGTAATTTACATTATGGAATTTTTTTTTTTTTATTTCTATGTTATGACATCATGGTTTATTCACTTGAGCTGAAAAAACTAAAAAAAAATTGAGTAGAACACCGGGGTTGTTACATGTGGTATCAAAGCTACCAGGTTCAGCTCTGGAGCCTATGATCTCATTACACAAACAATGCGTAAAACTTATCAGAAGATAATGGTTGAAAATTTCTTATGCTATGATGACAAGAGGAAAGAACAAGGGGAAATGAAAAGGGAGATAAGATTCTAGGAACTTGTTAAAATTTGGGATAATATAAGAGTCATCCTAAGAGTTGAAAAATATTAAACCAACAACTCATTATGATATTCAGCTTGGATTGCAGAAGACTATGTAATCAGGCTAGGTAGGAAGGTTATGAAGGATAACCAATAGGTACCTTCACCCTACTAAATGGTTAAAATGACTCTAAGGGGATGGGAAGAAATGAGATAACCCCCTTATTAGTAGAAACCTATAGTTGCAAGGAGTCAAGGATTTTTTGATTTAGTAATATACTATGAATCTATGAGTATGCAGTTATTGGCATAAATTGGAAACTTCAAACGAAGTAGATAGTCAACGAAGGAGGTATCCAAGAAGTTGGAGAAATCTTGATAAGAATATAATTTTTGTGAAAGGCTAAGAACTTTCAAGAAAAGATTTAGTACCTTGGAGTAAGGGAAGAGACCAGAATGCTCAAAAATGGAGTAATCAATGAAGTGGACATGGTTCCACCAACCAAAGTTGGCAAGGTCAATTTGGAGTTCCGAGTAAGATGAGAAAAATAAACCAAGCAACTTTAGAGAGCTTATGGTTATGAAGTTACCAAGAATTTGGACAAGGTCACTTGGAAATGTGATTGTAAGAAAGAAACCTAAAAAAGGTAAATCGGGTTGGCCTAGCAAAGGTTTGGATAGTACATAGATTGGTTGGAGTATAAATTAAACTCACCAACGTGTCAACGAAAACAAACTTATGTTTAGAGGCTCCAAAAGGAAATGGGATACAAAGTGACACTATGTGTCAAAACAATAAAATTAGTAAGGAAACCACGTTCTAAATTGATGACACATAAAAAAAAGAGGCTTTGTGGATATGGAAACTCCTCTACAAAAAGGATATTGGTATACATGGAAAAGAGAATTGGTATATTAGAGTGCCTCTTAGCTTGTAATGTTGTTGATTAATCAATAGATCTCTTATTAGATGAACCATAATGTTGAATATATGAGGTTAGAGATCAATGTTGAATATTTGGGGAAAAGTATATTCAAGGTATGCCATGAGGCAAGAAAAAGGAAATAGAAAGCCAACAAAAAGGAATGATAAATCATTTTGAGAAATAAAATACTTGCTAGGAGTTCAACTTTGAGTTGATCGAATGTTGTGGAACACTAAGGGGGGAAGGAAGATAGTTTATTGACTTGGATAAAGTACCCCACACCAATTAAAATTATAAATATCTTTTCGATTTGGAAGAACTTTTGACTTCTTCGTAAGTCATGATGTCATATATTTTATGACCACAAGAATAAAGTATTGGAATTATTGGAAGATAATGAAAAGGTCGAGGATTGTGACCAATGAGAAAGGAATGCTATCACTCCATACTATATATATGTTTGATTGAAAGATCAAATGCTATTATGGATGCCTTAGAAAAGGATAGGAAAATTACTTGATCTTGAAATGGAAGATCATTGCCTAAAGAATAGGTAAGGAAAGATCTAGATTACTCATGATTTGGAGTTATTAAGGAAACGTTCATGCTTGGTAAATAGGTATGAAATTAATTTTTTTATCTTTTAGGAACAAACATGAATGAACGAGGATTATTACTCGAAATTAGTATTGATGCTCATTAGGAAAGATGGATTGAGCTGAAAATTGGCTTACAATTTTGAAAATGATTTAAGGATGGAAAAAATCCAAGTTATGGATGTCCTAAGTTGGAGGAGATTTATCTCCACAAAGTGTCTTACCATTACACTTATGTCTCATGAGTCCACGAAATAGATTTTCACTTAGTCGATACAGACTATTATGGGATATAAAAGAACCTATGAAACCAATTTTTTTGAAGATTAAGAAATGAAATGAGGGAATTGATGTCATTCTCAGGACATTGGAACAAAAAAATTATTTGTTGAATGAGGAACCACTATAGTCTGGAAAAGATGGAGTAAGATGTTGCAAGGTATGTAGCAAGTTATTGTTGAGTATGCTAGGAAATGAAGAAAAAATATCATCATCGAAAAAACATGTATACTCTCTTGAGATTCCAGAAGGGAAGTGGTAGAACACAAGCTAGTTTAATTTGTATGTCAATGGAACTAACATAATGTTATGGTGGACATACTCATGAAGGTAACCGAAATTGGTTAGAATTTTGATTTATGGGATTTTGGTCCTAAATAATATATTGTCTGAAGTAGTTGCTTAGTAATCCTGAGAAGATTATCTCAGTAGTTAACGAGAAAATAATGATGAGGTTGTGTAAACCACATGATCATCTTGTGAGAAATTCAATTGAATGAATGTTCAATATATTATTGTAGCCGAATAGGAAAAAGTGATAAACCAAATCTAGAACGCTTTATAGAATTCTCTTAAACTTCTACCATTGAGGTTTGATCCATTGTATGGAAAGGAAGGTTGAAAACTCTATTAAGCTGAAATAGGCTGAAAAATAGGGTTAACCTTATATTATAAAGGTTTTCAAAAAGTAATAATAGATCAAAATGTTTGAAGAAACCTTGTTGATACTAAGCTTGAAATGTGAAGCAATATTGTTATGTTTAGAATTGACAGGTGTCCAAGAGCAATGGTATGCTCAAGATGGACAAGAAGTCAAGAGCATTACTTTATGGTTAGGGAAAATGGATGTGTAAGTGATGGACAGACTCGACTTCTGAGTTATCTATAGTTTTAAATAAGAAGGGGAAGGATGGGACCCATGGTGTAGTGCACAATGCATCAACATTCTTCTTTTACTTGGATTACACTAAGGATAAATTCATTAGCCAATAAGAACGTGCTTTCTAGTCACTATAGCATAAGTGTCATATAGTTACTATTGTACTTGGGATGTACATATGAGGTGTTTTGATTACAATGCATAAGCTCTTAGAGAGAGAGTATGTGTAAGGTACACAAGTTTCCCTATGCATTAACAAAGAGTCAATCAATGCAAGGTACAATAAGGACAAGATTGCAAGGAGTGGTGGTGTTATGAGGATAGATTATTTAATAATTCTCATGAATTGGAAAAGGGAAGTAAAACCTTTATTTGACTTTATCTATATGTTAAAGCGATTTAAATCAATGGGGACAATGATTCACAAGGGGTGAAGTATGTCACACCCCGTCTTGTTGTTATTGATTTACTTTTACCTTCACGGGTAAATAGGATGGTAAATGCAATCATGGTTTTGATATGTTTGTTAAATGAATGGAATACTAAAATAGGTATTAAGGTATTATTTCGTTGGAAGAGTAATTATGTTTACATTGATGATGAGCATGTATTACTATATGAATATGCTTAAGTTTTATAATGCATATGGATTTATTATGAAAATCTAACTATCGTTCCAAATGTATTGAGCTAGTTGCAGGGATAGGTTCATTCCTCTGAAAGGGAGGGGAAGTATCACTCAGGAGAAGTGATTGGTTAGATAACCCTTAATGATACCTATTTTAGCTTACACACACACTCATAGTAGAATGGTTGAGTCAAGTTATTGTGTTGGGAATTAGTAAGTCATCCTTTAGTAAGATGTGTTTGCATTAGTAAGGGTCTGAATTATTGTTGAGTGCATTCTTGGATGATGTTTATATGTTTCGAGCTTATGAGTTCTTCCTTATACTACTATGCTTGATTTATGAGGTGAACATATGTTGAATGCATATATATGTATGCATATGTATGTCAATAATATATCATACACATGGAGGAGCATGCACATGAGAGTACATAGGTAAATGTACCTATCCACAATTATGAATAGGTTTCTTATGAGTATGGTGTTATCGTAGGGACAAAACAATATGTATCTTTATATGTATATATACATTTCACGTATGATTCCTATCAATAAGATAGTAATTGTGTACGTGATTGATTGTGCAATCGAAATATGTATATATATAAGATATATACATATATCCATATTTATACATGTGTTGATACATATGTATGTTTGAAAAATGGAAATATCCATACAGATATATCAACATATGTATACGTACATATACATATACATAGAGGAATATATATATACATATGTTGATATATATATATATGTATATATATACATATGTTGATATATATATATGTATATATATACATCTGATATTATCATTATATGATTGTCAACTTGATCATATTCATTTATATATTGAATGTATATATACTTGATTGACATGGGATATATATAAATATATATCTATTTATACATGGTATTAAATAGAGGTCGGATTGTATAATACTATGCAAGTATTACAGGCCGAATAATACATATGATAATATAAGATAAAAGGCCAATTTATATGCAACAGTAAGGGCTGGTATGGAAGTAAACCATAGTCGATTCTTTATGCAAATGAATCTTTATTTTTTAAGAAATTATTTAACTCCAAACTGAGAATGCTTATATCCATAATGTAAAGCAATAGAATATGAAGCCTACTTCATAAAGTATTGTGAATGCATGATAATAGGAAAATTAAAACAGCAAGGCGTGCTAAGTCAAAGTGCCTTTATACGGTATTATTATGAGGCAACTCATCTTTCCTTTGTTCCTTAATAAAGTTATGACCAAATCAACATGGTATAGGTGTTTCCTATAAACAAAGGACCATTTCAATGAGAATAACCACACCAAAATATAAGAAAGTTGGCTAAATACTTGGTGCCAACTTATAGGAGCTCTTAAGTCTTTAGAATTCTATCTTGGTTGCAATTTGACTATCATCATTTGGAAATGTGCACATTTAAATTAGTCTTTTACTGTTGTCAAATAGAAGGGTTGATCTGTAGCATTTTATGTTTAGTTTACACTTAGTTTGCTGCAACCTTTCAGCTATGTGTTATGAGTCGACCTGCATAGAGAAAGTTGTTAATTAGTATGCCTTTTATGTAGGCTATAGTCTCCATTTTCTGTATAAATAGAGAGGTTAGTATCTCATTTGGATGCATTATTAATCCGTATTCTATTATGCTACAATTATTCCGAGAGTTGTAATTTGTGAGAGCTAGAGTTATTTTTTGAGAGTATAGTGATATTTTGTGAGAATATAGTGTCATCTTGAGTAAGAGGCTATAGTGAGGAATTGTTTTGAGCTGATAAAATAAGCTAACAGGCTGTTGTTGGAAGATTTTACATCAAGTCAGTCAATTGGTTAAGCGTATTATAGGTATGGGATCTAATCTTCTTTTATTTGTATTTTATTATGAAAGAATGAGCTTGATTGCTTTGATTGGAATTGGTTGATAATCCTTGCAATAGTGAATCATAGTATTTGCTTATGAAAAGGAATAGAAGTTGTTTTATGCTTTTCTATGAAAGTGTTTGTATATACTCCATAATAGAAGTGCTTGTTTATCATTGGTATTATATAATAGGAATGATGAAATAAGATTAGCTTAAAGGAAGTGTCTCATTACTCCTATTTACCCTATATGGGAAGTAGCTATTGATGATCTATACATAGATAGTTTAGACTACATGTATAATGTAAAATATGTCAATGTCATGAAGTGACTTAGCACTGTTATCTACTTATGATAGAAAACCTTGGAGATGATAAGGTTTAGCTACATAGCCATAGTGCTGGTATGAAAGATAAGGCAGGATGTGATTCCATGTAAACCACATCAATAATCTAAAATTGTATGATCACTTGATCATTACTTTACTCTCAAATGGAATCATCTATTGATATGATTATTTTTTAATTAAGGAAGAGACTACTCTCTTGATAAGAGTCACGTAATAACGTGAATTATCATTGAATGAAGTTAGTCATTTATGAGCATTTAATCTATGATTAGATAAAGCTTATGAAGCTAAAATTTATATTATAAAGTTATCCTTGGGACTAGATTGTCTATTGAAGAGAACAACTTGTTTACACAAAGTTAATTTGTAAACTAGAAAAGCTGATATGTTATATATGGGATAGGAATATCCATTGAAGGGGTAACTTGTGCCTAGGATTTATTGGTAGGGATACCATTGTGTTTTGAGAAAAGGGGAATAAGTTATTTTTGAGGTTAAAAATTACCTATGGAAGGGAGTTACCTAGGCATAGTATATGAATGGTCATAATCTAAATTGAGTTGTAGAAGTGTATGTGAATAGGGAGACTATCACTCGAAGTACTGGGTGAGAATACTTTGGCCAAAGTAGTGTAAGTTTCTATTGGTTACACTGTCAGTTTTACTGTGTTCCTCTTATCCATTCTAGTTCAATATTTTCATACTCGTTAGAGCAAAAAATGTATGATTAGGTTCTAGTTTGTAGGACACAACACTAAGCTCAAATAGGCTATTGTTATGAGGTTTTAAAAACCAATCTCTTCATCGAAGGGTAGGGCCATCTTTTCATATGTGAAAGATGTGTCGAGGACTTCATTTGAGTCTGTGGTTGGCAGAAAAGTGCTTGAGTGATGCTTCCCCTCATCAGTTGGCGGTCGAGGTTTGTGGGTGTTTGTGCTATCATTGTGGATAGCTGGAGTGTATCCACCAGAGAGTGGGGACATCCAGAAGGCATGCACCATTGTGGCGACATCAGGACCAGTTTGTATATCTATTTCCAAATGAAGCTCAAATGAGCTATGTATAGACATGAAAAATATCTTGATTGATCTTACACATCTGATCCTGATCTTACTAACATCACTTCTTCTTGAATCACCCCCTTTAGTAATCAATTTAATTGAATAATATTTATTCGATTAAATCCATTATATTTCCCCTCTTAATTAAATAAATCAATTTTATCTGATTAGGTCATCTTCTCCTATTAATTAAATAAACCATTTTATTTGATTAATCTTACATTCCCTCTTTTAATTAAATAATTTACTTTATTTAACTAATCTCTAAAGTCATCTCTTTTAAATTAAATAAATTAATCTTTATTTGATTTAATCTAACACCACCTTCTTTAATTAAATAAATCAGACTTTATTAATTAAATCTAATTTCATATTCTTCTCAACTTTGATTTATTTAAATCCAAAATCTAAGTGAAAATTGTCAAATCAGCTAATCTCCTATTAAATTAATCAAATCTTGATTAATCTTAATACCAACCCATCAAATCCTCTAGATTATGCAACTTGCACAATAAATCAATTTAATTGATTTATTAATTCCTTCATTTTCTCTCAACTTGGCATCAATAAAGGAATATTCCTCAAACTTGAAAATCCCTCCAAAAGGGATGGGTACATCCAACAAGGAATTTAAGGCCTCTTACATGTCCTTTGCCTTGATCCAAGTGGCATTTACTCCATTCTTCTCTCCCTCCAACTTGTCATTTCACAAATTCCAAATTCCACCTAACCATATTTATTTGCACATTCATCAAAATGTGTTCATTCCTCCTCAAATCACATGTGGACAAGTGGCCTTCTCTCATTGGTTGGTCTTTTGTCCCACATTCATCCATTTTGTATCTTCTTCCATAATTCTCTCCTATTTATAGGAGACTCTTATTTGAATTTTGGATCCACAACTTATGCAATATCATTATCCTCAAATTTTTCATAAGTATCTTCATCCATCCTTAGGCATTTTCATCAAATTTCATTCTCATAGCTAGGTTATGGAGAAATTTCATCAAGGAGCATTAAATTGATCATCAAGCTTGCAAGGAATTGGGAAAGGGGCATTTTCCACATCAAAATGACACCAATTCCCCCATGGGATTAAGAGTTTTCTCGTTAGAATAGGATTTAATTAGTTTTTATTGCTTTGTTCTTCATCTTATTTCCTATTTTCATCTTTCAAACTAATTTCATGAGGAATTTTGATCTAACTTGCATAATGATCTAATTATATGTTTTTTCTCTTGTGCTGGTGTAGGTATAGGATCACCATTCACATGTTGGTGCTAGAAGGAGAGCGAATTTGGAGAAATTCATCATGTTATTTCTAAAAAAATTGTGGCTTTTTTTTTGTGTGTCTATAGGAAATTGCGTCGATATCAGTCCAGCAACGCAATATAGCACCACTTCTAAACTATAAACAACGTCACTAAAGTATTCCTACCCATAAAATTTTAATTTCTAACTCTGACGCTAGCTTCCAAATTTTAAACTGTCGTTGGTTGAAATTGTGTCACAATCGCGCTCACTATTTTTTTGCAAAGCATCGCTCTTAGTCCCAAGTGACACTATATTGCACTACTGACTTCTCCAAACTACGCCACATATGAGGATTGCACCACTGGAGTAGGGTAAAAAGTAGATTTCAGATTATTTTCAGCATGTGCTTTTTTCATTTTGGTTGTTTTAACTTCTAACTGGTTCTTAGCCTCTATTTTTGCAGTATTAACCGGTTTTTGTAGGTTGAACTGATCAAAGGTGAAGAAAGGAAACAAAGACCAATATTTCTCTATGTTATCATTATCTTATTGTATCAAGTGTTTTTAAACACTTTGGGGAAAAATTATATTTCTTTCTAAGGATTTGTCATCTTTCTTGCTTTTAGGACTCAATAAATTTCGTTTGGGCTTAAAAACAACAAAACAAAAGTATTTTAAAAAGAATCATAGGAAAAATTACTAGATTTTGTTTTGGGACTTAATAAATGAACAAACAAATCTCACACTTCAAAATTATTGCTTAAAAATAATTCATATCATTGCTTTGTGGTTAAAAAGAACATGCATACTCTTTGTTTTGTAATCTTTTTTACAAGGTAATGTCATTAAAAATATACATGAACTTCTCTCGCACTTCACGGTGATCTTGAGAACCAAAAGTATTTTTGTGATATTAGGTTGTATAAATGATTACCTCCACACTTCAATTTGGATTCTTAAAATTGAACGAACCTTGCAAGTGTGAAGAAAAGGTAGTGTGTGTGCTCCCACCTGAATGTGTTAGGTGGTTGAGCTACAAATACAATCCTTCGCTATTTTTCACCCTCAGAGAGCCTGTCTTGGTGGGAAAAAGTACTCACCCCAAGGGAACGACTCAAACCAGTAACGAGATAAATACCAAGCTTCTCCCAACTGGTATATAAATTTGAATGTTGAGGAAATCTCACCATTATAGGAAATCCTATGGAAAAGTAGGTGATACATTTTGTATGAGTTAATCTTGCCTCTTGTGTGGCTTTCTGAATGGGTGCCTTGATTAAAAGCCAAAATTGTGTAAAATCCAAAAACCTTATCTATTTGTTGATGCAAGAACGATTGTTTTGAAGCCGTCCCACATTTTTACGGCTCTTGGTAGAGATGAGAAGTATGCCATGATAGTTTCATGGGTACTGATGCTTGGCTAACCCAAGAAGTGAGTGCACTGTAAGGGGGAGCTTGTGTGGTCAAGAATCTAATCATTTGCTAAGAGTAGGCTTAGATGTATTTATCCAAGTGGGAACTCAATAAATATTGCCTCCTTTCATCCTAGGGTTGTGCATATTATTTGAAATCAATATACTTTGCTTGGATATAAAACACTTGAAAAAGAAACATTCACAAGGTTTTCAAAATTTCAAACCCTTTAGCGAGAACAAATATCTTTGACAAATCCAAGTGCTCTTGCTTTCCCCAGGGATTTCATCCTTAGAGGCTTCTAAATATTTGGATTTATATCATAGTTTTTTCTCACTAAAGTCAACATTAAGGAACGTTTTCCTTAATTTCCTTGATTCCCACATAATGGACCTTATGGGATGAGAAGAAGTTAGGACATTAGGCATTTAGTTTGAAAAGCTAATCAAGAATTGTTTGTGGTAAAAGGAAGTCATTAAGAAAATATAAGAAACAATTGAACCCCACACATGTGCTCTTCCAAATGATTTCCCGAAAGATCAAAATCAAAAAACCAAAATCCAAAGGTCTTAGTCAAAAGCCTCACAAAGGGGTAGCATACAAATGGGATGATAAATGTGACCAAGTGTTCAACAAGATCAAGGAGTATTTTCTCACACCACCAGTCTTTATGCCATCGATTCCAAGCAAATCTTTGATCTTATACATATTTGCAACAACAACAACACTTGGTGCTCTCTTAACACAACATGACAAAAACGGGAAGGAGTGAGTTATTTACTACATCAGTAGAACCATGGTGGGACACGAGCCGGATTACACATCCATTGAGAAGGCATGCTTATCAATTGTGTTCACAACACATAAATTTAGACATTACATGCTAGCACATCAGATCAAGTTCATTGCAAAGATAGACCTGCTCAAGTACCTACTTTCCAAAGCAACTCTCACAGGATAGACAATAAAGTGGGTTATGATTTTGACAAAATATGACATTGAGTATGTAGAACACAAGGCTATTAAAGGGAAATAAATTTTTGATCAACTAGCAGAAGCACCGATATATGCAGAAAATCCACTAGTATCAGAGTTCCCTGATGAATCAATCTTCAACCTTAGTGTAGCGGATCACTGGAAAATGTACTTTGATGGATCCTACACACAACACGGGTCAGTAGTAGGAATCTTATTCATCACCCCACAAGGGGACTACAAACCTAAATCATACAATTTGTCATTCTCGTGCACAAAAAATATCACTGAGTATGAGGCTCTTGTCAAAGGGTTGAGGATTACAGTGTAGTGGCAGATCATGGCACTTAAGGTCTACAAAGACTCACAACTCATAATCAACCAGGTAAACAATGAATATCAAACAAAGGACAAAAATTTGACTCCATACAAGAAGTTGGTGGAAAGTCTTAAGGAGTCCTTCATTGATATCACATTTGAATAACTACCCAGAGAAAATAGCAGAGCAATGGATGCAATGGATACGATTGGATCACTCCTAGAGATCCCGCACAACATCCCAAAATAGGAATTTCTCATAGAGAAGCTTCTCATACCAGCATTCAAGGTACTAGAGTCCAAATTTTTGTGTGAAATCATTGGTCTCGATGATCCTTGGTACCATGATATATACACTTACCTAAGAATAGGATTCCTTTGCGCCGACATAGCCCCGAACCTCAAAAGAGCTTTTCTCAAAAATTCATCCTGTTTTATCATCCTAGGAGATACCATGTACTGTAGGAGCATCAAAGGGACCATTTTAAATTTTCTAAACACTGAGGAAGCCTTGACATGCTTTAATCGAGTTAGATGACGACATTTATGGATCACACTTGAGTAGTATGACTTTGGCCAAGAAACAACTGAGGACATGATACTATTGGCCTACAATGGAAAGAGAAGCACATGACTATGTCAAAAGGTGTTTGCAGTGTCAACGGCATGGGGACCTCATCCATACACCAACCCAGGAGCTCCACCCAATTATCACACTTTGGCCCTTTTCGCAATGGGGGCTCGATCTCATTGGTAAAATCATTCCCACCTCATCCAATGGCCATAAGTTTATCATCACTACCATAGAGTATTTCACGAAGTGGGTGGAAGCCATTACCATGACATATATAATAGGAAAGAAGATATCCAAGTTCATCCTGAATTATCTTATTTTCTGATACAATGTCCCTCATACCATTATCTCAGATAATGGGACACCCTTTAAAAATCAGGATGTTCGTGACTTATGCCAAAAATCCAATATCCAACATCGCTTTTCCACTTCATATTATCCCCAAGGCAATGGTCAAGTAGAAGCTACCAATAAGACCATCCTGAAAATCCTCAAGAAAACAATCAATGATGCTGGTCGTGACTAACATCTACAATCGAATCCTTCCTTATGGGCCTACCACACAAGGATCCGCACACCAACAAGTTCCACCCCTTTCACTCTAGTCTACGGATCAGAGGCCATCCTCCCCATTGAGATCGAGCTCCTGTCCTTGAGAATATCACTGTAGAATCTCATTACAGATGAAGAATATCAAGTATCATGATTGAATGAGCTAGAACTACTGGATGAGTGGCGTATGGATGCCTTGAATCACTTGCAAGTATATCATAACTACCTCAAGCAAAGTTACAACAAGAAAATAAGGAGTTGAACCTTCCAATTCAGCGAGTTAGTACTGAAGGAAAATCAAAAGAACGTGTCAAATCTAGAGAGCAAGGGAAAATATGAGCCCAACTGGTTGGGACCATTGATCATCACCGCAAGCTACAAATCAAGATCATACTAGCTATCAACGCTTGAAGGTGAGCCTCTACAGGAGCCCATGAACAACTCCCATCTGAAAAAAAATTATGCCTGATCTTTTAAGGGTAAATACAAAAAAATAAATCAAAAAATACAAAAAAGGATTGAAAAACAATAAAGAGAAAAATCGTCCTCTAGTGAAAACCACTTCGATGGTGCGTTGGGCAAGTACCTTGGTGAAAACTTGGAAAAAATACGCCTTGTGTAAATAAAGCACTCTCCATCCACCAGGGTCTCTACAATTGACCCCACATCACTCATTTATCTATCGCCTATAGACATGGAAAATTGACCGACACACTTGATCCTAACTACTAACATCATTTCATCCCGAATCACCTTCTCATCTTGTCATCACTTTTCATCTCTTAATTAAATAAATCATTATTTATCTGATTAAGTCATTCTTCCTTGTTGATTAAATTAATCAATTTAATTTAATTAACCCTAAGTCTCTATTTATTTAAAAAAATCTTTTTATTTAAGTTAAGTCTCTAAAGTCCTCCTATTAAATTGAATAAATTAAACCTTATTTAATTTAATCTAACATTAGCTCCTTTAGTTAAATAAATCAAATCATTTATTTAATTAAACCTTTCTTCTCAATTTTGATTTAAATCAATTCATAAATTTAAGTCAAAATTGTCACATCCCCTAATCTCCCAGTAAATTAATTAAGCTTTGATTTAATTTAATCCTTATCCGTGTCACATCCTCTAGAGAATGCAACTTGTACAATAAATCATTTATTTTGATTTATTAAATACCTATTTTATCTCAACATGGAATAAAAGGGCAATATTCCTCCAAATTTGAAAATCCCTCTAAGTGGATTTGTACATCCAACAAAGCATTCACTCACCTCTTACATGTCCTTGTGCATTGAGCCAAATGGCATTTAAGTCATTTTTCTTCCTTCTTCAACAAGGCATTTCACAAATTTGAAATCCACCTAATAACATTTATTGGCTCATTCATCAAAATATGCACAATCTTCACCCATTCACATCTTGACAAGTGACACTTGGCCATTGGATGTTGAATGATCCCACATTGCTCAATCTTGCGCGTTCTTCCAATTTTGAAATCTATAAATAAGAGGCTTTTCTCTTCAATCTTCATCCACAATTTGAGAGTAAAGTCATTATCTTCACATTGAGAACAACTTCACATATTTTCTTGAGCATTTGTTATCACCATAGCTAGGTTATTGCAGATTTTTGTCAAGAAATCATCTTGTTCTTCATCAATAAAGTGGATCAATCTCCATCAAATCATCAAACTTACAAAGGAGTTGGGAAAGGGCCAATTTCTACACATTATTGGCACCAATTCCCCCATGGAATTAAGTGTTTTCATTGCTTGAATAGGATTTAACTTAGTTTCTTCTTTTTTTCTACATTTCATTTCCTATTTTGAGTATTTCTAACAAATTTCATGGGGAATCCTTGTTCTTACTTGCATTTGATCTAATTGTGTGTTTGTTTCTCATGTTTGTGTAGGTATAGTATAGGGGTTCACATTTTGGTGCTAGAAGGAGGGCAAATCTCAAGTTCTAATCATGTTTTTTTAGAAAATTTCATGCTTTTTTGTTTTTTTTTGCAAGTTATAGAAAACTCAGCTGCTGACTATCTATGCTATGATGGATCTTATTTTGGTGTCTTTTTTGTGTGTAGGCCGAATCAAGTCAGGCTATTGCTGGGCAGAGCAAGGGTAAGGTAATGGATCCAAATCTTGGGGGATCGACTATCTTTGAAGTAGAAAGAGTTAAGATGGATTTGAAGAGCAGAGTCCTTGAGAGAAAGCTGAACTCCATTTTGTTAGGGATCACTGATACAAATGTTGGGCTATGGGATTATGAGGATTTTAAGGCAAGAATGGAAGTATAGAATCTCTCTTTGTTGGCCAAAAGAACATTGGAGTCTGGGTTGGCACATGTGGTTGGATTTCCTCCTATAGTCCAGTGTTATGAGTTGGTGCTTGAGTTTTCCAAGCATTATGACAGGGGCACATAGACGATAGTTGGTCCTCAAGGAGGAATTGTGGCAAATCTTAACCCTATGTCCATTGCTCAGACCTTTGACATGCCTGATAGGTCTCATGTTTTGGCCTTCGATATGGATGTAGCAAAGAAGTATTATGATGAGAATTTCATCAAATCCCAACAAGTTGTCAATTCTTGGTTGGAGAAACCCAAGTCTCACTTCTCCAAGTTACCCAAGCAGTTGTTCAGGGCTAAGTTCAGGAAGGAATACTATGATGCTATCGCACTCCTCAACAGGGTAGTGGGATTAAAAAGTGTAGGAATGTTTAAGAACTGGATGTTCCATGTCATTGCAAGGATGGAGCAGGGTATGGACTACCACTAGATAGGCATTATAAGTGCTATGATACATGATCAGATGTGTAATGTTTCATGGACAAAGAGCTTCACAATGACCTCCTATTTGGTGTATGCACTTGCAAGGTATTATCCATACAAGGGACTGAGCACAAGGGGTGTATTTGGGCAGGATGTATTTTATGAAGTGTACCCATAATTACACTTGGGTGGCACAAGCTATAGGAGGGTGAATGATGCATTCAATATGTACATCACTAGGCTACTGCAGGGTGCAGAACATGTTCAGATTTCAGACAATGCCAAGGAGCTAATCAAGAGGTTTGGAGCCTAGTTTATCCAATTTCCCACCTTTTCATACATCAGAATTGATGGTTGTCAGAGGGATCCATACAAACTCCCTAGGTATCCCATGGATCATGTACTTCTGGAGGTCACAAGACAGATCTGTGACTTTGATGTAATTGTGAAGAGGGAGAAGCACAAGACTGGATTTGGTGGTGACTTTCCTTTGAGAATAGGTAGTGGTGAGGCATGCCCTTCAATTAACTCAGCCCATGCTTCTGAAGAAGAGATGAGTACTCTTGGTATTTCCTTCCATTCTAAGAGATCTAGATTTGATATAACTGGTGAAGCACAGAAGAAGGCCGACAAAGAGTACAATCACAAGGATGACATAGAGGACTATTGGGATAACATCAGTGATGAGTTTGAAGTCAGAAAGAAGTTCTCCAGGATACCAGTGAACTTGGTTTGGCTATACAACATAACTTTGAAGTTGTGAAGGATAAGCCAGTTGGAGAAGTGGATTGGCTAGAGGAGGAGAAGACAAAGTTAGAACAAATCATGACTCCAGTAATCAAGTACACCAAGCTATGGCTCAAGCACAAGATGTTGGAGTTGGAGAGTGAGGGTTTGCAGTGCACCTATGATCTAATGGGAGACTTGGAGTCTCACTCCGCTTCTGAGGAATCACCTAAATAGGACCCCAAAGGTAAAACCAAGGTGGGCTCTCCTTTCGAGATTAAAATTAAAGATGTTCAGGCAGAGGAAGTAGGGAAGCAAAGAAAGCCTATAGCCAAGAAAAGGAAACATGTCTCGAAGAAGAAAAAGGCTGAGAAAGATGAAGAAGAAAAGAAGAAGTGGATGCCAGTGTCCCTTTTCCCAAGAAAAGGAGAATTGTGAGGCTTTCACAGAAGGAGAAGGAAACCTCTAAGTAAAATAGAGAAGTTGAACCCCCGGTGGTAGAAGTAGAGAGCTTGGGAGAAAAGACACAGATATATACCAAGAGATCAAGGACTCTATCTCCCAAGGATGGTGCACCAAAGGCAAGTGTTCCCATGACTGCTCTTGTCACTAAGCATGAAGATGTCCCTCCTTCTCATGAGACTACCAATGTGCCAGATGAACCAAAGGATGTTGAGGATCCCTGGAATCATGGAGAGGAAGAATTCTAAGAGGGAGAACTCTATAATGCTGAGGTAGAAATGGAGAAAGTTATGCAGTCTCCTTTGGTGGCTTATAAGGATTCACCTGTAGAGGTTCATGAGGATAGAACTCCTTAGAAAGAGGAAATACCAGTTAAGATTCCCTCACCATTCCATGAAAGAGGAGAGCATGACAAAGGAAAAGAGGATACAACTGAGGAAATTCTTGAGAAGTAGAGTTTGGATGAAGATGCATCTAGAGTTCAACAAGATACAGTTGGACAAGATAATGTATAGTCGAACCCCATAGTCCTAGGATGGTTGGACAAGGAGTTGAAGAGCAAACAAATTGTGGTGGATGATACTCCTCCCAATTGGGATGAATTTTTGGCGAACATAAGAAAGGAAAAAGTAAAGAAGAAAGCCAGGGTTATTTCTAGGATTGAAAGAGATGAGGCAAATAATTGGGTGATCCACATTGCTACCCCTACTCCTAACAAGAATAAGAATAATGTGACTGGTGGTGATTACAATGTGTAAACTATCAACCTAGGGCATGCTTCCATGGAACAAGATATCGAAGAATATGAGGGTTCCAGTGTTGTAATCCTTGGCAGATTAAGGAAGGAGGTGCAAACCAAGCAGGAATTGAAGAAGGAGAATGACAAAATTAAAAGATATCTGCAAGAGTTGATGAAATCCTTGCAATCCATTAGCTCCTCATCATCTGCTGCAAGCTTCTTGCCACAAGAAATGATTATTGAGTTAGAAAGGATGAAGATCACTACCCATGTTACAATAGGCTGGTTACAGGGAGTGCAAATTCAAGGGGACAATGCCATCAAGGATATTCTGACAACTAGTGGGGATGCTATGAGTTCAATTGACTGGCTAAAGAATGTATTGTCCCAGGATAAGGAAGATATGGATATTTTGCTACAAAAGGCTAGAATAATCATGGACTACACCGAAGAAAAGTTGGTAGAAGATGGAATTCTTCCTTCTTCCAAAGCAGCAGAACCTTGGGAATGGTTCAAGGTTTTGTAGATAGGGCAAAGGGTTTTGAAGAAGGTACATTAATAGGGGATGTAGATTGAGGATGCCTTGACTGAAATTTACAATAAGTGCATCTCCTTCTTTGAGGTTATGACAGGGAGAAATAATTTTGTGTTGAAGCATCTGAGCCTGGAATAGTTGAGGAAATGGTGGTGAGAAGTGTATTCTCCAGTCAATGAGGACCAGGACACCAAGCACCTGTTGGATGATGTAGCTACATACATTGCAGTAATTGATAAATACAAGACCTTGAAGGTGGATTGGGATAGGGGGGTCAAGCAATCAAGGGACGACATTAAGTCCATAGAAAGAAGAATGAAGGTGTTAGTTATGCCACCTATTGCCGACTTGGATAAAGTATTTTTGATGATACAAGATAGGGCGAGTCAAGATAAAGATAAAGGAGAGGGTAGTTAATTCAACACCTCATTGGGATTTGTGCTTCCCTACTATTCCTCCTCTTCCTTTGCATGCATTGGACTAGATTATGTTGGAGATCTCAGGGCGACTTGGATGAAATTGGTGCATTTAATGCACATTTCATGTTATTTTTGATTTCCTCTTGGCTGACTTGTTTTTGGCCATTTGTTATTGTAAACCTAATTTGGCCGACATGTCTTGGGGGATTTTCTATACGTTTGGCATTATGCCTCATTTGTAGAAGAGTTGACGATTTTTGTATTAGAGCGAATTGTGATAAGAGCAAGAGTTAGAGTTAGAATTTAGTTTATTTTTCAAGCAAGTGTTGTAACAAAAGATTGGAATTGTTGCCACTTTGGATGCTTTAATACAAGTAAAGACATTGTGATTTGGTTCCTTCCTTGTGTTGTGTTTTATCTGGTATGGTTCTTGATATTCTATCTTTAAAATTGCTTAAGTTTATTTGATGTTAGATGATTTGATGATGTTTAGGGTTTGATGCTTGAAGTGTTTGCACTAATCTCTAGTCCATAATTTTTGTAGTTAGTTGATTGTTAGCTGCTTTGCAAAGTTAGCCTGGACTTAAATTGTGCTTAGTTCGATTATGAGTGCTTGTTCATTTCAATTGCAATAGGGTTGTTTTGAATGAATGTTCATAATCTAAAAATCTTTAATACCTTAGAAGATTGCACTATTTCTGTAAGATTGCATATTTATCTGGGTCAAACAGGAATTAGTTTCTAAGGGATTGGTCCATTTCGAGCATTTTATCATTTGTATTGTCAGTCTTAGAATTAGAATTAATCTTAGAAATCTCCTTGAAACCCTTATATTTTGTTATTTCTTTTATTATCTGGGTTAGATTTAGGATTTGAGGTATCATCATATTACTAGATCTGATAAATTCGAGTTCAACATTTGCTTGTAGTAAGGTCCCTTTGTGATTACCAACATTTTCACATTATCTCTGAGTTGTTTTATTTGCATTGTCAAGACCTGACATTAGAGACCTTGGGTTTATCTCTGTGTTCATAGAGATTTACCTTTCAAGAGAGATAGGATATCATATTCTATCTGAGTTGTTGTTGTGCAGAAAACACCATCAATAGATTCTTTATGGCATAATTGTCTTATTGTATTAAGTGTTTTTAAACACTTTGGTAGAACTTATAATCCCTTCTTAAGGATTGGATTGCCTTCATGCTTTTAGGTTCACTAAAATTTATTTTGGGCTCTAAAAAGAACACTACAAAAGCATTCAATTTTGCAACAAAGGGTTAAAAAGAACTTTAGACAAACTTACTAGATTTGGTTTAAGGTTAACAATTGAACAAAACAACTTTCATCTTTCCATTTGGTGCTCTAAAAAGAATCAAATCATTGCTTTGAGGACTTAAAATGAACATGTGCGTCTTTGTCTTGTAATCACTTACCCAAAGTAATATCTTCAAAAGGACGTATGCACTTCTCTCGCACTTTATAGCGATCTTGAGAATCAAAAGTCCTTTTTGATGATCTTAATTTTTGTAAGTGATTGCCTTCACATTTCATTTGGGATTAAAAATTGAACAAACCGTGCGAGTGTGAGTAGGGAATATTGTGAGTATTTTCCCCTTATTTTTCAACAAAGGTTGATCGAACTACAATATATGCTTTCTTTCTTTTGTTTATCTTAAAGGGCCTGCCTGGTGGGAAAAAGTAATTACCATAGGGAACGACCCAATCGAGAACACGCTAAGGACAATCGACTTCCAGCTGGTATATATGTGTGGATTCTCGAGGAAAGTTCGAGAATCATGAGGATTATTCCAACGAGAAGGGTAGTAATGGTCTGTCACCGCATGGATAGTCCTCCACAAACGGAATGCCTGCATTAAAACCCATGTTTAGCAAAGGCCAAAATCATTAACTATTTGCTGGTGCAAAAGGTCATGTCCTTTGAAGCCGCCCCACATAACATGTGGTTCTATTGTAGAGATGAAAAGTATGCCATGGGAGTTTCATGGGTAGTGATGCTTGGCTGACCCGAGAAGTGTGTGTCATGGAGGGGAGCCAGTGTGGTTAAGCATCTATTCATCCACACTGAATATATGTAGCTGGATTTATCCAAATGGGAACCCAACAAATATTGTCTCTTCATCCTAGGGTTGTGCATGTTCTTGGAATCAAAACACTTTGCTTGGATCTAAAACATTGAAAAATCAACATTCAACAAGATCTTCAAAATTTCAAACCCTTTAGGGAAGCAAATACCTTTGAAAAATTCAAGTGCTCTTGCTTGACCTAGGGATTTCATCCATAGAGGCTTCTAAGTATTTTGACTTAATCACAATTTGCTCTCTCTAAATTTAACCTAGGAAACTATGCTCTTGAAACCTCGATTTTCATATAAGGGACCTTGTGGAATGAAAAGGAATTAAGACATAAACATTTAGTTTGAAATTTTAATCAAGAAATTGTTTATGGTAAAAAGAACTCATTGAGCAAAGATAAGGACAATTGGACCCCACACATGTGTTCTTTCAAATGATTTTTGAAAAATCAAAATAGGCAAGCCCAAAATCAAAAATCTTAGTCCAAAGGACCATGAAGAACGCCTTTCAAGGCTTCACGAGGTAAGAGAAAGGTTGGTTTACAAATTCTACAAGAAAGCTTCAAGAAACAACCCTAACTTGTATGAGTTTTATTAGCAGTAAAATACTAATCTCTTTTAAAGGTTTTCTTTTCTCACATAGGAAGTATGGCATGTTCTTCAAAACCAAGCTCTTGTAAGAAGGGGTTTTATGTAGGTCAATTCTAGGATCAAAATCATCACTCTCACTAATCTCTCAACCATCAAAATCAATAATCACCTCACCAACAAACTCTTGGAAACTTTGAAAACATCATTCATGCTAAAATTCTAGGCAAAATCAAAATCATCTTGTTTGACTTAACACACTTAGTCAAATTATTCTTGTGAGAAAATTTACCTCTTGAGAAAATCCAACATCTTGGGGCCTAGGAGTTCATTATCAAAAATCACTTTGTTTGACTTAACACACCTAGTCAAATTATCCTCTTGTGTACGAATTTAGTCTAGGATAACACAACTTCCTAGAGTTTACAAGTTCATTATTCAAATCAAGCAAAATCAAATCAAATCAAGCCCTAAAGTTTAGCATCTCCCTCAAGGTTCTTCAATATTTTTCATCATCTGTATCATCCATCTTTCATTTTCATCATCACTTTGATCCTCAATTTATCCTAGTTATTCTCTTTTTGTACCTAAAGTTAGATTAATTGATCTCCATTTCATGGTATAAACAAGATCTCAACATAAAAAGAATATGGAAATCACCAAGGAAACATCAACTTCAAGTGATCTAAGTCAAACTGCCCCTGAAATGAATCATGTCGAATAAAGCAATCCCCTAAGCAACTTCTCTCTACCATCACAAATTCCTCAAGAGGAGGGTCAAGTAGAGGACATCACCAACAATGTCTTAGGGATGACACAAGATGAAATCCTAGCGATGGTGCAAAATCCGAAAAATCATCGAATTTTCAATACTATGATGAAGTTATATCCCTCCCAATACATGCTTGAGTTGGCAAAATAAGGGGCTAAACTCCCTTCCGACTATGACATAAGAATAATTGTGGAAAGACCTCTTGGGATCATGTCTCCAATCCCACCCATACCTCCATTTCAAAACATCACTCAAAGCATCACAATCGGTCCGCTCATCACAATGATCAACACCATTCCCAATCCATCGACACCACCGCCAAAACACAACATGGAAAATTCATTCAACATCACGTTACAAGTTGCTCAACAAGATGCCCAGCAAAAAGCACTCCAAAACTAACAAGCTACACAACTAGATGCTCAGCAAGCACAAGCACAATTAGCAGCACAAAAAGCACAATAGGCACAAAAGGCTGCTCAAGCCCAAGCTTTACTACAACAACAACAAGTTGCACAAGCAGCTCAAGCAACTCAAGTCACTCAAGCCGCAGAAGCTGCACAATCGGCACAAGCTGCTCAAATTGCACAAGCAGTCCAACAAGCGCATGCTCAAGTGCAAGCACAATACCAAGCACAATTGCAAGTAGCCCAGCAAGAATCATATCAACAAGCCTTGCAAGATTTTCAAGTACAACAACAAGCGGCCCAACAACAAACATAAGCATTACTTGCTCAGTAAAGCTTGCAACAGATTCCCACCACAATTATTGAAAAAAATGATCAATATTTATCCATCAACGAGCACCTTGAAGATGATTCCACCTCATCCAATGATCAAATCAACGTACATCAAGAGTCACTCTTTGATCATGATAAGTACCCCTCAACAATGTCCAACAATGATCTATTCAAAGGAGTGTTAACATTATTTGATCGTATAATTAGTGATCCTTCCACCAATGATCATGTTGAAAGTGTCTCTACATCACCTAATGAGTTAGAGGACATATCTCAAGAATTTATTCCAAAGCATGATCAACATCTTTCACCAAGGTCTAGAAATGATCATTTCCAAAACATATGGACATCCTTTGACCTCATGACATTTGAGCAACTTCCTATGCCTAATGAAGATATCCACGAACCCTTTATAAGAAATCCATTATTTGAAATTGACCCATGTCAAGAACTTGATCCAAAGCATGTCGAAAGCAATTATGAAATTATTCAAGATCAAGAATTTGCATCTCCGAGCTACTATAATGATATAATGGACACTCTCCTATCTATACAAGATGATCACATCCACATAGCACATACTCCTCCATCTACCCATGAGATTCTTTCTTTGGAAGGACACGTAGATGATCTTCATTCAGAACATGATTCCTTTACTCTTGACATTATTACAGAAAAAGTGTAGGTTGTTAATAACTACAGTCAAACTGTTTTGTCAACATTAGGATCAGACATATCCCAAATTCAGACTGAGGACATCATGTATGAAGATATCCAGCATTATCCACTCAGGGAAATAGGTCAGACAGAACAGGATATTCCAGAGTCAGCAAAGTAGCAAATTGAAATAACATCATTTGTAGTGGTCATGTATCAAAGGATGCCTGCTCAACAAGACATCTCAAAACAAGCAGAATCAAGGAATGAAGGTAGTACTTCCATACTAGGGGCAACTATGTCTCAAGCAAACATCAACATACGGGGCATGAAGAATCCTTATGGTGAAACCAATGCCAATACTACAACCAACCACATTGTTCATCCACCCATCACCCAATCCACGAATTGGGACCAATGTCAAAAGAAGGTTTTTACTCATAGCACAAAGAACATTATCAAAGAAAATAAGCTAAGAAGAATATCGGACAAATCAAATACATATGGATACCAAAAAATACAAAGAAAGATGATCCCTATCAAAATCCATTAGTCAAAGAAACTATGGGGAAAAATAAAAAAGGGAAAAGTATCCATCAAAGATGTCCACAAAGGAAAAAGTAGGCTTCTCAATCAATGTAAAAAGTCTATCAAGTAGTTGGCCCAAATTCCATGCACACTTCTGTATCCACCCATCATTACTCGTCTTCCCAATTTTGGAGAGTCAAAGGTTCCAAACTATCAACCAATCCATCTTTTATTCCCAAACACACTCTACCATCCATACCTCCATGCATGATATCCAATTCTCACATTGACCATGTGTTGGAAACAACCCTTCATCATAAGGATTCAAAAGGAACTCTATCGCGATGTGCACACAAAGACAGAGTTAACTCCAGTATCAACAAAGCAGATCAAAATTCTCAAAAGTTGCATTCAACTGCACATATCTTGGAAAAACAAATTCTTCAAGCAGGATATCAATGGCACATTATGATAGAAGCATCTACATCGGTACCACTAAGTGATTCAACATAGGCTTAAAATCTTTCAACAAAAAATCCAAAAAAATCCAAAAATCGAAAAAAATCAAATAATATAAAAATCCAAAAAAAATAGAAAAGGGATTGAAAAAAGTAAAGAAAAAAATCGTTCTCCAGTGAAAACCACTACGGTGGCACTTTGGACAGGTACCATGATGAAAACCTGGCAAACAGGCATCATGTGTAGAATTGAGCATCTGCGTGCACCAGTTCAATTGGAAGCATCTCATCCCATCTATAATAAATCCATCCATCCATGAACCATTTATCCAATCCTTTTTCATCCATTTGCATCCATGGTCCAACTTATCTTGATCTTGATAAAAGTTTGGTGCACACTTTACACTTGCTTATGGTAAACATCTTGACATGGGTCATTTTCATTGATCCTATCCAATCCAACATTATCTTAGCCATGAATCACTATACAAATGAGCATCCTCTATTCAAACATCTCATCTTGTTACAATATAATCCTTGGCATCCTTTTCATGCTTACCGTATCCATCTATCCAAGAAACCTCCCATGGCCTTTCAAACATTGTTAGACACTAGGGGCAAATATTTACATCTTGCTTTGGGAAAAATCTTGATATATATTCTCCAACTTATGTGGTTATCTAAACATTGGAAAACATAAAATCAAATTGGTCAAGCATTTGTGAGCCAAAAGCCAAATCACTAGCCCATGGCATATTTTGATGAGAAGATGTTCCTTATCAATCTTTATCTTTCATCATCGATCCAAGCAATCAATATCAGTTCTGTCTAATATTACTCTTCATCATCACATCAAATCATTCAAAAAAATTTGTTCCAAACCAAGCTTCAAAATCCTGATCAATCAAATCCAACCAATCCATCTCAAGATATCCTTCCCAATCCTTGTGTTTCTTAACACTATCCTTGCATTGTTGTGTATCCTGAACAATGTTATCATCATGAATTCATCATAATCCTCATGTTGCTTAACACTATCCTTGCATTTTTGTGTATCCTCAACAATGTTATCATCATCAATCCATCAATCTGATCAATCAACCTTAGCTTGGTTCTCAAAAAAAATCCCAAAAAAGAGCACTGATATCATATATGTATCCAAATCATATCAAAATCCAAAACATGTGAAAAGTCTGAAAAATCAAAAATAGAGTCATCCAGTCGAACTATGTCATCTTTGAGCTTTAACGTAGGTAAGGTTGATCTATGATCATCCCCTGAGACATTTTAGTTCAGTCCTTTAGGCATCCATCACAATGGCAATTTGCTTGCCCATCTATCTCATTATTGAGTCAAGTCAATTGCCAGTCGAACTACGTGGTCTCTGCATGTATAACATAGGAAAGGCTAATCTATTGATCAGCTCTCGAGACCCCTAGGATAGGTCTTTAGGTCAGTTTCTTGGTCAAAATCTAAAAAAACCAAAAAAAATTGAAAAATCCGAAAAGAAAAATATTTTTAAAACATCGTGAAAATCCCAAAAATAGCCTCAAAACATTAAAAAAATACCAAAAACATCCAAATATTTGAAAAAAAATCCATCCATCTCATTTTGATTTCACCCGCAATAAGCATCATTCATAATAAATTGTCATCATCCTCATCCTTTGGTAAACCAGTTAGAAGGAAGTCTAGCAGGTTCTAAAAGTAAAACCCCAATCATCTAAGTCTCAAGCCTAGGTCAGTAAGCAAGCAAGTTAATTTACTCCAGGTATCAATAGCTTATCATCTAGTCAATCCCATATCATATGATAACATGTCCTAGTATGCATCCTTCCTACAATGGACATCAACATCAGGCATCACTATAGTTTAGTCTTGGCTAGCAGTATGAATAAAATTAGCTTGTTTGTTTACTTTATCTTTGTCTTTTTGACTTATCTTATTGCGTTCATTCCAATGACCTCTCGATGATGTCCAAACAAATGGATTTAGAGAGAAATGAATGGGGCAATGATCATTATCTTTTTTATCTATTGTGCTTGTTGGATATTCTTGTAATATAACTTGATCATGCGTGCTTTGTTTGGTTTGTAGGGAGGGTGTTTTAGATGTCTTTTTGACCACATAGGAAGGATTGCTTTTCTATGTTTTGGTCTGAGATTTTTAGAATATCTAAATTGCATTTTGAATGAGGTTTTGTATGTCAGGTGTGAACAGGAGTACTTCTATCTGATTGTCGAGTCAAAGTTCATTACACTCGATACAAAGCCATCCTGGTCTTTTATACTTAGATGCATCATACCTATGTGTATTATCAAACATAAGGTAAATGGCCCTTTTAAAATCCCAATTCCTTGTAAACAAATCATCATCATTGTTAGTAGCGTATGTATTGGATCCTCTTTTCATCTTCTTATTTCTTCCGTGTTCTTTCCGTACTAACAAGGTACCATGATAGTTACTGAAAAACATCGCTAATGCATCCACTTTGCATCCATAGATCATCAACGTAATGCATGTCATATCATATAGGAAACATAAATATATTTCATTCATTACTCTCACTTGCATTCAATTAGGATATTATCACATAGGCATTATTGAGTCATCCGTGGCATAATCACATATCATATGCATCGTCATTATATATCATAAATAATTATGTATCTATATCATATCCCATTATAATAATCTCGTTACGTATCATAATCATTTACATGTCATAATCTTCTCACATTATCGTATTATTTACATATCACAAAATATTATTTCATTTCATAACATTTGCATCCACAAATCATTGCGAAATAGGAATCATCACCTATTATAAAACATCATTTCATATCATTGCATTGCATAATCATCTCACATTATCACCACCATCTCATAATCATGTACATTATATATCACATCATCTTAAATGATTACATTCATATCACTACATTTGTATCATCACATTCATATTATTGCATTACGTTCATAAATCACAAAACATATCAACATTGCATATCATAGGTCATCTCGTATCATACATTATTATAATCATATCACATCAAAAGCATTTATGTATTACATAGGTTCATTAAGCATCTCATAAACATACATCTACATCATCATGTCATAATATACACCATCACATTCTGGATAAGAAAATATACGAAAAGAAAGGCATTCATAAAATATATGCATAATCACTGCATCACATCATCGCATCACATAGAAACATTCATCGCATTACATTGCATAAAATAAACACATCCATCACATGAGATAGAGTTATAACATGTGCATAGCATATAGGAAATTAAATACATCCATCCATCATGCATAAGTAAAGTAAGGCACATCTCATAAATAAATCGAAACATCTCATATATATATATATATATATATATCATGTAACTATCATGGTACAAAATCAGGATCATATGTGTCTATATCAATCGAAGTATACAAAGGCCCATGGGGTTATCGAAAATGGAGCTCGTGGACCTCAAAAAGAATGTTGTCTCTGAATATAAAATGGTAGCTAGCCCTGCATGCTGAACCCCTCATCCTCGTGTCTCTCAACATGATCCTCGGGCTACCTCATGCCTATCTACTGTGAAAAATCTTGCACCCGAGCCCCTACTGGTGCAGCCTACCGATAATGCAACCTATAATACTTTGCCTCTCTAACTGCCTCATGGTATACCCACATTGAAACTGTCCTACCCTAGGAGGTAGAGGCCATGCTCTCAAGCAGTTGTCTTCGGCCTATCTCTCGGTCCTTCTCTGACCGGGCCTGGTCTCTCTCTTAGCAGTCAATGCCTACACCTGAGCCTGAAAACCCTATACCTATACTTGTAGTTGTTGTATGAGGGCATCCCTCTGATCTAGCTGTAGTGGTGATGGTGGTGGCGGAGGCTTCTATTGGGACTGCATGTCCCCATCTCTTTGTTGGTCCCCTGGCTACTATTGAGGTTGTTGTTGGGGCTACCTACCCCCATCCCTATATCCTGGAGGTGGTCCACCTCCTCCCCCATCCCCATCCCCATCTCCATATCCTCGGTCTGCTGACTTGCCTTTGGGCCTCTGCCTTATGGGTGTCGCACCTGGATCTGTCAATCGTAGGGGTGGTTTGAACCAAGCTCTATATGCCTGCGTGACCCCTACATTCTCCTGACCCTAATCATATGGCCACGGTCTAGCCACTAGCAGTCGAAATGAAGCAATGACCACATTAGTTAGGATCGGTCTACCCCATGTTGTCTCTCTCATAGTATGTGCGAATATCACTACATACTGGTCATCAGGACGATCCTACCTATCCTTGAATTGCCTGGAAACTCTGTCTGGGAGATACCTATCCACCATGGTATGCTCCCTACCCTACATGAGTCTATCTTGGCTTGAAAAAAATAGTTGTTGTACATCATCATACCATGTGGGCATACCAAGCCAGGGCCACCAAGTGAAGACAACCATCTCATCTATAACCCTCCTCCAATGAGGGATGCCACCTGCCCCTGTATGTGTGAAAGAAGTCACTGCCCCTTTGTATCACCAAACAATGGGATCATCTAGCTCTAAGGCAATAGTTGTAACCCATGGGCAAAGCACGACAATGTGCTCCTAGGCCCATACATGTAGGAGTGTGACTCCGGCCCCGATGGCCCTGCTATCCAAGTATGCGAACTCATGTAGATCATGGTAAAGGGAAGCCAGCAACACTGGCCCCCATGCAAAAAAATCCCACCCTCAGAGCATTCGCTGCCAAGTGAGACCCCATCCTAGGCTAAAATACTTCCCGCGTCGATCTGGCACCACAAGACTAGAGATAATTTTTGCAATAATCAATTTGAAAGTGGGAACTATGCCCCTATACTGCTCTAACTCTATTTGCCCCTCAGCAAAAATAATCTCATCGAGCTCCATGACCTCGAAGTAGGCATCCTTCCTAGCCTCCACATCATAAATGACTCTCTCTTCATGGATGGGTAGTTGAAGGATGTGCCAGACATCCTCTAAAGTAACTGTAGCCTCTCCTATGGGCAGGTGAAACGATGATGTCTCACTGTGCCATCACTCTACTAGGGTAGTCATCATGTCTAGGTGTGTCTAGACGGGACGTGTGTAGGTGATATACCACAACCCAATCACCCCAAGGTACTCTTGGATCAGGTCATGCATACCGACTAACCGACTAAGAATTGGGGACCTGTGCTCCCGTGAATGAAGTCTCTCGAGGTCCTCATGTGAAAGAAAAGCCACAACATCAAGTTTCATAAAAAAAATCGGGATCCCACCTTGAGATTTCACAATTGAAACATCAAGTGTGTCATTTTTTTCGATTGCATCAAAGTTTGTAAATTCCAAACTGCGTTGTCGCAACGTAGTTTGACCTCCTAAACTCCAAACTACATCGTTGCGTTGTAGTTTGACTGCGCCCCTAAAACCTAAATTTCAAAATGAACCGCAGTGATAGTTTGCAGGCGTGCATGACTTTGACCCCTAGCCCTAAATTCCAAACTGAGTCACGATGATGTAGTTTGCAAATGCGGCACCAATTTTTCCCTTCCAGCGGCGCTAAACTACACCGCTTGACTTAAGTTGACCTTTTGACCCTATTAAATGCACGTAAAAATCAAAATGAAAAGTTAGGTGAGGGTCACATACCACTGGTCCTATGCCAGCAGGCCACTGGTAGACTCACACTTGATCAAAAAAATGTCGTGGAAGCACTCATTGTGCCATTTCGATCAATGCTCAGAGCTCAAATCACAAGAATCTCTCAAAGGCTAGGTGTGCAAATGAGCTGAAAGTGACACGTTGGGGCCTATTTAAGCCTGAAAGTTAGGGTTTTTTTAATATATTTTTTCGTCCAACTAGGGTTTTGGACCCCCAATCTTGTCTTTTCCCGACCAAGGGTATTTTTGCATCTTTTTTTCGCATTTTGGCACGTTTTTGGCATCTTGGACCCTTTCTGAACCCATCAAGCAACTTGTCCTGTTTTTTTCGTGAGATCACCCAAAAATCCAAATTTTCATTTGATCTCTCAAGGGGGCAGTATACCAACATAATCCTTCTCACTGGGGCAATAGTGGGGCATCTAAAAAAGTCAATTTTTTTTGGAATTTTGATCTTGGTAGTTTATTCTTTGAACCAATGCAATAGGTGCATTACTTCAAAGAGGGGAAAAATGTAGACACAAAAAATATCCTGATTGATCTTACACATATGATCCCGATCTTACTAGCATCACTTCTTCCTGAATCACCCCCTTTACTTATCAATTTAATTGAATAATCTTTATTCGATTAAATCCATCATATTTCCCCTCTTAATTAAATAAATCAATTTTATCTGATTAGGTCATCTTCTCCTATTAATTAAATAAAACATTTTATTTGATTAATCTTACATTCCCTCTTTTAATTAAATAATTTACTTGATTTAATTAATCTCTAAAGTCACCTCCTTTAAATTAAATAAATTAATCTTTATTTGATTTAATCTAACACCACCTTCTTTAATTAAATAAATCAAACTTTATTTAATTAAATCTAATTTCATATTCTTCTCAACTTTGATTTATTTAAATCCAAAATCTAAGTCAAAATTGTCAAATCAGCTAATCTCCTATTAAATTAATCAAATCCTCTAGATTTTGCAACTTGCACAATAAATCAATTTAGTTGATTTATTAATTCCTTCATTTTCTCTCAACTTGGCATCAATAAAGGAATATTCCTCAAATTTTAAAATCCCTCCAAAAGGGATGAGTACATCCAACAAGACATTAAAGGCCTCTTACATGTCCTTTGCCTTGATCCAAGTGGCATTTACTCCATTCTTCTCTCCCTCCAACTTGTCATTTCACAAATTCCAAATTCCACCTAACCATATTTATTTGCACATTCATCAAAATATGCTCATTCCTCCTCAAATCACATGTTGACAAGTGGCCTTCTCTCATTGGTTGGTCTTTTGTCCCACATTCATCCATTTTGCATCTTCTTCCATCATTCTCTCCTATTTATTGGAGACTCTTATTTGAATTTTGGATCCACAACTTATGCAATATCATTATCTTCAAAGTTTTCATAAGCATCTTCATCCATCCTTAGGAATTTTCATCAAATTTCATATTCTCATAGCTAGGTTATGGAGAAATTTCATCAAGGAGCATCAAATTGATCATCAAGCTTGCAAGGAATTGGGAAAGAGCCATTTTCCACATCAAAATGGCATCAATTCCCCCATGGGATTAAGAGTTTTTTCATTAGAATAGGATTTAATTAGTTTTTATTGCTTTGTTCTTCATCTTATTTCCTATTTTCACGCTTCAAACTAATTTCATGAGGAATTTTGATCTAACTTGCATAATGATCTAATTATATGATTGTTCTTTTGTGTTTGTGTAGGTATAGGATCACCATTCTCACTATGTGTGTATCATATACCCATTTATATGGAAGGATGTATTCATGAATGATAAACTTGAGTTTACTCAATATGAAATCTATGTTATGGAAAGATTTATGAAATTACAATGGAATGCAATGGAAGTTTGAAATAGTGTTTATTTCAAATGTACATGTAATTCACATTATTGAAAAGAAGTTATTTTATTGCTATGTTATGACATCATGGTTTATTCACTTGAGGTGAAAACATTGAAATTTTTTTGAATAGAACACTAGGGTTGTTACATTGAGATTGGTCATGCTTAGGAAAATAGTCTCAGTATATTCCCAATTTCCCAATTGGTGAATTGGATGAATTATCTTCAATTTCAGTATCTCCTCAATCTATAATATCTTGAATACAATTTTTCAACTTCATGCACTTTCTTGTAGAATGAACCTTTATATGGTGGTACTCACAAAACTCATTATCTTTGTATCACATATTCTTTGGTTTATTTTCATTGAAAGGTCTAGTAGCCAGAAATATGACCATGTTATCTTGTACCATTTTATGGAACACAACCTCCATTGGTTCTCTTAATTAGGTGTACTTTTATTTAGGAGTGGAATTATTCTTTGCTTATCTAGGTGGAATAGTGACATTTGTAGGTTGTTGAACATTTTGGAGAAAAATTATTTAAAAGATAAAGGTATTGTTTGAATGTTTTTTCAGTTAGTGACCCCATCACTAATTGATTATTATTTTTGGCTTAAATTTTTTTTTGTCATTAGATTGATTTTTGTCTTGTAGAGTAAGGGGCTTCGTCACCCCCAAGGCTCCAGGTCACGGGAGAGCCCCAATGAATGAACTGCCCTAAACTACCTTAGGTTGATCAAACAAAAAAGAAAGGAGAGACAAGTATTTATAGAAATAAGGTGAGTAGACTACAAGGGTCTCAGATTGCAACTCAGATAGCTCTTTGTTTGAGGATGGAAGAGAAAGAATCAAAATTCAATGTGTCACACTATATTCTCAAGGATGAGCTAATGTCTTGTACAAATAGTGAGTTGAATGACAATCAAAGACACTCAAGGTTTTCTTGTGACACGAATAATAGAGTTTTATAGTTTGGCAATGATAATAGCGACTAGAAAAGATTATTCTAATGATAAAAGTGATAAGCAAAGAGTAGGAAAAGATACCACTCATGCATAATCTAGTTCTCCAGCTAACTTCGAGTGGAAAAATATGCACCTACACACACAAACAAGAAATGTGTTGGGTTGTCTTTTGAGGCTTGCCTTAGTCAGACCCTCATTTTGGTGTTCCCACCTCCATAGACAACCAAATATGCAACGATATGGAGAAAAAGTGATGAAGGAAAGAATGGAAATGACACAGTAAGGTAGAGAGCAATGAAAACCTGAATGATACTCCACAAGATGATAGATGCAAGTAAAATGAAAAGACATAATGTTACCTTCCCTGCTATAAGAACTCAAGGATGTTAAATGAAGGAGAAAGACGATACCACTACACTGAGGAAATAGAGCTTCATAAACCTACAATGATGATGATGTTGAAGTAAGATGACATTGTAGAGACCAAGTAAAAAGTTGGTAGCAACAAGATAGAATGAGAGTGAAACAAGAATGATCAAGAAGTGAATAGAGAATCTGTGAGAATGAGTTAGAGAACGCAAGAGCCTGCAAGAGAGAGAGAGTGAAAGAATGAGTAAAATGGAGGCAAGGAGTCATTTTTCATTGGTCAAGACCCAACTAAGAACATTATATTCATGACCAGGTAGGAAATGTAATGCTTATATGGATTTCAGAGGCAAGAATTTGTAAGGACAATAGCATGACACTTGAACATATATGCAACACACGCACGTCCTTGAAAAATATTTCTCCAACGATGCAAAAAGATAAGGATATGTGGGAAGATTAGGGAGATGGCAGTAGGTTTTTGTATCATTGTACTTGTAATTATAAAGGGTAGATAAATTGGAAATTTTCCTAGGGTGAAAATTTACACCATTACATTTTTCCCCCACTTTAGTGAGCATACGTGTCAGTGCATATGAGAGCTAAAGTAGAAAGAAGTTGAATAGAATTTACCAATCATGTCGAGGATGCAAATATTTGATTTGACATACCTGGATGTGAAAGAGGGAGCTCCACCAAGATGGAAAGATGACATGGGTCTTCAATCTTGAAAAGCTAGATACAATCTCACCACAAACATGTTAGGCTATAGTCGAAACATGTTAGGTGAAAAATCCAATCATAAGACATAATAAAACACAAGCCAAAATGATAAGACATAGCTTAATCAGAGAGACACAAGACACACACTGGTCAGATATATAATCCTGCCACTACTACAAACTACGTTGCAGGATAGTCATAGAAAAGACGAGTCTAGTCAGGCTACCCCTAGACACCAAGATATAAGATGTCTAACACCAAGACACATGACATCAAATATCAGAAAAAGACACAAATTACAAGACATTAAAGAGATATTTTGAGAAGAGAGCTTTCAAAGGGGGTTCCTTCGACAAGGAACCCTTTATGACACCAAGGGGACCATTCAAAAGAACAGTCCAATTGAAAGACACCACATTTTTTGCAAGTTATCCTATCATCAAGGAATCCTTTTGAAAGATTTTTCATCAAGGAATCTAATAGAAAGAATTCTCCTTTTCAAAGGAAAGTTTTCATAATCTTTCATTTTAGAAAAAGTGCTCTTTTTTCAAAGGAAATTTTTCAAAAAAATTTGCATACGAGATCATTTTCAAAAGAAAAATTCATCCAGGAATTATGAGAGAATACAAAAAATTTGAAAATGAGATATTTCGATAAGGGATTCTTTTGTCAAGGAATTCATTTTAAAGAAATTTTTGACACCAAGGAATCGTTTTGAAATAATTTTCCTTATAAAAAATTGGATCAACATGGTAGCCCTCGCTTAGGATGGTGTGTGCTATGCAAAGGAGCACATGATATCCACAGGAGAGAAAGGAGAGGAATAGATGTTGTGGCATGCAAAACATGATGAGATGTATTTTTGGTATGTTGTCACACGTGAGGGACAACACATAATAACCACAACATCAAGAAGCAAACAAAGATGATGAAATCAAGAGACGAGAGGATCTGAGTGTTCAAGGTCGGATCTATTCATAGATACAAATAGATATAATGTTGTATGAATGAATGGTCATCAATCCCCAAAGTTCTCAAATCATGAAAAAGAGCACATGAAGGAAAAATAAAAATAAAAATTGGGTCAACATGGAAGAATGCCTAAACTCCCTTAACACTTTCCATCATCCACAATATCAAAAAGAAATTCCATGACACATAGAAGAATGATGATACAAATAAAAGAAGGGTACGAAAAAAAATTGTGCTTGTATCCAAGCACCTATAAGGGTAGCAAGGGTCCTCCAAGAATTATCAACAACACAAAAAGATAAGCATGGGGGAATACAAACACACAAGCAAATATACACTATAAATAAAGAAGAGGTACCACCATAGTCCTCATTTATCAGCAGGTCATCCTGCTTGCAATCTAGATCATTTTAAGGGGAGGGAGGACGGGCTTGCAAGGCTGGGATAGTGAGGGTGGTACCCTCTGAATCACCTACAACAAGGGCCAAGGAAGAAGGTCCCTCAAGGTCTTATTCACTGAGCTCTTGTGAAACAAAGGTCATCAATTTCACAAAAATTAATGATAGAGTTGGGATATCATCCACCGAATTAAACATGCACTTTACTAGAGTGTTATGTGTCAAACAGGTGGGAGAAGAATGAGACACCTGAGAGACACTATAGACCTCTAGAAGAGGTCTAGTGACCAGCTCCAAGGAATATGAGGTTGCCTCTATCACGAGGACGGTGCATGCCAAAAGAGAACTAGCTTCCGAAGATGGTGAACCCTTCTTTCCACCTCCACTTGTAGTGAGTTCATCCTCTAGCTTGAGCTTTAGCGGAGGATGTTTTTATCCCCATAGAAGAAGAAAATTTAAAGGAGGAAGAAGACAAAGTTGCAATAGACACAACCATTGTATTCGACATGTCAATGGGCTATTACAATAGAGGGATTTCTGAAAGGGACATCAAGAGAGGGGGATCCACGGAGTGAGTGATGAAAAATTGCACCCTTTTGGTGTGAAAGTCATCGAGACACATCGAAGGAGCCAAAATAAAAATAGAGGCGATGGGAACTAAGGCAGAAACATCAGAAGAAAGTAGAAAAGTAATGAAAGATGTAGGGATAGATGCCAATAGCTCCCCCTTCGTCTTCTACAAGGCAGTGTGCTCCATGGCGAAAGCCTTTTGCTTGCACTTGCACTCACGCATAAGCTAGTTATTCCAGTTGTGGGAATTGGAAGACGCAGCCTTAGAAGAGACCATAGGTTGCTTCTTGGTTGTAATAGTATCCTTCACAACCATTTTTTATGGAAGGATAGTCTCCTAGGTAGGAGTAGGAGGAGGAAGCACAGGAGTAGAAACAACGACAAGAGGAGAAGCATAAACAGGTGCCTCGGCGGTGGGCCTCTTCTCGTTCTCTACCTTAGGGGAAGGCAAAAGAATTGTAGGAGGCCATGGAGGTTGAGAATCTAGAACAAAACCATAGGAAGACTTCCCCCTGCCATAGACAGTGGGTCGTGGTACTGTGGGTAGCAAAGGAATCTCAAAAACCTGATGCTTCACTTTTCACCATGCAAGAACCATCACATTATACAAGGCATATGAGTGGAGGCTAAAAATTCCACTGTAGGATGATAAGTAGAAGTATATGGGACTAAATATACAGAGGGATAAGGCTCTAGAGTATGAGCAAGATTTCCCTTTTCCTTAGGTGGGGTAGAAGAGGCAGCTTGTTGCTCTACTACCATAGAGGATTTTACAAAAATAGCATAAGGAGACACTAGATAACTAGCCTTCAGTGTTGAGGCCCCAACCTTATATAACAAATATCCCTTAGGAGGGAGAGGTTCAACTAGGACATGCCAGAAGTGATGTAGTGAGAAGCCCCCATGCGACACCAATAGTTTATAGCTAGTGTCATGCATTACATGTACAATGTATTCATGAGGGGAATTTAAACATTTATGAACTACAAAGGTGACACCATTCACAAAGGATAGCCACAAAATACCCAACCTAACTCTAAACAAGTCAGACTATGGAATGATAAAAAATGAGACATCAACAACCTTGGGTCCTACTAAGACTGATAAAGAAATAGTACCCATAGGGGCCATAAAGAGTACATTGTAGGTACAAAGAGTGGTCTCTGACTCTTCATTTCTCTCCTTATGTAAGATGTTTATAAAAAAAAATTATGTTTTTATCACATTAACCCAACTCATCAGATCAATTAAGACGTCAATTACAACATTTCCATTAATCTGAGTAGGAATGTATAATGAGGAAGGATCCTTATTAAGAGGCTCATCATGTGAGGTAAAATTTATATCAGGGATTGCACTCGTATTTCAGGAGGAGGGATGTGCGTGAATGAAACCATGTTCACATACTTAGATGGAACTAACTCAAAAGATATAGAAGATTGTGTTACTAAATTTGAAGACAATGACCTACCTATATTTTGTTTTTGAATACCCATGAGTCCTGACTACATATCTAGGGGTGATAGATTGGGTCACAAAGTTGCATGCCTTGTGACACATGAATCTACAATGAACCTAGGACACGAGAGAAAGATTCCCTAATACTAAGAAAAAAAAAAGGATGTTCATGTTGGGTTCACCAAAAATGTAGAGTAGGGGGATTTGTCACCCCCAAGGCTCCAAGTGATGGGAGAGCTCCAAGGAATGAATTTCTCTAAATTACTTTAGATTGATCAAAAGAAAAAGAAAGGAGAGACAAGTGTTTCTAAAAATCAGGTGATTAGACTACAAGGGTCTTAGACTGTGACTTAGATAGCTCTCTGTCTAAGGACAAAAGTGTGGGAACCAGACTTTAGCACACCATGCTAGAGTCTCAAGGATGAGCTGGCATCCTGTATGGAAAACGAGTTGAATGAAAGTTAAAGACACTCAAGTTCTTCTTGTGACCCAAATAATAGAGTTTGATAGTTTGATAGTTTAATATGAAAATGTGGAAAGTAAACAGTACAACAAGAAGAATACTGGAAAGGATTATTCTAATGATGAAAATGATAACGAAAGAGTAGGAAAAGATACCACTCATGCACAGTCTAGTTCTCCAACTAGCTTCAAACAAATTAACCTGCACTTACACACAAAAATAAGAAAAGTGTTGGGATATTTTTTGAGGTTTGCCTCAGTTAGACCCCCATTTTGGAGTTCCCACCTTCACAGACAATGAGATATGTAATGGTATGGAGAAAAAGAGATAAAGGAAAGAATGGAAACGAGACAATAAGGTAGAGAGCAATGACAACCTGAATGCTACTCTACAAGACGATAGATGCAAGTAAAATTAAAAGACACAAAGTGACCTTCCCTGCTATAAGAACTCAAGTCCGATAGAGGAAGGAGAAAGATGATACCACCACACTGAGGAGATAGAGCTTCGTAAACTTGCAACGACGGTGGTGTAGAAAGAATATGTTGTAGAGACCAAGTAGAAAGCTGGTAGCAGCAAGATAGAATGAGAGTGAAGCAAGAATGATCAAGAAGTGAATAGAGAATGTGTGAGAATGAGTTAGATAATGTAAGAGCTTGCAAGAGAGAGAGTGACAGAATGAGTTTGAATGAGAAAAATGGAGGCAAGGAGTCATTTTTCATCGATCAAGACCCAACAGAGAATGTTAAATTTGTGACTAACTAGGAAATGTAATGCTTCTATAGATTTCAAAGGTAGGAATCTGTTAGGACAATATGTGGTGCATAGACGTCTACATGGCATGTGTGTGTCCCTGACAAATATTCTTCTATTGACACAAAAAGATAAGGACACATGGGAACATTAGGGAGATGGTGGCAAGTTTATGCATCATCGTACTTGTAATTCTAAATTAAGGGTAAATAAATGGGAAATTTTCCTAGGGTGTTGTAGACATCTGAATTTGACCTCTCCCATAAGGTCAAATTTGTCCCCTTTATTCATCTATCCCGTATTTTCTATTGGTGTTAGTTAAATGATTTATTTAGTTAATATTCCCCCTTTCCCTAATATTCCTAAGGTATTTAATTTAAATAATTAAATACTTTACCTTTACCCCCTTCCCTCTCTAAATTAAATAAATATTCCAATTTGTTTAATTTAGTCATTTGCCTTTATAAATTTAAATCAATTTTTAAATCCATAATTTCTCTCTCCTTCTCCCATCCTCCATAATCTTTCCTTAATCTGGATTAATTTAATTAATCTTTGATATGGATGTGCACACCCTTAATTAAGATTAATGTCACATCCTCCATCTTTGTCCACTTACCTTAATCCTTCATTAACCACCTTAATCCCTTGTTTTCACAACCTAATTACTTGATTAGGTCAACCTAATCCTTATGCCATTTATGGAATACCCCCAAGTCAACCTTTTATTAAATTTTTTCTCCTTTTGGAGAAGGCAACCCTTTCCCAATGTGAATTTTTAATTCACATTTATTCCCCCTAAGTATTTTAAGGAATTTTTCATTCCTCAAAAGTCTCATCATCCACATGGGGACAAGGACCTCCTTTATGAGGAGATCTTGTACATTCCCAAGGTACAATGAAGTACCTACACCTCATGTCATTTTTGAAACCTCACCCACCACATGCCAAGATGTGAGGGCTTGTGAGTTCTCAACTCACCCTAACCCTTGATCTTGTCCAAGGTGGTTACATCTTGACCCTCCATTGCTTAGTGATCTTTCCCCTAAAACTAGAGGAATTTTCCCTTATTTGCAACATACATGCACACATCATTCACACAACACTCAAGAATTCAAGCACACTTGAACTCTGAAGAATCCACCATTGCTGCAACTTTTGAGCTCATTTTGCATCCACATTGTGCATCTACCCAAATACCCACCTTCACCATTGCATTCCTCATCTCATCCACATTGTTTTGCATCTAGTTTCATGCTATTTTCCATTGAAAAGAGAACACAAATCAAACGATCAACACGGCCAACCAACTCATCAACTTGGACAAGGTATAACACTCTTTTCTCTTTCATTTTGTTCAGTTCAACTAGGTTAATCATTGAGGTGTTGTTTGTGTTTTTCCTTGCTTGAATTTTGTTTTGTTTTTCATTTTAGACTAGGAAAATTCACTTGCACACACGTGAAAATTTGCACCATTACATGTCTAAATAGTGAAGATTTTGACTAGGTCTTTTGCAATAAGAGATTTTTTAATGGTGATCCATTTTTCTACAATCTCATTGAATGTGGAAATATGATGAACTTGAAATGAAAATCCATTTCTTGATTAAGATTTCACATAAAATGTGAACAAGTTATTTTTCAGGGATAGGTCAAGGAAATCTACTTGATATATTTCACCATCATTACAAATAGGCAACGAAGATTTTACCATTATGTTGCTTAAAATTATGTAAACATAGAATTTTAAAATTTCATGTTCAATAGTATAAGAGAAATGTGCTACAAATTTCTCAGATAAGTTTGCAAATGAACTGATGGATCTTGTCTAGTTAGGTGCATGAACCTTTCCAATGCTTGACCTCCTAAGATTCGAGGAAAAATTCTTAACAAGGATACATCGCTATAGGATACTTCTTGAAAAGACATAAATAATTCCTTGACATGGTCTCGAGGATCCCCTTTTCCTTTATATTCATAAATTTTAGGCATCTCAAATCTAAGAGGAAAATGTGTCATTGTGATGCTACGGTTGAAAGAATAGGGACATGGATCTTCAAAATTATATTATTTTTGTTGATTCAAAGTCCCACATTTTATTCCTTTAAGTGTATATTTTATCTCTTTCTATTATTGATCAAGAGAAGTTGGACCAACAATTGGATTGGAAGGAATGTAATTAATTGATTCAAATGGTGGAGGTTATTGCAATATAGAGTGAAGTAGATTTGGAGATAAAAATATGGGTTGATGAGTGGATTGATATGATGTGAAAGGTGATGTTGTGAATGAAGAATAAGAAGTTTGATAATGTTTCATTAGTTGGATTAATTTAAATGATGAGACACATATGGTGGAAGTGTGCAATGTGTTGGAATTGTTTGAAGAATGGATAATGGTGGAGGTGAGTGAACAAGATCACACATGGGTGGGAATCAATATTGAGGTGGATGTGAAAGAGAAGAACCATGCTATTGAGACATGAGAGATGGAATTATGTGGAACAAATTTGGAAAATATTGATTTTGATAATGTGATGCTTGAAGTGAATTTAAATTCTTTTTGCTAAGTTGGTGTATCCTTTGATCATGTTTATATGGATTGAAATATGAGGCATAGTCATAGGGAAAATGAGGTAGTGGAACACCACCACTCACTTGTTGATCTATATGATAGGAAATATTCTCATAAGTGGAATCAGATGTATTAATACAAGGATTACCATGTGTACATGGTGGAGAATGTTGATGAATAATGTGATCTAATTTTTTCGTATCAAAACCTTGGGGAATTTTGGCTCCCTCATTAAGAAGGTGCTATAACAATTGATCTTTGTAATGAAAAACAAGGATGTCTTGGTGCAGGGGCACCATGGGTATGTTAAGTTCTAGTGATGCATTTTAGGTGTTTAAGTTAGCATGTTGTGTGTTTTATCATCAAATAAATGTAATAAGGTTGACACAATACCTTTCTTGAATGTTAGTGTCATGTAGTGTTAGTTGTCAGGCATCGGGTAAAGTTTGGTGAAAGTTGCAAAAGTTGCTTTTTCAACTTGGCAATTTTGCATGCATGTAGAAGTTGAACATTTACTAATGCATTCTTGAATTATAACTAATTTTTTGGAGCTACATGTGATTTTTTGACCCTCACAAACTTTGAGGCATTAGGATTGTAGCTTTTGGGGTGGAGAAAAATAGTGAAGAAGCTTTGTTTTATGTGTTTTAATGTAATTTTTTGTGTCCTATCATTCTGCATGGACTCATACTACATTTTCATGAGTTGAGACCAGTGGGGAAGTCTTCTACAGTGTCTTATATTCCCTTTAAGTCTAGTTTGGTGTATTTTCATAATGAAAAAATCTTGTTTGAAGCATTTAGTTATAGGCCGCTTGGAACCCCTCCATTTCAAGGGTTTGTGGATAAAAATGTAGATTGCAATCCATTCCACCGTTGTAAATTAGTCAAACTCGATGGAATGGTAGTTTTAGGTGTTTTTTTAATGTTTCATTTGTGTTTGGAGTAGGGGATGGAGCTTAGAGGTGATTTTAACAAATCCCTATCCTAACATCCTCATGTGTTAGGCTAGGTAGAGCAGTGAAATAGTGGGACAACAACCTGAAGGAGTGTGTTGTTGCTAAAACCTGATTAAAGTGATCCTATGTGACTAGTTTGTGATGTTGAAGAAGTTTTTAGGTGTTTGGAAGAGGTTTTCTTAGGACTTGCTTTGCAAAACTTGGCCTAGTTCCAGGTGTAACAGATCAATTTAGAGTGTTTTGTTCCAAAACAACCTATGTCCATAGGAAGATATGTTGAAATTCAGCCTAATGGGTATTGGAAAATATTTGGGTTACAAGGTGAGATGACCTTCTCTAAAATATATGTTTGAAAACACCATTTAGGAGACCTAGTTAGGAAGACAAGCATATTATTGAAAATCACCATTGCAGGGGTCTTGGGTCTTGAGTAATAATTAAATTGTGTTGAGTTATATTTGGTAAAGCTAAATCCACCCCTTCTCTGCATCAGGTGGTATCAAAGCAAAGGTTTTGATTAGAAGTGGGAAGTGAGTGAGAGTGAGCATAGGTAAAATTCCTCCAAAGGGTAATCCAATGGCCAAAGAGGTAAAAGAACTAAAGGAGTCACAAGAAGAAACCCTTGCAATAATATCATCCCTAGAAAAGAATCAAAGGAGAGTAATGGTTAGTGGTGACCAAAGTGATAAGGAAGAAGAGGGTGAGAGTGAGAACCCTCCAGTAGGATTCTAAGAAGAGGATGAAAATTTGGACCCTGAAGAAAAGAGGATGGTCAGGATACTAAAGGATGTCAAGGGTGACAATATTCCAAAGGTAAAGGTGGAAAATTGGATAGTGAAGAAGTCTTGGCTTGGATTGATGCTTTGGACAATTTCTTTGAGTTTGAGGAGATATAAGACAACAAGAAGGTGCAATTTGCAAAGAATAAGTTGAAGGGCCTTGCCCTAACATGGTGGAACTACATTCAAGATGAAAGAGATAAGAAAGGAAAGTCAAAGATAAGCTCATGGGACCGGATGGTAGCCAAGGTGAAGACATAATTCTTTCCTGCAGGTTATGCAATACAAAACATTAGGAAGCTGCAAAATTTGAAGCAAAAGGAGTTGGATGTAATGGCATAAACTGAGGAATTTCATAAATTAAGTGTAAGGGCAAGACATACTGAAGATGAGGTGGAGAACGTGGCAAGGTACTTAAACGGCCTTAGATATAACCTACAAGATGAAATTGGTCTCACAACTCCTAGGACTATTGAGGAGTGTTTCCAATTAGAAACTAAAGCTGAGGAAAGGATTAAAAGAAAACAAGAGCAGCAAGGAAGAGGAAGAGGGAAAAATTTCAGATGTAGAGGCAACTTTGGTGCAAGGAGGCAATCACAAAAGCCTCAAGGTGAAACAATCAACCAACAAGAACAAAGTGGAGAGACAAATAACAAAGGTAAAGTTAGAGGAAGGAGATTTTGTGGTAGAGGAAGGTTCAATGGACAAGGAAGAGGATCCAACACCTTTTTAGGTAGATGTTATAGCTGAAACCAATTTGGACACCCAGCTTGGAAATTCCCAGAAAAACTAGCATTTAGTTCTCATGGTGTTGAGAGGAGGACTCAAATAGTGCAACAGGAAGACGATGAAAGTGTTAACTCACCTTATCTTCATGTTTCCCTAGAGGTAGGTGAATCTTTGATGTTGAGAATGACACTAATCAAGGTGCCAACCACCAAGGAGCCCCCACAAAGAAAAACATTGTTTAGGACAACTTGCAAGTCACAAAGAAAGGTATGTAAGGTAGTGGTAAATTCTGGTTCAACTAATAATCTTGTATCTTTGGAGATGATAGAGAAACTGAAAATGAAAAGGAACCCTGATCCAACACCCTACAAAGTTTCATGGCTCAATAAGGGTCAACAAGTTTTAGTAAATGAGCAGGCTTGGGTTGATTTTAACATTGGTTCCTACAAGGATAACATACTTTGTGATATTCCCTATGGTTGTTGTCATGTACTCCTAGGAAGGCCATGGCAATTCGATATGAAGGCCAAACATGATCGGGAAAAGAATATATATGTGATAGAGAAAGATGGGAAATCAAATACCCTTTCACCCATACTAGAAGAAGATAGTGCAGTTTTGCTGGATGTTATGGTCGAGTTGCTGATATGTGGTTGTCATTGATGTCAACACTATTAGCATTAATGTCTTTAAGACTGTATATTTCAAGGATATTGAGGAAATTGTAATAAAATATGTTACAGGTTGTCTCTGAAGCAGTGAAGATCAGTATGGTATAAATTTCAGTATGTTTAAAATGAGGTGTTGCGGATTAAAGGGTTTGTTTTCAAACCTATCTAGTTTCTAATCCAAATTTTTTAGAGGTGCACATGAATATTTGAGCAAGTTATAAGTTTATGTGTTCTGATAACTATTTTATTACTACAAATTGTGTTGATGGAAGAAGATAATATGATTCTGGTAATCTGAGTTGTTGTGTATGTTCCTGTGGTGTTCGTGGATGTTTCTAGATCATGTTCTATCTATGTTGCACGTTTGCATTGATCATTCTGCTCCCAATCCAAGATTTTCTCTTGCATGTTCATGTTTTTCATGTCCATGGCCAGCAAGGTGTTTGAAGTGTGTTGTGGATCTTCGAGGAAGAATCTTTGAAGGTGTTTTGTGTTTGAAAACATTGTTTTGGGTCTCTACTATTTTGTGGCTGACTTTGGTTCATGCACATTGATAATCTTTATTATTTTGAGCCGATAGTTTGCATTCATTCTATTATTGTGTTGAAGCCGACATAAAGCAATGTAATTTCTTGTTGTGAATATATATAAGTGATTGTTTCTTCATTTTAGAAGTATGGTAAGTGTATGTAATGTGAAGTGTATGAGTGCTATGTGCGAAAAAGTTTCAGATCATTCGAAGGAAGAGAAGAGTGTGAAGAAGAGTGAAATAAAGTGAAGAAGTGTTCATGTGCTTAATCGGAACTGTACTCAGGCATTAGTAGATGCTATTTTCTTAGTTCAAATTCTTCAGATGGATTTAATCTGAATGTTTTTTGTAAGACAGTGAGTCTTCCTTTGAGCAGTGAGCTCAAGGAAGTATGCCTGAATGCATGTGCATTCCTCATATATTATTCTTATACTTTTAACAGGGTATAACTTGTGGATTAGCCTCCACCATGGTTTTTCCCCTAACTAACAGGGTTTCCACACAAAAATCTTGGTGTTTTGTGTGTTTTTGATGTGTTGTTGATTCATGCTTTCACTATTATTAATCATATTTGAGATTAAAGGTTAATAAGTTTAATAAGCTTGAAATTATATGACAACTGATTCACTTGTCTTCCCTTGTGTTTCCAATAATTGGTATTAGAGAAAGTTCCTTGGAAGAAGTTTAATAGCTTGAGGTGATCCGGGATGGCATCATACAAGAAGGATAGTCTGAGATATGGAAGACTCGAATGGAGTGTCATCTGAGATGCATTGGTGAATCCTACTGGAACATTACATGCAATAGGTATGTTATCCCTCCAAGTGGTCCTACTACTACTGCTAAGATTAGGGATGTTGAATATAACATCAGGGCTAAGGAAGCATTGTTGAGTTCTTTGATTGATTCTAAGATGATGAATGTTATGGATATGAGAGCTACGATCTAGAAAAATTGAATAACTTTATATGAAGGTGATGCTAATGTGAAGATGGCTAAGCTATAGGGTCTGGAAGAAAAATATGAACTATTGAGAATGAGTAATGATGAGAATATTGCTACTTTCATGCAAAGAGTGAATGAACTTGTGTGTGGTATTAGATGTGTTGGTGGACAGGTAGATGAATCAAAGATTATTGCTAAAGTGCTTATATCTTTTCCTGATGCATACAAAATTAAAGTTACAGCCATTGAGGAGCTTTGAACTATGACAAATATAACTAGAGATATGTTGGTTGGTAAACTTACTACTTTTGAGTTGAGTGAATTTGGTGATTCCCCTCCGAAGACAAAATCTGCATTTAAAGCTACTACTTCCGAGAGAGACAAGAAGAGATATGATCCAGGTGAAAGTTCTTCTAGAAAGGTATTCAGATATGAGGAAGAAATGAGATAGATTGAAGAAGAAACACAACTGAATGAGCTTGAAGCACTTATTGTCAAAAGGGAAGCCAGAGGAGAAGGTAAGTATAAAGGAAACTTTCCTACTAAATTTTTTTCTTGCAACAAGATAGGTCATCTTGCATCAAGGTGTCCAAAAAGAGTTCCTAATCCAAGACCTTACAAGCCTAAATTTCAAAGGAAGTGTTACTATGTTGTTGATGAAGGTGTGACAAATGATGAATTTGACAAAGGGAATGTAAGTGAAGATGAGTTTGTATTTATTGCTATCAAGGAAAATAATGTTGTGTCTAATGAATCTGCTAGTTGTACAAATGTGGAAAAAGCTCTAGCTGCTCAAGTTGAAGAAAAAGATGAATGGGTTATTGACAGTGGTTGTACACATCACATGGCAAGTGATAAGATTAAATTTTCGAGCCTAGATAAGTATAATGGTAGTGTTGTAAGATTTGGTGATAACAATGGTAGTATAATCTATGGTAGAGGATGTATTTCTTTTGATGGTAAGCATAATATTGATGATGTTCTTTATGTTGAAGGTTTGAAGCATAATATTTTGAGTGTTGAACAGATGGTTGATAAGGGATACAATCTTCAATTCAAAGATGGAAAATGTAGCATACTAGGAAGTTCAAGAAATGTGATTGCTTCAAGTACTAAAACAAAAGGTAACATATTTCATCTAAATGTTGCTAGTAAAAGTTGTTTGATTGCTCAAGTTGATGAAAGTTGGTTGTGCAATAGAAGAATGTGTCATGTAAAATTTTACAATATTATCAAGATAAGTTCCTCACAATCTATGAGAGATATTCCTAAGTTGGTGAATCCTACTAATACCATATGCAAGGAAAGTCAGTTGGGAAAATAAACTAGAATTTCATTTCACAGCAAACAACATTGTTCAAATGAATTTTTGGAGCTTGTGCATAATGACTTGTGTGGTCCTATTAGAATCAAAATTCTACAAGGTTATAGGTACTTCATGTTGCTTATTGATGATTACTCTAGGATGATGTGGGTTACTTTCTTAAGGGAGAAATATGAAGCTCTAGAAAAAATAAAGATCTTTAAGGCTATGGTTGAGACAAAGACAAGTCTGAAGATTAAGTGTCTGAGATCAGATAGAGGTGGTGAATTTACTTTCGGTGAGTTTAATTCTTTTTGTGAAGAGCATGGGATAAATAGATAATTATCTACACCGCGAACCCCTCAATAGAATGGATTTGTGGAAAGGAAGAACATGACAGTTCAAGATGTTGTTAGAACTATGATGTTGGAAGGAAATTTCCCTCATATCCATTGGAGAGAAGCTACGAGTACTGATGTTTATATCCTTAATCAGGTAGAAATCAAAGGTAATATTGGTAAGAATCCTTTTGAGTTATGGTTTGGTCATAAGCCTACTATTAGATATTTCAAAATCTTTGGGAGAAAATGCTATATTAGGAGAGATGAAGATATAGAAAATTTTGATGCTAGAAGTGATGAAGGAATCTTTCTTGGTTATTTTACTAAGAGTAAGGCCTACCAATCCTACAATAAGAGATTGAAGAAAATGGTTGAAAGTGCAAACATTAAGGTTGATGAAGACATTGCTAGACCCTCCAAAACCTATGGATATGATTCTGATGATCAGAATGATAGTACAAACAAGATTCAGACTTCAAATCAAGTTCAGATCATTCCAGTGAATCAAGAAGATTAAGAAGAAGGAGAGACTAGTGAAAGTACAAAAGAGAGATCACAAGAGCCTGAAATTCAAGAACACTCTAAGACTCCAAGGTATGCGAGATTAAATCATTCAAAAAATCAGATTATAGGAGATAAGAACAAAGGTTTCCAAACTAGGAGAAGAATTGCAGAAGAATACTATTTAATTTCAAAGGTTGAGCCAAGTAATGTCAATGAAGCATGAAAAGATGAACATTGGATTGAAGAAATGAAAGAAGAACTACAAAAAATTGAGAAGAATAATACATGGATTCTTGTTCCTAGACCTAAAGACAAAAATGTAATTGGAACTAAATGGGTCTTTAGAAACAAACTGAATGAACAAGGTGAAGTTATCAAAAATAAATAAAGACCGGTATGCAAAGGATATTCTCATATGGAAGAAATTGACTTTGAAGAAACTTTTGATCATGTTTCTAGAATTGAAGCTGTGAGACTATTTCTTGCTTATGTTACTTACAAAAACTACAAAGTTTATCAGATGGATGTCAAGTCAGCATTTCTAAATGGTGAAATAGAGGAAGAGGTTTATATTGAACAACCTGATGGATTTCAATTGACTAATAAGGGAGATATGGTTTGTCAGATGAAGAAAGAATTATATGGACTCAAGCAAGCCCCTAGAGCTTGGTATGCCAGATTGGATAATTATTTGATGAAGCTTCGATTTAACAAAGGTACTGCTGATAGTAATCTATATTTCAAGATTGATGATGATAAAGATTTGTTTGTGGAAGTCTTTTTTAATGATATTATTTTTGGATGAGATGATGGTTTGTGCATGAAGTTTTCTAATGATATGAAGAATGAGTTTGATATGTCAATGATTGGAGAGCTGAAATTCTTTTTGGGATTGCAAATTACTCAGGTAGATAAAGGGATCTTTATATCTTAGTCCAAGTATGTGAGATAACTGCTAAAGAAGTTTGGTATAGAAGATTTAAAACCAGTTGGTACACCCATGGTGACCGGATGTAAGTTGACACAAGATGATGATTCTTTGAAGGCAAATCAGACTAGATGCAAATCAATGATTGGTGGATTGATGTATTTGACTCAAAATAGACCTGATATCATGAATGTCGTATGCATTGTTGCTAGATTTCAAGTCAATCTTAAGGAATCTCATGTGACTGTTGTGAAGAGAATTTTCAGATACTTGAAGGGAACATTTGATTTTGGCCTGTGGTATCCTAAATATGATGATCTTACTTTAAGTGCCTTTACTGATGCTGATTGGGTAGGAGATGTGAATGAAAAAAAAAGTACTTTTGGTGGTGCATTTTTCTTGGGAAAGAAACTGATTTCATGGTTAAGAAAAAAACAAAATGTCATTTCTTTGTATACTAGGGAGGTAGAATATATTGTTGCTACTTAACAATTGTACTCAAGTATTATGGATGAAATAGATGTTGAAAGATATCATAATTGTGTATGATGAACCTATTTCCATATTCTGTGATAACTCAAGTGTTATAAAAATTTCTAATAATCTGGTGTTGCATTCAAAGACCAAGCATATATCTATCAAGTACCACTTTTTGAGAGATAAAGTGAGTGATAAGGAAGTTAGGCTCGAGTATGTGCCTACTAAGGAACAAATTACACACATCTTTACTAATCCTTTGCCCAAGGATAATTTTGAGTATCTCAAAGGGAAGTTAGGGGTGATTAACCCTCCTAATCAGAACTAAGATGCATAGTCCTTGCATCAGTCTATGCATTCACAATCATATCTTGATTCAGATTGATGTTGTGGTGACTACTACTTAGGGGGAGTAGTCAGATGATTCAGATATGTGTTTTAGAGCTTGTGTACCTTTTCCATTGATTTCAAATGGGGAGAAGAGTAATGTGAAAAACTCTTGGATAACTAAGGGAGATAAGAGCAATGTGTAAAGGGGAGGTTGTTGGAAGAAGAGTTAGTTGAGTTGATGGTGTGTTTTTCACATCATGTGGTGCCATCAATGCCAAAGGGGGGTATTTTTGGATGTTGTGGTCGAGTTTCTGATATGTGGTTGTCATTGATGTCAACACTATTAGCATTACTTTCTTTAAGACTGTATATGTCGAGGATATTGAGAAAAATTGTAATAAAAAATGTTACAGGTTGTTTGTGAAGTAGTGAAGATCAGTATGGTAGAAAGTTGAGTATGTTGATAATGAGGTGTTGTGGATTAAAGTTATTTTTTTCAAACCTATCTAGTTTTCTACTCTGAAAGTTTTAGATGTGCGCATGAAGATTTGAGCAAGTTATAAGTTTATGTGTTCTGACAGCTATTATGTTACTGCAAATGGTGTTCATGGAAGAAGATAATGTGATTATGGTAATTTGAGTTGTTGTGTATGTTCCTATGGTGTTTTTGGATGTTTCTAGATCATGTTCTATCTATGTTGGGTGTCCACATTGATCATTGTGCTCACGATCCAATATTTTCTCTTTCGTGTTCATGTTCATGGCTGACAAGGTGTTTGAAGCGTGTTGTGGATCTTCGAGGTAGAATCTTTGAAGGTTTTTTGTGTTTGAGAACATTGTTTTGGGTCTCTACTATGTTGTGGCCAACTTTTGTTGATGCGTATTGATAATCTTTATTGTTTTGGTCTAATAGTTTGCATTCATTCTATTATTGTGTTGAAGCCGACATAAATCAATGCAATTTCTTGTTGCAGATATATATAGTGATTGTTTCTTCATTTGAGAAGTATGGTAAGTGTGTGTAATGTGAAGTGTGTGAGTGTTATGTGTGAAAAGGTTCAGATCATTTGAAGGCAGAGCAGAGTGAAATAAAGTGAAGAAGTGCTCATGTGCTTAACCAAAACTGTACTCAGGCATTAGTAGATGCTACTTTCTTAGTTCAAATTCTTCAGATGGATTTAATCTGAATGTTTTCTATAATACAATGAGTCTTCCTTTAAGCAATGAGCTCTAGGCAGTGTGTTTGAATGCATGTGCATTCCTCATATATTCTTCTTATGCTTTTAATAGGATATAACTTATGGATTAACCTCCATCGTGGTTTTTCCCCTAACAAGGTTTCCATGCAAAAATCTTGGTGTTTTGTGTGTTTCTGATGTGTTGTTGATTCATTCTTTCACTTTTATTAATCAGATCTTAGATTAAAGGTTAATAAGTTTGAAATTATGTGACAACTGATTCACCCTCTCAGTTGGTTGCCCTTGTGTTGCCAACAAGTTCATGAAGGACCAAGTGTGTTAGTGGTTAAGGAGAAAGAGTTTTTCAAGGATCTAGAGGAGGAAGACATTGGTTATGCCATTGTTTGTAAGCCCATATCAGATATAGTTGTAGTAGATGAAAAAGAGGTACTAAAGGAGGTGCATGTCCTATTGGAAAAGTATGAAGACATGGTGGTGAAAGAACTTCCAAATTATTTTCCACCCATCAGGGATGTGAGTCATCTCATTGACCTTATACTTGTTGGAATTTTTCCAAACAAACCAGCATACAAGATGAACCCTAAGTAGAATGAAGAGATAAGAAATCAAATTCAAGACTTCTTGGATAAAGGGCTAATAAGGGAGAGCTTGAGCCCTTGTTTTGTGCCTACTATTTTGGCACCTAAAAAGGATGGAGATCAGATTCTTTGTACTAACTCAAGGGAAATAAATAATATTACAATCAGATATAGGTTTCCTATACCCTGGATGGAGGATTTGATGGACATTTTTTTAGGTGCATGTTACTTTTCAAAAATTGACTTAAAAAGTGGATACCATCATATCGGAATAAGGGAAGGAGATGACTGGAAGATCGCCTTCAAGACCAATGAGGGTTTGTATGAATGGGTAGTGATGCCATTTGGGTTATCTAATGCCCCAAGTACATTCATGAGGCTAATGAATGAGGTCCTAAAACATTTCATAGGAAAATTTGTGGTGGTATACTTGGATGATATCCTTGTATATATCAAGACATAAGAGGACCATCTACAACACCTAGATAAGGTATTAAATAGACTAAATGAAGAGAAATTGATGATCAATCTCAAGAAGTCATGTGATTTTATGAAGAATGAGCTTGTTTACCTTGGTTTTGTAATTTCAGAGGGGAAATTGAAGATGGATCCCACAAAGGTTTAGGCCATACTTAGTTGGCCAATTCCTAAGACAACAACAAAGGCGAGGAGCTTTCATGGCTTAGCTAGTTTCTATAGGAAGTTCATCAAGAACTTTAGCCATATTTGTTCACCAATCATTGATACCATCAAAGGTGAGAAGAGGAATATGTTTCAATGGACTGATGAGGAAGATAAAATATTTGAGTACTTGAAGACTAGGGTGGATCAACAACCTATTCTTACACTCACTGACTTTAACAAGTTGTTCGCAATTGAATGTGATGCAAGTGGGTATGCCATAGGTGCAGTTTTCAGTCAAGAAGGGAGACCGGTGGCATTCTTCAATGAGAAACTCAATTACGCAAAAAGGAAGTATTCCTCATATGACCTTGAACTCTATTCCATGGTACAAACCCTCAATAAATCGAGGCACAACCTCTTACCAAAGTAATTCATAGTCTTCACAGATAATCATGCATTAAGCTTCTTGAATAGCCAAGACAAGTTGAGTCATAGGCACATGAAGTGGATGGAGTATTTGTAGGCCTATACATTCACCATTAAGCATAAGAAAGGGAAAGCAAACAAGGTTGTTGATGCTCTAAGTAGGAGAGCCATGTTGGTTCAAGAGATTCAACTAAAAAGTGTAGGAGTGGATGCATTGAGAGGTATGTATCAAGATGATGATGATTTTAAGGATGTTTTTATTGTTTGCAATCAGTCACAAGGGTGTTTTCCATAGTGAGCATTCTGATTTTGTACTACAAGATGGTTTTTTGTTTAAGGGTGCTCAGTTGTGTGTGCCAAAATGCTCTATGAGGGAAAATTTGATCAGAGAAAAGCATTGTGGTAGTTTGGGTGGACACTTTGGGTATGACAAGACCTTGAAGTAGGTCAAAAGGTCCTATCATTGGCCAAGAATGCATGTGGATGTAAAAAGGTTTGTAGAGATTTGTGTGGTGTGTCAAAGAGCTAAAGGATCAAGTACTAATGCAGGCCTTTACTAGCCTTTGCCAATTCCTAACCGTCCATGGGAGTCAATCAACATGGACTTTGTTTTGGAAATGCCTAAGACACAAAGAGGGTATGGCAATATTTATGTTGTTGTAGATAGATTTAGTAAGATGGATCACTTCATTACTTGTAGGAGCACAAATGATGCATCTCATATAGCTAGTTTGTTATTCAAAGAGATTGTAAGAATACATGGAATTCCTTTAACCATTGTGTCTAACAAAGATTCTAAGTTCATTGGTCATTTTTGGAGGACCTTGTGGAGGAAATTGGGCACAAGCTTGACATTCAGTTCTGCCTATCATCCACAAACGGATGGGAAGACTGAAGTGGTCACTAGGAAACTTGTTGAGGTGCCTCACCAAAGAACATAATCAGTCATGGGATCTCATACTTCCTCAAGCAGAGTATGCTTATAATGATTCAATCAACTAGAGCACAAGGAGAAGTCCTTTTGAGATTGTATATGGCATGAGCCCAAGAGGTGTATGTGAGTTGAGAGCTTTGAGGGGAATGGAGAAGAGGAATACAGAAGGAGAGGAGTTTTCTATGGCTATGAAGGACGTAAATGAGTAGGTCAAGGAGAATCTGAAAAAGAGTGTGGAGAAGTACAAGGAAAAGGTAGATTTGAAGAAGAAGGATGCTCAGTTCAAGTAGGGTACATGGTACTTACACATCTGAGGAAAGAGATGTTTCCCAATGGTAAATACACCAAGCTAATGATGAAAAATATTGGACCTTGTAGGGTGGTCCACAAGTATGGGAAAAATTCTTCTGAGATAGAATTCCCTCCTGGAGTAGCTATCTCACCTAAATTCAATATTTTTGATCTTTATCCTTTTAAGAGTACTATGGTTGTAGGTGAAGAAATATATGTTTCAAGAGTTGAATATGATGAGTGGATTAAAGACCTACCACCTATCTAACCAATGAATATTGAAGCCATATTGGATACAAGGGAGTCCAAGAGGACTAGACATAAAGTATATAATAAATACATGGTTAAGTGGCATGGACTACCAAATAAGTATTCTACTTGCATTTCAAAGGAGGTATCAAACAACATGGAGTCTCTATTCATGAGCTCTTTCATCAGGAGAATGAAATATTTTCACCCCGGGTGTATGGTGCAGGGGCACCATGGGTATGTTAAGTTTTTCTGATGCATTTTAGGTGTTTGGTCATCAAATCAATGTAATAAGTTCAACATAAGACCTTTCTTGCATGTTAGTTTCATGTAGGGTCATTTGTTAGGTGTTGGGTAAAGTTTGGTGAAAGTTTTTGCAACTTGGCAATTTTGCATGTGTGTAGAAGTTGAATGGTCACTGATGTATTCTTGAATTGTAACTGACTTTGTGTAGTTGCATGTGATTTTTTGAGCCTCACAAACTTTGAGGCATCAGGATTGTAACTTTTGGGGTGGAGAAAAATAGTGAAGAAGCTCTATTTTTTGTGTTTTTATGCAATTTTTTTGTGTCCTTTCATTCTGTATGGACCCGTACTGCATTTTCATGAACTGAGACCAATGGGGAAGTCTTCTATAGTGTCTTAACTTCCATTTAAGTCTAGTTTGGTGCATTTTCATCAAGAATAAAGCTTGTTTGAATCATTTAGTTACAGATTGCTTGGAAACCCTCCATTTCAAGGGTTTGTGGATAAAAATGTAGATTGCAAGCCATTCCACCATTGTAAATTAGTCAAGCTCGGTGGAATGGTAGTTTTTGGTGTGTTTTTAATGTTTCATTTTTGTTTGGAGTAGGTGATGGAGCTTAGAGGTGATGTTGGCAAAGCCCTAGCCTAACATCCTCATGTGTTAGGCTAGGTAGAGCAGTTAAATAGTGGGACAACAACTTGAAGGATTGTGTTTTTGTTAAAACCTAATTAAAGTGACCCTATGTGACTAGTTTTTGATGTTGAAGAATTTTTCAGGTGTTTTTAGGAGGTTTGCTTAGGACTTGCTTTGTAAAGTGGCCTAATTGTCCTAGTTCTAGGCGTAGCAGATCAGTTTAGAGTGTTTTGTTCCAAAACAACCTCTATCCATAGGAAGATATGTAGAGATTCAGCCTAATGGGTATTTGAAAAGGTTTTGGTTACAAGGTGAGATGGTCTTCTCTAAAAGATATGTCTGAAAACACCATTTAGAAGACCTAGTTGGCAAGACAAGCATATTATTGAAAATCGCCATTGCAGGGGTCTTGGGTCTTGAGTAATGCTTGAATTGTGTTGAGTTGTGTTTGGTAAAGCTAAATCCACCCCTACTTTGCATCATGTCCATATTATATTGAGTTCTATCATCGAGTAAGAATTATTTAAATCTAGGAGAGAATTCAATTTGGTTAACAAGACCTCCAACATCACTTACAACATTATGTTGTTCATGATGGGAAGAAGATTCTACTTGGTGAAACAAGATCAAAACTAGATCAAAAATGATTTTTGGGAGACATGAAATGATTAGTTTAAATGAACTTAAGAATATTTTTGGATAAATTCTAAAGTTGAAAATGGGTATATGATTGAATGTGATGATGTGAAATTATGGAAAATGAAAGGTTTGATTTGAGCTAAACTAAAGCTAGATTTCAAGACCTTGTTTGATATAATGGTTGAAAAATGGTATCTAACTTAAGATGGATAAGTTTTGAAGCAATACTAGGATGTTGTGATAGACTTAAGGTAAGATAGGTTCTTATTCTAGCTATGATTGATGGATGAAAATAGGATAATGTATTGATTTCATGGTTTGAGTTTAGGTGCGCAGATCGAGGATGATGTGAGTATGGATTTTGAAAGTCTTTAAAGATGAAACAAAAGGTGGATAGTGAAAATATGGAATGGATGATGAGTTATAGATTGGGATTGGTTTTAACCTATTAGCAAGGAATGTTCTAATCTTTTCAATTTTTTGATACTTGATCGAATTAGTATGACACTAAGATTTGGAAATGAAGACTCAAAATTTGATCCTAGGATATAGTGCAAGAAGACTCAACAAACAAAATAGACACATTGGTTTATGTGACAAGGTATACAAATATTCACTGACCTTTCACATAAGAAGACACATCAAACACACAAACAACCTATAATTATTCAAGTAGTTGTGTATACTTAATGGTGGTCCCACTAGCCAAAGGCTAATATCTCAAGATTAGTGCAAGACACTTATCTTTCAAGAGTCAATAGATAAGGATCCAATGGCACAAAGGCTCACCATTTCTCTTTCTTTAGAGGTCCTACGACCTTTCCCAAATGGATTTTACCTCTACTTAGGGATATACATGGTGTGTAGCTTCAAACATGATATTGTACTTTGCACCATACTAAGCAATGGTTGAATGGTCTTATTCTAGGCTACATAAGCTCTCTAGGGGCATCCTCTAAATACAACAAGGGTATGCGAGGCACATATGTGAATACGAATCTATCACAAGCATGGATTAGGAACTTTTGATGGGAAAGCTCAAACCAACCCTTTACCTTTTGTTATGGATCACCTAGACATCAAGACTTCACTAGACACATTTCACCTAGATTGGGGTATAAATTTCATTCTCCCCCCATTCTATACCCTACGAGCTCAAGTAGTTAAGGTAATCCTTTAAGGTAAAAAAATACCTAGACATGCCACCTAAAGGGAAAGGAATCTAAGTGTTTTTGATCTCCAAGATCACCTTGCAACGTGACGAGAGAGCCTACTCAACTCAAATCCTTGGGATAACACTACACAAAATAGAACTAAAGGAGTGTTTCTGATCTCCAAGATTTCCTTGTAACTTGAGGATAGAGCATACACTCCAAAAGCCATCAAACATGAAAAATGGTGTTAATTTTCCTAATGCTAGCTCTTTGAGTTTCTTTCTAACGAGTACAAAAACACAAAAAACTGAGTTGTGAGTAAAAAATTGCATGTTTCCCAAAACATGTTTATTATGCACTTTCAAAGAAGAAGGGTTTCTCCTAGCTCCCAAAGGTTGGTGCCTGGTCACCCATGTGACTAGGGGTTAAAGAAAAAAGGTGTTGGATGCCTAAGGGATTTTGATCACCCATATGATCAGATACTAAACCTACAAAGATAAATAAAATAGAAAAGTAAACTAAACTTGATAAAAATGAAATTAAAAATCCATATTAATAATAATAAAACAATTATATTGACTATGGATTTTTATAAAATTATTGACAAGTCCAAAACAATTTAACTAATTTTAAACTATTTCAGGGTACCTTTTAATAGTGTTGACAAAATTTTAAAAGAAATGCATGACAGTTTTCACATAAAATTCAAGGTTTCAAGCATTAAACCATATAATACTAAGCATTGAAGGGAAAATTTAAGAAGAGTTGTGGGGCAGCGAAGTTCTTGCCAAAGACTGGAAGAAAGGTTTTTGGCCTAGGAAAAATGTTAGGAATTGAAGGGATTCATCAATTATAACTTTGTTTTATGTTTAGAGAATGTTTTCTCTTTGAATGTGTTGAATCTATATGTTGTCTTGTATTTTTTGTTTTATGTTTTCTCTTTGAATTATACTCCAAAAAGGAATGCGTTTTGTGCACTTGGAAAGGAGACATGCAATTTTCATGTTACAAGAAGGGATGCCAAATCCACAAGTTAATGCTCAGCTGTAATATCGATTAATAATTCAATTTTCAAATACCACAAAGACAACCTCAAATAATAAACTCTCAAGCATGCGAAGATAAGATGCACATACAATGACAAAGAAGCAATGACATGTCAATAGCACTAGATGAAACTTGAAAGATAAACTCAATTTAAGAAGGGAGATTCAAATGGTTTCAAGGGTGGATCAGTTGACCTTTCTAAGGCAAAACAGATTTCCATCTTCTAATACCAATTGCTCCTAACATGGGAGAGGTTGATGCTAGACCCCTTGAATCATTCAAAACAACCCTTAGCTTATTTGGAGAGAGTATTTATGAACTTGAAGATGGGAAAAAGCTTCAAATTTCATGTAGAGAGGTAATTTCAAGTTCACTTAAATTCAAATAGTAACTTCAGGAAATTTTGATGCAAATTGTTTTCCAAAACTTTATAACTCTTAAATTGTTTTTCCAAGGGAGGAAACAACCAAACTTGTCATCCATTATGACAAGTCTGTCCTAACCAAATGTATGCAACTAGTATGAATGCCACTTATTCTTTCATTACTATTTTGCACAAGTAATAAGAAAAAGAAAATGAAACCATCAAATAAGAGTAAAATGCTTCAAATCCTCATTCATTTAATTCTATGCTTCGAACATAAACTTATATTTGTGCCAACAATACATTTGGTATGTCTGATGAAATGCATTATCTAGTGTTGGCTCCATGTTGTAATTGAATACACTTTAAAGAGTTCTTTTATAACAATAAAGCTTGAAAGAATTAAACACCAAATTTTTTTCTACAATGCACTACTAAGCCCCTCACATAAACAACTAACTTTTTTATACTCTTATATAAAGATCTAATACATTATGTGTGTTCACTATAATACATAACTTCTTAACATTACACATAAAACTATAACAACATTGCATCAACTGTTTATCATAAGGCATAAAACCATTACTACAATTCACTGTCCAAATAATGTACAAGAACTTTAGCACTGTAGATAAGACATAGTTGCACATTATGATCAACATATTAAAATAGCTAGATTACAGAATGGTAGGTTTCTCAAAAATATCTATTACAGCAAGGTAGTCTTCACCTTTGTGGATGCTCTGCTCCAGACAAGCCAAAACTCAAGGTTTTTTTTTTGGATAGACAAGTTTCCAAATTATCTAGGAACAACAAATGATTTCATTAAGAATCCTACATTGACCAAAATGAAATCTTTGCTCAATAAACATTAATCGTATCCAGTATTATCGTAAATAGAAACTAACAATAAAGCCATATATCACAAAGTCTAATCAACATCGTTAGAGTATAATACAAATTATAAGAGGACAAACTGTGCTCATGAATAAATGTTCTAAATATAGTATAGTAGAAAAGTAGAAACACAAAAAGAATAATTAGGTAACATTATATGTTCTTGGAATTTAACAAGTTTGACATATTCACTACTTCCATAGGAAGTGAATTTTGTATTTTCCAATGGTCAACTCACCTCTAGTAGAAAACTATTTATCGACAAAGTGTTGAAGTCAATCTATTTTTGGTAGAAGCTAGAATTTGAAAGGTTTTTGAAGTTGGAAAAAGGGCCATCTTGGTTGTGGGAGGTTGAGAGGGGTCTATATAAAACTTTTCCCCTTTTCCATGTATATTTGTTTGGTTTGGAACACATTTTGATGCCTGGACTACCATTGATACGATATTATGCTAGACCATAAATAAATTATGTGTTATATCTTGGAACTAAATATAGATTTATTCTAAAAAATTAATTAAATGCAGGTCTATGGAGAAAGTTTGTTAGGTCAGTTTGCTTCATGATTGCATTTTTGATTATGTATATTCCTTTTGAAACCATTTTCTTTAATAGTTAGAAACATCACAAAACTTGTGACAACTAAGTCCTTATGCAATGGGAACTTCTATTCAAATGCTAAACTACAAATGCAAGGTGAAAAATTTGTGGGATGGTGGAATAACTTGTTTATTTGTTTATTGGGACACACAGATGCCTCAAGGATTACATGTAAGATCATACAACATATCACTAAAGTGCACAGAGGATTAGACTGGAGCACAACAGTTGAAAATGCCAATTGAAATTTGGCTAAGAATACAAAAGGATTGGTAGAGATCAAGTATGAAATGAAGATAATTTCAAAGAGTGATATCGGCAAAGGATCCTTTACATTGAGGGATTGATTACTAATGTTGATTATATGACTTGAAAAATCAACAGGTTCATCCCCAATAGTTCCAATTCGAAGACTGGACTTCAGGCTGTAGCATTGGAAAACTAAACAACTTTGAGCATATTCAAATGGAGGAGCATTGGTTTTGAACACAAACTTCATTTTCCCAATTTTGAACACACATTGGGGAGCTTCTAAGTTGTAGCAATAGGAAATTTCATTTTTTAAATTTCTTTGAGGATAAAGCAATTGGTTACATACAGGGTTCAAATATTGGTAAGACATTTCAATGCACTTCTAGAACCAACAAACTTGATTAAGGTAGAGCTTGCACAACTGAAGGTGTATCAAGAAGCACAAATCATTGTTACTGCTAATTGAAATTTGATTGCCAACAATATTCACTAATCAATGCACTACAGAAACTAAATTAGATGGCGTGATGACTGAGCTTGATGTATTTTGTTAGTTATTCAATAGATTCGAAACATTGCACAGAAAATTCAAAGGTAAAGTGCAACAACTTGGGCAGTTTATAGAAGTATATGTGTTATAGATATAGGATTATGCTAGATTAGAATACTGTGGAGTGTCTACAATCAGCTGGATGTAAAAATTAGGCCAAACTAACATTTTGGGAAAATGTACACAACTGGAACTACTACTAGCTGTAAAATTTGTTATGCATTGCTAGCATGTATACCAAGAGGACTAAGAGGATATATGTGACAAATTTTGTGAGAAATGGAAACTTAGTTACTTTCCTCAACCCATAAACAAAATCCAATTGAGAAAAATCATGTATAGGTTATTGGCAGGCAAGGAAGAGCAACCAGGTTTTGCAATGAGTCCATCCAATTTACATCCTCCAAATGCATAAAATTAAAATTGAAGTACAAAATTAAGGTTCTTGCTACTGAAGTACAAAATTATAGTTGCAATCTAATATTAATTGTAACAAATGTGTATAATGATTCCTAATCAAGGACAACTCTTGTTTTGACTTCATGGAGCCAAAACTTTTGTCTGCACCGGAAAATATCTCTTACAGAGAAGAGAAACGAAGGAAAACAAATAATTTCTTTGCAAGTACAGTTTGCAAGCACAAAAAATGACATTTTTAATCTATGAGCAGAAGCATAAGGAACTAAACAAACATAGTAAGCATTCAATGTAAAACTCAACAATGCCTTCGTAGAATATAAGCGAAATACGAAACTGAAACACAGATAGAAGTACTAAATGAACCATCACTAACTGAATTGCTAAAAAATTACATCACTATTTAAATCAACTTAAGAAATGACATAACAAAGTAGAAAAAACTTGGAGGCTTTAGAGAAAGAGGTTGATGCTGCAAAATGCCTAGAGACAAAGCTCAAAACTACAACTTCAACTATGAAAAAGTTGCAATAGGAATTGTGCTTGGCAAAAGAGTTAGCACCCATACTTGCCAGGGTTGGTGCAAATGCTACTCAAAGTCAAAATGGTTTGAAGTTGAAGATTAGGTAGGTAGAGTCTGATGCAGCAACCTCTTTAATATCTATATCTACAGAGCTTGAGGAGGCAAAGGGGAATCTGAAGAGGGTAACAGAAGACTACAACACTTTGCACTATTCAGAAGAATTTTTGAAGGCATAATTGGAAAAGGTATAGAAGGAGATGAATTATATAAAGGAAAGAGAGGCAGGGCTAGAGGTTTCAATAACAGTGTTGAATGTAGAACTTCATCACTGTAGATATTAAAGGTGCAGAAATCAAAATGAGTGCCAAAGAAGGTGATGAAGAACTGTTAAGAAAACTAGAAATAGCTAAGAAAAAAATTATGGAATTGAAGTTGGCATCAAAGCAAGCATCCCAGAGGGCAGATAAGGCAGAGATGGACATAAAATTAGTTGAACATGAAATAAGAAAGTGGTGCAAGATGGCTTATACTGCAAGTTATGGAGCCCAAAAACAACAGCCAATTCAGAAAAATGACATTATTCCAAAGCCATCTATAACAGTGATTAGGCTCCTGAATGTTGAGCCCCTTAGTAAGTTTCTCAACATAAAGATAGAGTCTGCTGAAGAGTTACAAAGCTCCCATTCTAATTCAAATACTACTGCTAATGATGTTTCTCAAAGGAAGAAGAATTGGATGATTACTAATATTATCAAGAAGAAAACCTAAATCAGGTCGATGGGATACCTCTTTCCAACCAAGCTAGTTCCCTGTTTCCACAATGACATTGCGCTTGTAAACTTCATGATAAAATCTTCTACTTAAATGTCAGTGATCTTAATTCAATGCATGTTAGCTACTTGCTAAATCTGTTCTTGTTGTGTATCAAATTACTTTCAGCTTCCACCTGCAATATGGTGGTTGTTTTGTTTTCAACTGATGGGGTTTCTGCAGAAAATGAAAGTAACCATACTAAACTGTGCATTTGACTTTGAGAAGGACATCTGTGTACATTACTTGCTTTCACATGCCCTTCACATGCAAGACTCCTATCTTCAAAACCCCACGACTCAGTAAAAATATTTTAAAAGTTGCATCACTGTAACATCTAGTGCAATAGTCCACCAACACTACATTACTTGCTCCCAAGTCTGACAATCCGCAGGAGCTTTTAGGCCAAGCCATGATAGTTGTGTGCTCTCTTTCCTCAAAACACATGCACATATTAATCCACCAATGAAAGCTTCAGAAAATTATTTTTTTATTACAAACAATTAAAATTTGAGCAAATTGTATATAACAACATAGGAAACAAAATTTAGACATGGAAAATACTAATTCTGATTGGCTGAAGGACAAAATTTTAATGGAAAGTTAAGATTTCAGCCTCCCCTATAGTTCCCTGGCAGGAACTAACAAGGGTTTTGAACTAAATACAATAAAAAATTTATTGCTATTTGCAAAATATTCATGAGATATGGCTTTCTCTAGTACTAATAAGGCTTACATGTGGGTGGTCTCTTTTCTGCTCATACTATAGTTTACTATGGAGAATGAGTTTACAGCTTAACCATGTACTTGAAACAATACTTCTATGGATTTTACAAATTATGCCAACAATAATTAAAAACTTTGAGAGAACTGAGTTTTAATAGAGGGCAGTCCTATGAGAACACAGGCGCAAATATACTAGAGATGGGTGTGGCTTGTATAGACTATATGGTGATTCTCGTTTACATGAAGCGTGTCTTTATACACTGAAACAATTGGCTTTGTCTGATATTAAGTCATTTTGAACCAAAAGAACCATTTTTTATTGGTATCCACAAGGTATTCACGAGTAGTTTTAAACAGGATGTATGGTTTTATTCATTTAATGTGTGGGTTTAAGGTTCAAACAATTTATCACAGCTTGCAAAGGTTTTAGCGCCATGAAAAGGGTGTTTTTCACAGTTCAACTCACATTTTAAACAGAGAAATCCATAGTTTTGGGTGCTATAAAGGCAGTTTCTATCAATAAACGCGTGGATTTCTAAAAGGAACCCATAGTTTTCACTATGCTTTGAGAAGTTTTAACCAAATAACCCCAGTAAGTGATGATTTGTATCATGGATTAAAATGATTTTAAGCTACCTTTATCGAGACCTTTAGTTTTTAGCAAATTATATGATTTTTTTGGCAATAAAAGGATAACTGACTCATTTTATCAAATTTAAATGATTTTAAGTTGCTTTTGTCAACATCTCTGGTTTGTAGCAAAATCATTTGATTATCTTGACAATAACAAGATAATTTGAACTCGTGCAATTTTAATTATTGGAAATAGGCAATCTCAGTATGTAAAGATTTTAAACCACATCTACCATCTCAAACTTTTAAAATGAAACATCGAGGATTTGACAAAGAATAAAAACATAGATCAAATATTGCTCCCTTTATGCTCCTATAATGACTTTAGTTTCAAGATTATTCTCCAAACCAAAGATTCTACAAAACTCAAAAACATTTGCAAAGAACGATTAAAAAGGACAAGGAACATCCCATCGAGCAAGCCAGAAATGTCACCATTAAAGTGTAGATTCAAAACAAAAGATTTCAATAAACAATTAAAACCTTAAATCTACACTAAATGCAACCTCTTAATTATCATCTTCAATTCTCGTTGCACCGAAACACATATTTGATCATAAAGATTGAAATTTGGTTCCTCAAACTAATAACATAACGGAATGAAAATCAATATTGCATTATGAGAAATGGTTTAAGGCTTAGAGATTTGTAGGTTTTCAAAGAGAAAGATCAATGATGAAGGTTAAAAGGTAGATGAACGGCTAGAAATGGATTAGTTAAGTGGCTGGGAGATGGAGGGTGAGGAAAAAGAAAGATTTTTAAATTAGAGAATTGATTTTATGTGAGAATTGGGTGGTTATGGTTTGATGATAAAATTAATTTAATTAAGTAAATCATGTGTGAGAGGGGTTATGCTAGGAAAAAGGTAATTTATGAACTTAGGAAATTTTTATGTGTCTAAAATTTTATTTAGTTTCTTATTTATTTACATTTTCATTGATATCTTAGGAATTTTGGTAAATGGAGAAGTTTCTTTTTTGAGTAGAATTCATTTTGGGTAAGTGCACCAATTTGTGACACAATTTTGGCTCTTAAGATGCCACTTTTTTTCTGAAATCAGCAAAATCTGATTTGCATGAGAAAATGAAGATAGTTATGCTCAAAATTTCAAGATGCAACACGAACAAAAGTTGAAGTGCTCCGAGTCTAGTTTCTAAGCTACTATTTTTTTTGAAATTAATGAAGATTAAGGTTCTCAAAAAGGGGGGGGGCCAAAACAGGTCCTGTTTTTATCAAAAAAAATAGCATAGTGCCTGAGGGCTCCCCCCTTTTTGATTAACTTTTTTTTAGAATTTCAAAAATCCCAACGGTGAGAAATTAGCTAACACCATGTAGTTTACCCTCGTTCTTTCGGATAATTTTTTTAATGAATATATAATATTTTATGAATTTTCAAAGTGGACGCATCCTGAAAAGCTGAAATTTGAGCATGCTCCCCTCTAATTTTTTTGAAAACTAATCGAAAATTGAATTTTTTTTCATCATATGTAGAATGGAGTCTAGTTTAAAAAAATGTAATTTGTTTCACGTTTCGATGAACGAGTAAAAATCTATCATAAAACTAGCACACGTTGGTTTTTGACAAAAAATTGGAGGCATTTACAAAAGGAGTCATGGATCAAAATCTTAACTAAATCAAAATGAAAAAAGAATTATATATTTAGATAGCTAAGAGATAGGTTAATGCTATCATGTTTTTCTTTATACAGTTGCATTGAAAGACGTGCAAATGAGATGGGGCACACGGACAAAAATATGAGAAATTTGGCAAATCCTATCAATTAACATGTCCAAAGCAGGTCATTTGGCGAGCGCCAAATTTTGTGCTTGCCAAATTACCTGCTTTACACAAAACTTGAATTTCCCCTCTTTGGTCGACAACTTTGATAATTCTTTGAGTGCAGTTTATGATCGTAGATGGATAGTTGAGGTTTTACCTTTCATACACTCTCTAACTCGTTACTCTAATTAGATAACTTTGTATCCCTCTGAAGTCTCTCTATCTCAGGTCTCACTCCCTCCCACGCAACCTAGACTACTCTCTCAATCCAATCCCCTCTCTCAGGTCTCTTTCCCTCCCACATAGGTACCTAAATAAATTTCTCTCACTCCAACCCCCTTTCTCACTCTCCCTCTCTCTCTCTCTCCCTCTTTGGTATTTTTGTCTCTCTCACTCCATCTCCCTCTCTCTCTCTCTCCCTCTTTGGTATTTTTGTCTCTCTCACTCCATCTCCCTCTCTTAGGTTGTTATCTTTCTCTCTATGTCTCTCTCTCTCAAGTCTCTCCCTCCTACCCCCTCTCCCTCTCTTAGGTCTATCACTGACTCCCTCTATCTCTCTCCCATTCCCTCTCTCTCACTCACTATTTCTCTCCCTCTCTCTCTCTCACTCTCTCGGGCCCATCTCCATCCCCCCTCTACTCCTCCCACTCCTCTCTCTCACATTTCCCTCTCTCTCCCTCTCTCAGGTCTCTCTCTCCCACCCCCTCTCCTCCTCTCTCTCTCTCTCAAGTATGTTCGTCCTACCCCCTCTCCCTCTCTCTCTTTATCAAGTCTCCTCCTCATGCCCCCTCTCCCTCTCACAATCACTCCCTCTATCTCTCTTCCACTCCCTCACTATCTCACTCCCTCTATCTCTCTCTCTCTCTACCTCTCCATCTCTCTCTTGAGTATCTCCCTCCCACCACCTCTCCCTCTCTCTCTCAAGTCCCTCTCTCTCTCACGCCCTCTATCTCTCTCCCACTCTCTCTCCATCTCTCTCTCTCTGAAGTCTCTTCCTC